>VXBO01005612.1:690352-898936 GCA_013400135.1 Rhinoptilus africanus | reverse complement strand
TATATATATATATTTTTAGTGCATGGGGTCTGTAATAAAGAAAAGTCTCAGCTTTTTTCTTTGATTCTCATGGGTGCATACCTTGATCATAAAATGTTACGCCCCTCTGAAATTTCCAAATCCACCTCTTGGTCTCATGGCCAACAAAGTTTTCCCTTTTTCAGATCCTACTGCAGGTTGTTTTCTTTTTTAAGTTCTTTTGACAATAATGGTCTTAACTAAAGCAGTAAGTTTTATTTTGAGACTCTCATCTGGAGCGTGGAGTAGTTTCACTCATCTGTGTTTATGCTTGGTAATATCTCACTGCTAATTATTTTCCATGAACTAGTAGCGTAGCAAGATAATAATTGTTTAATTGACCAAACACCTGAGAAAGTATTAGACTCTGATTTGTCACAACTTTGTACACCTTTTTACATGAATTCTGAGTTTTTTCTAGTGAGTTCAAAGGTTTTCTTAAGCTCACACAGCAGGACAGTAAAAAGACCTTGGAAAAAAATCTTGGTTGACCTGATGTACATGTAGTGCAGTTCCCTTCCTTATGTAAAACTGAAGATTTTCCATGAGAATTTTAGTGCATCCAAGAATAAAGATGATGCTTGTTGGGGCTTAGAGGTCCTGGTGTCAGATCCAACCTCTTCAGTCCTAAAATAAATCTTGTCCTACTAGCAGGGAAGATAAGTGAAATGACGGGAGGTGATTCTCCCCATGTATTCTGCTCTGGTGAAACCCCACCTGGAGTACTGCCCCCAGCTCTGGAGTCCTCAGCACAAGAAGGACATGGACCTGTTGGAGCAGGTCCAGAGAAGACCCACGAAAATGGTCAGAGGGCTGGAGTAACAATGCTCTGAGGACACGCTGAGAGAGTTGGGGTTGTTCAGCCTGGAGAAGAGGAGAAGACCTTATTGTGGCATTCCACTATCTGAAGTGAGCTACAAGAAAGCTGGAGAGGGACTTTTTACAAGGGCATGTAGTGATAGGACGAGAGGTAACGTCTTCAAACTGGAAGAGAGTGGATTTAGATTAGATATCAGGAAAAAATTTTTCACTGTGAGGGTGGTGAGGCACTGGAACAGGTTGATCAGAGAAGTTGTGTGTGCTCCATCCCAGGAGGTGTTCAAGGCCAGGCTGGATGGGGCTCTGAGCAACCTGATCCAGTGGGAGGTGTCCCTGCCCACGGCAGGGGGTTGGAACTAGATGTTCTTTAATAGCCCTTCCAACTCTAACTATTCTATGATTCTGTGAAATGTAGAAATTCTTCTTAGCAGATTTTTCCTCATTCCTGGATATATATGGAGGTATTAGGTATGGGAGAAATGTCCTTACATCTTCCTAGTGTGCTCAGCATAGTCCGGCACTCAAGATGGACCTGGCCTGGCTCTGTAGCTTCCAGGTGGTGTTTCTCCTCACATCTCTTCTACTGCCGATTAACAGGCGTCACCAGTGTGATGCCAGGATGATGCTATGTCGGTGCAGTTCAGGAGTGGTGCAGGAGCACTTCAGGCTGTAATTGTGCAAGGCTGACCCTTTCATCTTCTGTTCTTTTCTTTTCTCAATAACTGTCTTTGCCCTCACCACAAAACGTACAGGAGAAAAACAACTTTTCAGGAAAAGTGTTTTCTACCCGTAAATCTGTGCTGTGGTAGAACAAGAGGGAGAGAGGCCAAGAAGAGCAGATAAATTTATGCCAGTAAGTTCATAGTCACAGAAGCTGGTTTGTCTGTGGTTTTTTCTCTCACCACCTACCCTTCATTATAGCATAAGCTTCCAAGGAACCTGCTGTCTCCAGAAAGCAATGGGACTGAGGGCAGCAAGGGGGCTCTCTACCTCATCTGCTTTGCCCAGGGAGACACTGCCTGTGACTGGCTGGTTTCCAGCTGAGCAGAAGATGACGTATTGATCAAGTCACTAATTGGAAGGTGCTGGCTGATCATCTGATTGTGGATATTGGTCCTTCCTGGTGGTCACTGGTAGGAAACTCCACATCCCCCACGGACTCAAGCATCCTCCACAATTCTACCTTGAAATTAGTCTGTTTTGGAGTACAGACTCTATCCAGCATCTTTTCTTCTCTTCTACAGTCAGTTCTTTTTATAGCATCCACTATTTTTTTAATGTATATATATACTTACATATATATATATAACTGGAAGTGAATCAAGTGATTTTCTTTCAGTAAATGCAAATAAAATCTAGGGAATGGAAACCACAGGGGTGGCTAAATATGCTATTCATGCTGGGTGGATCTGTGCTCCCACGGGGGGAGCGGAGAGTCCTAATTTCAGAATAGTACAGACTGAGTTTTCATTAAATCAGTAGATGTTTAATTATATAATTTTGGATGGGAAAGTGGAGAATATAGACATGTATCTGCAATGTATCTATAATTGTATAGTCATTTCTCTAGGGTTTTTTTGGGGGGTTTTGGTGGTGGTTTTGTTCTTGGGGTTTTTTTGACATGTTGTGGATGATTTCCCTAGGGTTGGTAGGACCTATGAAAAAGCAACTGAAGTCAGTAAAGAGGAACCAGTGTCTGGGTGTTTTCCTGCTCTTAGGCTGAGCTTTTCATGTCACTTTCTCTCTTAAATATCAGGCTCAATGCTAAGTTTGATTCTCCCTACACTTTTGGTTTTATAGCTGTGGAGGAGGAACTCTGCTAGGGTGACAGCAGGAAGAAGTGTTTAAAGTTGTCTTTCAATGAGGAAAACATAACACAGTGCTTACTCCCCTATGATTCTGCCTAGCAGCATTTAACCTTCCCTGCTGGATACACTCATTGTGCTGTGGCAGCTCTTTTCAATGAAGGTGAAGCATAAAGAGATGAAACCCAACTATGGGGGATGGATACTCTCTTGGTTAAAACGGGCCAGCTCAGGAAGTGCTTCTAGCAAAGTACACTACGGCAATGTTAATTCAGAAGCAATTACATTTAGCAGTTTATCAACATGTATTAAGTAGTTAATGCGAATAATAGATTGGATCTACACATGCAGCTTTGTGTTTGCCTGGACAAATACTTTGTGATGAAAACTTGGGCTTGCTCAGCATTTGGGCAAGATGTCAAGAGACACGTGGTGCCGTGCCCATGGTACTGGCACTGCCTCCAATAGAGACCCACTGAAGCAATGTCCTGTCCTTAGCTGTTGCTTGTCCAACCCTCCTTTCAAATCAGAAGAGGTGGTGTGCCTATAGTCTTGTCTTGTTTCTCTGTTTTCTATGTATAGGTCCGAATTCATTCTTGCTCAGAAGTTAGAGCAGGCGTGAAGCTGCCTCATGATTCAAGACTTGTTTCTGACCTGGGATGAATCTGGCATTTCATCAGAAGAACCTCACTGACCAGAGATAATACTGCCATTCTCTCTTTATGCTCTGTGTTTACAAAAGGACCGCATAGTCTCTCTGGAACTTTTCACTTTTATTATATTTGGAGAAAAATAATCTCAGTAACATATTCTGATTAAAAGAATGGACATTGTGGGGTTCTTTTAGTTATCCTAGTCTATGGAAACAGTTTAAAATATGCTTCCCTTAGAACAAGACTGTCAGTCTATTTAGTGTATCATTCTTTACTTTGGACTGAATCTGAATCTTACCTTTAAATTACTCTTGTATTTGGAGTTGTAAATGACCTTGCACTGACTTAGGGAATTCATGCCACATTAAATACCAATATTGCTAATGATCTAAATTCCCTAGCCACCTGTGGAATAATATGTTAGGAGATATGACCATCAGTACCCATCATGGTTTTGGAGAAGTAAAGAAACATGAAAACAGTGTCCCCATCAGCTATGTTATAACTTGTTGCACTTATGGGAAGTGTTGAGTAGACCGTAACCTCTGCACTAAAACCAGACTATAAACAGTTTGAAAAATAGTATGGTATACTGATTGTCTGAATCCCTTCGGCAAGACAACAGTGGAAACTAAAGGTTGCTTCTCAAGGGGCATGTGAGATTCCTTTTTTTTTTCTAACTCTGATGATAATTAATCACTGGAACAAGATCACCACGGGTGATGGTAGAGTGTGTTCCTCCAGCTTCTTTAAAATGCAGGCTCATGCCTTTTTAAGAGATGTGGTCTTGTTCTACTCGGCCTCAAACTCCTGGCTTTAACAACATTAGCTTCTGAGAAGGAAGAGATTCATATCCAAATGAGCAGATATTGCAGTGGCACATGAGATGTCTGATGTCCTGTGCAAGTTGTCTTGATCCTGGTCATAGCTTTCTGCAGATGGAAAATCTATGAGTCTGGCAGAGAGAGCTGAAAAAAACTCTTTCTTGAGAGATCACTGATGTATTTGTGTTATTCTTTCTCCCAGCAGAAAAGCCACCAGAGCGTCTCTTCTCTTCGACTCTGAGATTTCAGACCCTAGTGAGAGGGCCAATTAAATCTATAGGTGTCCATATGTATAGGGTTTTTTGCAGCATCTTGACCCTGGTATGGATGGAAGGTGGTGTCATGGTTTGAAAAGAAAAACATGTCCTTTGATTAGAAGGCAAACTGTGGTCTAATGGAGATGATTAGAGACAAATTGAAGACTTTGTCTGTCCATAAGGCAATAGAGTGTTTTTCTTGTCTGGTGGCCTGGAAGGCTGCCAAGATGTTTCTCAGTAACTAATCCTGAGTCGGTTACGGGCACAGAAAACAATGCCACATATCTAGCACTTAACAGGGAAAGAGGGAGTACGGTCATGTTGGTGATCACTGCAGAGAGTAAGCTCTCACTTTCCCACCAGGAGCGCTGGGTCCATATCGCTCCCCCTGGCAGGTTTCCTTTCCAGAGAGGCAGTGGAGGAACAATTCAAGAGGAACTGACCTTGTGACTGATCATTATAAAGACAGTAAGTTCTGCTGTGCAGCTAATGATGTGACGGCTAGTGGATGGCTACGGTGGAAAAGATCCGGATAGATCAAGTCTAACTTTGAAAGGACTCAGTCCTGCATTTTCTTACTTCTTGTATGAAAATTCCCTCTTTCTGTAACACCATAACATCATATAAGGACATGTCCTGCCCAAAGAAGTGCCCTTGTGTAGGCCTTTGCAGGATGGAGTCATGGTCATCTGGAAGGCATTATGCTTGTGGGTTAGATGAATGGACAGTGAGGTGGATAGAAAACTGGTTGAAAGACAGAGCCCAGAGGGTTGTGATTAGGGGCGTGGAGTCTAGCTGGAGGTCAGTGATGAGCGGTGTTCCCCAGGGGTCAGTACTGGGCCCAGTGCTCTTCAATATATTCATCAATGACCTGGATGAGGGGATAGAGTGCACCCTCAGCAAGTTTGCTGACGACACAAAGCTGGGAGGGGTGGCTGACACCCCGGAAGGCTGTGCCGCCATCCAGAGAGACCTGGACAGGCTGGAGAGCTGGGCGGAGAGGAACCTCATGAAATTCAATAAGGGCAAGTGTAGGGTGCTGCCCCTGGGGAGGAATAACCCCCTGCACCAGGACAGGTTGGGGGCTGACCTGATGGAGAGCAGCTCTGAGGAAAGGGACCTGGGAGTCCTGGTGGACAACAGGATGACCATGAGCCAGCAATGTGCCCTTGTGGCCAAGAAGGCCAATGGCATCCTGGGGTGCATCAAGAAGAGTGTGGCCAGCAGGTNCTAGGATTCTAGGATTCTAGGATTCTAGGATTCTAGGATTCTAGGATTCTAGGATTCTAGGATTCTAGGATTCTAGGATTCTATGATTCTATGCTTATGTCTCCTCTTGTCTATCAGGACAGCTACCTCTAGTAGCGTAATACAACGTCCTGGTCAAGTTTAAGCCACCAGTAGTAGGTGCCACCGGTTCATAAGTTCTTAACTTGTACTTGTCTCCTTTGTAGTCCATTGTAGTCAGTGCTGGAGTAACTCAGCCACATCCCTGCTGGTTCTAGGTAGCTCAGAGGGAGCTCTGTGATTGAGGCAACCACTTTAAATAAGGCATCCTTCTCTGTGGATGACTGTGCTGGGGAGTAGTGATGGAGACCCTGGCTCTGCAAGTGCATGCACAGTGGAGCAAGGAGAAATGCCACCCAGAGGGATGTGCCGTGTTAACACAGGCCCTTGGAAGCTACACCACACCACTGATAGTGCAAGGCATGAGCCTTGGCACGGTCTCACCATAGCCCATGGGACACTTGGTGGGATGGGTTCATTCTGTGCTGATGAGTTCTTTCTAAGCAATAACCAGACATGGTTCAGGGTATAGCACAGCCCCAGGTCAGGAACCTTTCCCTAAGAGGCAGCGGGAATGTGGCATCCCATTTTTGGATGAATGGGAGTGGGCAGAATAGTTTGTCTCTGCCTTCTTGCGCTCCTGGCCAAAGAAGGAGTTTGGTTTGTGTAGAAATATAGAAGTGCTGAGCACTGTAAAGCAGATGGGATGTTTGAGTGTGGAAGTATTGGGCCATACTATGCTATTTTAGGGTGTGGGTTCCCTCAGCTAGTCCTGAATGCTGTCGTCATCGTCTTTCCTTTAGCAGCACAACTATCAGGTTTGCAAATAGTACTTATGCACATCACATCCTTCATGGTGTCTTCTTCTATGTGGATTTAGGTTTTTGTACAGTGAACTGTGAAGTCTAATCTGAGATGTTGCTGGGACAAGGACCCCAGTGAAATGCAGAAGCTCTGGAACCTCATCGCCAAAGCCAAGACTGTGATGTATTATATATAAGGGTTTTCTCACTGTTTACCAAGCCAAGGCTATCTTTGACCTCTCCACATGGGGAACTTGAGGTGTGCTGCCTTTCCTGCCTCCTTCATTTGCTCCCCAACAATTCTTTGTGAGCCTTATCTAGATTAATTGCCATTCATCTGAATGTCTCCTCATCCTCAGAGTGAGTTTGGGGGGCTAGCAGCTTGTAACAGGACACATTTCATAGCAGGCCTTGGTCGTTACGGTTAGGGCTTAGTTTGTGGTGTCCTGTGTTGCGCTTTTAGCTTTGTTTGTCTGCTGTCAGCAACAGCAGCAGATGGGTGTTCACAAAACAAAACATCTAGCTACATTCTGCACTCATTTACATTGATCTAAATCCAGATTAATTTCACTTTAATGAATGAGTAACTAAGCAAGAGAGTTGGCCTATCACGACACTCAGCACTAATTAGTAATTTTCTTACTAGTGCCTGCAGAAAAGCTGATCTGTTTTGTATTCTGAGCTGAAAATCAACCTCTGGTTTGCAGTAATTTTCATCACCAGCATCTATGTCATTCCTCTGGGCTTCAGCAGCTGCTTAGAAAATCCTGTTGCAGGATGTAATAATTTAGCCAAGCTGCTGACGCTCAGCAAGTGTGGGGTGCTGAAAGCTACACATGGTTTCTGCCATGGGGACTTCCCTGGAATTCAAGCTTGTAGACTTTTTTTTTGTGATAGCTGCTTTCCATGCAAATAGACCAGCTTTTGTGAAATGCCAACACGGACCTGTGTGAGTGGCAGCTGTGCTCTGCGGTAAGGGTAGCTTTGCCTTTGTTGGAAGGGTTGGTACTTGCTCTCGGTTATTCAGAGCCTCAATTAAAGGAGGAGAGCTGTGGTTATTAGTTGTGCTCACTGGGGCAGAGCACAATGAGGTTGGCTCAGTGTGCGAGGGAACCCCCTGGATGGTTCAGACAGCTCAGGACTCTAAAGACCCGGGGAGGAAAACAGGGAGGGGAAGAGGACAAAGCTCCGGGTGCTGGTGCCAGGCAGGGACACTTGGACTAAACGTGTCAGTCCTGCTCTCCGGAGGGGATGTGGGGCGATGCGTGGGAATGGTGCTGGTGCCAACAAATCCTGGCAGTGGGGCCTTTGTTCACTGGCGGTATTTGCTGAGCTGATGGATCCCATTTCCATGGCCCTGAAGTAGAAGGTGGCAAAGGGCCAATTGGTCTACAGTGGGACTTGTGGGGTAAGTTTCAGAGATATTAAAAGGGTTTTTTTAAGAAGTGGATTAATTTCCTCATCTCTCTTTTCCATCCTCTGCATTCCCCTCTGGTGTATTCTCCATAATTTTTATAATGAACTTATACTTTTTGTCTCGTCATGCTTTTGGCCACTCTAGCTAATGGTAATTATACAGAATATCTATAATCTTATCATAAAATGCTAATGAAAAGCTTTAATGTGTCTAGCCATAATCCCATAGCAGACTTTGCCACTGTTCCTTCCTTCACATGCAAAGTCCCATCCCGGTCTGTGTGCCCTGATACACTTCTGCAAGTTCAAACTCGTTTTCCTGCGATCCTTTTCCAGAAACAATTTCTTCTTCAAGTCAGCACATAAAATATCCACTCCCCAAGGCTGTACCTCTGCAAGCTACGTCAGGTAAACATGCACAAACCTTCTCTACAGTTGGTTAAGGCTCAAGTCTCTCTTTAAGAGGGAAGGAATCAAGCCTACAAAAGGTAGCTGGTAACTTCCTGAGGAACTGCGGTCCCTATGATATCTTCCAGTTTTCCCTCTACATCAGTAATGTATAATGGAAGCCAAACCTCACTGAACAGGCAATTCCCCTAGTAAATAAAGCTGTGATACTATTTTCCCTTAGCCCATGAGGGACAGATGCTATGATCCAGGCCAAATAACATCTCTGCATTGATCAGAAGGTGCATAGCTGCCTCACTCCTCTGTAGCAGGCACCCACACACCTTCCCCATTCCCCCTGGATCTTACAGACAATTGGGGATAACCCTCAGGAAGCATTCTGCAGTGATGCTTTTCTGTAGTGCTCCCTGCTAAAAACCAAAGCCGGTTGCCCTGTCCTTTGCCAGGTGTTTGTGAGCCCTTCTAGCTATGCCCTCTTTGTGTGTACAGGCACATGAACATCCCAGCCCAGCTCTGTCCCTGATCCTCCCTGCTTTTATTTTGTTTTGTGCCCAACACACTCTGTATAAAGTGTGGGAAATGACTGCTAAAGAGCTTCAGTAATTACTTTTCTAGGTATCGACTATACTAGTAATAATCTGCCTCTATGCTAATACAAAAAAGGGGAGCAATATCTGATACGATAGATGTGATAAGAAAAGAAAAACAAATTAAAGCAGTAGATTCCGCCCAGTTCTCAGTGCCTGTATAGCTCTTTGGTGCAAGGAGAGCGTCTTCGTTTTAGCACCGTACAAAGGCATAGACCAGCGTGGGGTTCTGAGGCTGCATGACTGTGTCCACCCAGTGCCGTGCTGGAGCCAACGGCAGTGAGATCCAGCGGGGAAAGACAAAGGGGGTTGGGCTGAAGAGGATACCGGTGGGTCCCCATGCCAGGTGACGAAGACTGAGGACCTGAGCGTGAAATCTCACCTCACAGCTACATAGCCCCACCTGATACCGCAGTTCCCAGTATATACTCTGCAGATGCATTGTTTTAGAAAATTAAAAAGTCCAAATGGAAGAAAAGGAATGGTTAGTCAGCCTAAATTTGAAAAGCAGGTTCTAGGGGTCCTTAAAAGAAAATTAGGGGTGTGCAAATTGAAAAAAAAAAAAACCAAAACCAAACACCACTAAACCTGTGGGAATTAGTCCTTTAAAAATGTGCAGTGACTCTGCAAGGACACCTTCTGGATATCAGTTTCACTACAGACCACTTCTGCTGCTAAGCTGCTACTGAGGCATTTGATGGCAGCAAATATGTCTGTTCCTGAGTCCAGAAGAGCTTTTCTGAAACCGCTTTCCTTCTCAGACTGCAGAGGAGCGTGCAGGATGAGCAATTGCTGAAAGTTGTCCTTCAGGACTCATCAGAGGCTCTCAAGCTGAAATACCGTACTTCTGCCCGCAATTCTTATTTTATTTCTGATTTAAACATCAATTTCAAATCTCTCTTTCCTAGCTGTCAGCAGAGAAAATTATTCACCTCCTGCACCATGCATAGGCTTGCAGACACTACATTGTATAGGAAAAGAAACCTCTCAGAATTGGTTTGGGACCTCTTAATTGAATGCCTGCCATAGGGAAAATGCTAATTTGTCAAGATTGAATCTTCCTGGGAAAAGCCAATTTAGAGAAGTTGTTGGTGATGGAGAGCGATTGGGAAAAAGTTTCAAAGTTATTTAAATGTCATAGAATCATAGAATTGTAGAATCATAGACTCATCTAGGTTGGAAATGACCTTTCAGATCATCAAGTCCGATCATCAACCTAACATTGCCAAAACCAGCACTAATAACTACCACTGTCTTATTTTGATCTTTTTTTTGGAAAGTGAAGATGTTCCGTTTTCAGTTCAAAATGTAAATGATGTAATATATTTTAAGAAATCAGTGCAAACCATGTTCTCTTTCAGACAGACAGTGTGCTCAGCTCCCTAGAGAGTAACTGTGGGGACAGGTACAGTCACCCTGAGCTTGCAGGTCCTCAGGAGGCACCTATTCTCTCACATTACGGTTTACCTTTTGTGGCTATACGTAACTGAAACTTTTACAGCATTAACTCATCCTGGCTTGCCTGTGCAGAGGCTTGGGTTGTATTACTGGCAAGCTAGCAGGAGAATAGCACAATCGGATTGCAAATACACGAATAAGAAAGCGCAGAATTATCGCACAGGGTCGCCGTCCCATATTATGGCACAGGGCTTGATAAATGGTAGATTTTCTGGCACAGATAGGCTCTTAGCAGGGCATGAAGACCTCAGTATCCACAAATAGCAGGGCTGTAGCTGCCGATTGATACTTGCATGCTTTCTGTCTCTTCGATTATTTCCTTTTTGTGTTCTGAGCTGATTCACTCTCCCCTTCTTGCAGGGTTGTCTTGTCTGAAGCACCATTTCAGACCTATTTTTTTCTCCTTAAAAATGAGTGACTGACATATTTGAGCAGCAAAAGCTCTGTAGGGGGAGGGAAGAAAGAGGAATAATGCATTTGAGCTATGTGCGCCTGGCTGGAGGATCAGAGCTCAAGTTGTGCCTGCTTTGATTTACAGCCCCCAAACGCTTGCTTTCCAGGCTCCAGTTGTAACATCCTTTGTGTAGTGGAGAGAGGAGGGGGCAGGTGCCCTCAAAAGCAACTCCCACTTAGTTGTTTTTCTTTTGGCTGCTTTTAGGCTTCAAGGGAGAGATACCTGCAAGTGCCCATGGGAGTGAAGTGCCCAGATCTCATGCACACCTCCTTAGAAAGCATGGGCCTGGTGGCACGTATGGAAACTGGCACATGGATAAGACTGTTTGGATAAAATTAATGTTGGACTGAAGTTATATTTCAAAACATAAGTCAGAAGTGAACCCAATGCTTTCAGCCTGGCTTTTTTTTAAATTGTATTTGAGAGCTATAAAACCCAGATAGTCCCTTAAAGGTCTTTACATCTGTAAAGATGCCAAACATTGATGTCAATGACCCTTTTGAACTCTTAGCATGTAAGAAAGAAGGGACTGGGCTTGATTCTGCCATCCTTCACCCATTTTGAATAGTGCTTTTTTCCAGATGGACTCTGTAGCACATTGGAAGGCAGAACCGAGGAGTTTACTGAGCTCTGAAAATCGACAGCTTGCAGTGGTACCCGGTCTGGGACAAGCCCTTGTTCTCACGTGATCAATCACTTCATCCCTACATTGTTTCCACTCGTGTCCCCAAGGTTTATCCCGGTGAAGATTATCAGAGGGATTATTTGCTCTGACAGCATCTCTTCTGAAGAGCTCTACCACCAAAGAAGCGTCACATTGGTTTCTCTAGTTGGCGATGGGGCACATGCTCGCTGCTACCTTCTGCCTCTATGTGGCCAGTTCAGCATCTTGCCCACAAAAGGTCAAATTCAGGTAGTGGAAGGATGTGGACTGCAACCAGGCAAACTGCTGAGTTTGCTGAGGTGCATCCAGGCCCTTCTGCCAGGATGTTAATTTATCCTGGCTTCTTCTAAGAGGAAACTGAAGTCACTTATATGTTTTAAAAACCCCTCTCTTTTGCGAAGGTGATGTTATACTTCTTTACAAAACAAAAAGCAAACTCTTAAACAGAGTCAAGTCTTGTATTTATGCAGAAATTTCCTTGCTTTGCTCTTGTGATATAATTATACTGCTGCTGGTTAGCGTCCCAAAGCCACTGTTACAGTAGCCCCCAAAAATACCCATGTGGAAGATGATACTGTTCAATTTGCAGTTGTATAATTACACCAGAAGAGTAATGCCAGTCAGAGTTCCTCTAAAACATGTCTTTGAGCTATATTTCTCTCTTGAAAGTTATTTGAGAACAACTAGTGTGTATTGATTGATCATCTGAAAAGGCATCAGCTTGGAACCAAGTTGCTTGTAATTAATTCACTTTTGAAACTACTGTGAGGTAACAGTATGCCACGGATTTCTTCTTATTATTCTGGGCAAGTCATTGTTTTTATAGCAATTCAACAAATAAAATAGTGTTTTCAGCCTTCTTAGGATTTGCTTTTTTTAAAATCAAATATAAACTCTAACTTGGCATCTCACCATTTTGACAGTGCTCAGATTAGGAGACTCTACACTCTTGTCTCTGTGTTGTGGCACATGGGAGGATAATGGTCAGCCTGGTTTGTGCCTCCAGCCAGCAGTGGGAACTGATGGCTCCGGCACATCTGTAGCTGCACTGCTCCGTTGGGCTCATGTGGGGAGTATGCCTCTCATGAATGCCGAGTGCAAGTGAGATTGATGGGGTTTTATAGCAGAAATATTGTAATGTTCCTATTCAGTGAGAGCCAACCTACCGAAGCTTCACACGGAGTTTATTTTTAATCTCAGTTGTTTCAATTACAGGACTAACACAGAATTGCTGCTTTAAAAAACGAATGGAACAAAAACGCCTTCTCACTTGTTTCAATAGTGTTTTACAACATTTGAGTCCATCCTAAAACCAGCCATTGCTGTAAGAGATTTAGCATTTTTTTTGCTACTGTTGCTACCATCTCCCTGTTGTGAAATTTGCTGCTAGCAAAATTTTGCTTCTGTATTACTTGTTTAATAGCACAGGAAAAAAGATAAGAGAGATCCACTTCTGTTACTGGACGTGCTTCTGCTCCCGTTTCTACAATCACCACTTGCACATGTAGTATTGATCTTATATGTTTTTAAAGGAGTATAAAGCACAGATGTTTCAGTTCAGCTCTTCTTACAGACCTTGGAAGTCTCATTTGTTCATTATATTGATAGATATATGAATCGATCCATATCCAGTGGTGAAAAATCCAGGAAGAGAAAAGCATTATTTTGTAAAACTTCATGAATGAGAAGAGGAGGGAGAAGAATGGAATTTTTGAATGCTTGGCAGTTCTGCAGCCATGAGATGGCCAGCAGATTAGACAGTCTCCCTCCGGTGCTTTCTGTTGCCATCCATAGACCATTCACCCTCATCTACATCCCTTACAAGGCACTATGTGCTGATCTCTTCTTTCTGCACTTTTGGGATCCTCACTTTGGTAGGTGGTGTGGCTTTGCCTCCCAAGGGCCAGATGAGTAGTACTTTCAATTCTTGTTCTTTGTCTGGGACACAGGGGCAAGCAGGAAACTTTCTCAGCCTTGCAGGACCCTGCTCTCTCCAACCTATGAAGCGCAGGCAGCGAACACAGCTAAAATTGTCCCAAGGAGCTCAGTAGCTGGATCAGGAGCAACACGTTCCATTTGTGTCCATAGAGCAGTCACTGGGGAAGGCCTTGTCACTGTGGCTGCTGGCTCCTGGAGGATGTGCTCCAGCTCAACTCCATACTGTCAATCTGTTGAATATTTTATAGATCACCAGCATTAAGACATTCTCACGGCAATTTATCTGCTAAGGCAATGGTTTTCCACTCAGGAGAAACCCTGCAGTTCGCTGGGATCAAGCACACTTGGCATGGTAAAGCTTCATCTCTTTCCCAAGATGGGAGAACCAGAGGGAAAGGGGTAGACTCGTGCTCCAGAGTAGCAATCAGCTCACAGCTTGGGTGGAAAGCGCTGCAGCTGCTAATTGCTTTCCTCAAAACCTTGTGCTGTTTGCCGACAAGCTCCTTGGCACACAGTCTGTGTATTTGTTAGGGGCAGACACAAGCAAATTAGCTTGGAAGTGCTGAGGCCTGATGCTACATTCATAGTTCCCATAGTGCCATTTATTCCCTGTGTGAGCACGTGCAAATTAATCCTGTATGCTGCTCACTTAAATGATGCTAATTACATCAGTCCTCCTGACAATATACATCTGCTATCAGCCATCCAGCGAGTTTCTTTCATTTGTGTGGGTGCATCAGTGAATCCTGCAGTGTAGGTATCTCTTGGAGAGAGGAGTCCTCACCAAGATTCAGGAGGTTCTCTAGGAAATTTTAAAGGACATCTGAAGATGAGCTAAGGGTTAGAGTATAGGGTCATCCTGGAGATGGGGTTTTTGGGCTGTTCAACGTTCCCTGTGTTGGTGGGGTTGTGTGGTTGCCACTTCATGTGTGCTGTCGGGGTGTGAGTACCTGTAGTAGGATGGTCCCTTTTGGAATCAAGATCCAGAGCATGGGACAGACAGAAATGAGAAATTAAAAAGGCAGTGGATGGTGACAAAAGCAGAAGAGAGAGAAGCTTGGATCCTATGTGAGAAGGTGGCATAAATGCACAGCACAGCCTGACACATTGTGGGAAAAACAATATTTTTCACATTTATGTGAACAATTCTGGGGTAAGTGACGCAGGACAGGAAGGAAAGTGTAGGGAAAGAATTTATCATTTTTTTTTCTTTTTTCACCTTCAAAAGAACTTTAAGTGTTTTGTAAATGCCAGAACTCCCTGCATTTCCCCTGTTCCTACTTAAATAGAATACAACATTTCTTGGCTGTGCACTCAGTCCCTTTCCCGCTCTCTTGTTTGAACTGAATGTGTTTAAAATTGGTGACCTGTGACCATAAAATGAATTTAACATTTTTGCCCAAGAGGCTCCTTTTGATCTTTATTACAGAGCTCTTAGCAAAGGATGATATTTACAGGCTTGTATCTAAACTGGTAACCGTAAATGTGGCCAGAAACATTCCTGGGCAAAGTAATGCACTCATCTGCACTGGTGTCTGGTCCATTTTGGCCCAGGCAAGCTAACACTCTGTCAGAACATTTCTAGGGCCCAGATGGGTGCTTACAACGTGCCAGGGAGTGTTCATGGTCAGTAGCCACCTTGTTTTGGAGGCTAAGTCCATTTGCTAGCCTAGACGTAGGCTCGAACATGCCTTGGCCTCAATGCCTAGGAATGCACCCAACCATGCTTGTTTTAATTGTGTGGATGTAACTGTGGTGCCTTTGATAGATGTCTAACTCGGGAACTATGTGCCCTCAAGTTCCCCCTGTAACCAGCAGGCAGAGAGTAGCTTTTCCAGGGGTAAGTCAGGGCACCTAAATTGGGTTTCTGCCCTCTGAAGGAGCTTTGCTTCTCCATTCCTTTAGAAGGAGCTAAAGAGTGCCCTCTTTCTTGGGACCTTAAATGTATGAATGCTTTCTGGGATATAATACTTAGTAGTAGTTTTGCTTGCCCTCCATGTGGAATACATCATCTACAGAGCTGTGCCAGGCACAGAACGTGTGGTTTGAGTGACCAAAAGACCACATTTGCTGGCTGCTGTGCTGACAAAGGGGGAAGGAGCCTTGCAAACACTGATGTCTACACTCCCATAGCATCACCTGGGACTTACTCAGCAGCCAGGGGCATCTGGAGAGCAATTCAGCTGGGTGGTGGTGTATTTTTAGATTAATGTTTTGGTGGAAAAATGTGACATGGGTATTTTGAGGAGTGGGGTGGGCCGTAACTGCGTTTGCTCAGCCTATACTCCTTGTTGTGGGGAGGGTTTGCTATTCCTTTTCCATTTCATCGTGAGCGTTTATGAAGCCCACCACTGTGGTGACAGTGTACAAATATGGAAACCTCATCCAGAATGAATGTAGGCATTATTTGAAGGGGAAAAGGTAGAATTCACCTTGGCTGCAGAAGCCATGAATGGGTGATTTTCCTGGCACTGGTGGACTTTAAACTTTACAGTGTGAAGATACACTGTGATTTCAGAAGGGGAGTGAGAATTGCATAAGGCATTAAACTGCAAGGTGGAATCATATAATTGCTGTGATGCTCTGTTTTACCTACACCTTGCTACAAATTATAATGTTAGTATAGAGGCAATTGCAGAATCATTACACTGTCAGTGCCACCACTGTAGTTGAAAAATATGCCAGTTCTCTTCCTTATGAATTTGTTTCCAAGGGTGGGTGGCACTTCAAGGATCAGTTCATTTGCTGGAAAAGAATATCTGACAATGAATATTTGCAAAAATTATTTAGTGAATATGGGCAGAATGTGGAAGTATTCTTTCAAAAGAAGAAGTATTTTTAAATGACTGGGGGGAAAAAAGCCCTTAAATGTTGAGGCTTCATAACGGTCCGTGTAATATGTTTTATAAAAGAAAAAAAATAATCAAGGTAGCGTTAGATATAGGAGTTACTTTTGTCATCAACTGATTGCAGGGAGTTCTGTGTGCTGGAGAAACTGCTGCAGAGTGAACTGTCTAAGTAACTGAAGAGCAGAACTAATGGGGTCTCGGAAAGCTCCTCTGAGGAACTGCTTTAATGAAATCTTCTTAACTTTAAGAAAAATTTTCTCACCAGGCCCTTTCCCTTTAAGTGTTCACTTCAATGGGAAATTTTGTTTCAAAGTAGAAAAAATTTTCAGTATTAACTACAGAAAAAATGAAACTTGGTCTATTCAGGTGCCCCTCCATCCCCTCACACCTAACCCCCCTGAATTTCTCTTTCTTGTAGGGTTATTATTTTTTAACTCTGAAAGGCACACAAGATTCAGGCTTCATCTTTGGACAGTGGCTAAAGAATATTTGTATTCTGGTCTAAAATTATGGGAGACAGCTTTTAATGAGGCCTGCATTTGCTGTACTATTTCCTTATCTGTGAATAAAGTTTATGGTGGGCTAAAGATCGCTGTTAGGGGATGAGACAACTCATATTTTTAGGTTGGAAATATCATGGGTTTTTTCAGCGGAAGTGGAGACTTTCTGCTGTGGGAATGGAATAATGATGGAGATGCAGAGAGTGGCTGAATCTCTGGCAATGGACTGGGTGCTGCTGAGATTCTGGAATCCTAAAATTCTCAGTTTGGAAAAAAAAAAAAGCAGCATGGTAATAAACAATGTTTGCTTTAACCTTCTTGTGTTTCTGTTCTCACCTCTCTACTTTATTCTTGTGTAACTTGACAGCTACACGTGTTCAGCATTCATTATACACAAGTCCCTGGAGGAGCCCTTGGCAGCTGAGGACTTACTTATTCTTGAAAGAATAAAAATGAAAATGAAGAAACTGTTTAAGCAAAGTCGTAAGGACAAAAGGATGGAGCGCTGGCAACTGGGGTTTGTGTTTAGCACTTTTTAGCACTTTAAAGGAAAGGTTTCTAAACAGAAAACCTTAAGGGGCAGCAGGATCACACTGATCCTGACCAGAGATGGCTATAACAGACACAATGTCATGACTTTAACCAAACTTCCCAAGTGAGGGAGTTGCCTTCAAAAGGGTGTTTTAGGAAACAGCTGCTCAGGTTGGACTCATGGAGAAGGCATTTCTTCCAATAATTTTTCTCTTCCTATCGTACAAATAGAATGGACATTCATAAACTTAAGGGGTGAGGGGGGAGCACCATGGTCCATTGGTGTGAGCTCCTGCAGCGCTGTGGGTTGTGCTGTTTCCCCCATCTTACCTGCCTCTGGATTCTGGCTCCAAGGCAGGCATATGTACAGGCTGGATCTGTGGTTCTCAGTGGAGGGAGAGCCTCATGTCCTTCTCATGTAAGCTGGTCCAGATGTGGAAAAAGGAAATGTCAGAAAGGCAAAAGTGCCTTATGGTTTCAATCTATCTCACTTCAGTTTCAAGGGAGAGTTTGGCATATTTAATAGCCCACTACAGTGAAAAGTCATTTCTGTGTTTGTATGTTTATAGACCCAAATGATATTGCTGTGTCAAATTGGTCTTTTCCTTTGCCTTTGCCTTACCCTTTCTTTTTTTTTCTCTTTTCCTTTTCCTCTCCCTTTTGCTTTATCTCCTTTCTCTCTCTTTTCCTTCTTTTTGTCTGTCCTGGTTCCGGCAGGGATGGGGCTAACTCTCCCCGGCTCGGTGGTATCAGTATTCCATCCCATGGGAGTCACACCCTCCCTGAGCTGCCGGGAGGGGTCAGGAAGTCGCTGTTTTGAGCGGGTGGGGGTGTCCCGGGTCCCGTCGGTGAGCTGCAGTTCCCTAACCGTGTTTGTATATTCCTCTGTCCTTGTTATTGTTGTTGGTTTTGTGTTACCTTTGCTGTTCAATTAAATTGCTGTTGTCTCAACCCACGAGTTCTGCCCTTTCGTTGTGCTTCCCATTCAGGGAGGGTCGGGAGTAAGTGACACGTGGTTCTTTGTTGCCGTCTGAGGCCAAACCATGACACTTTCTCTCTTTCTTTTTTCTTTATCTCTTCTGTCTTCCTTCCTTCNTCTCTTTATTTTTTCTATTCCTTTCCCATGACTTTCCTTTGAAAATGCTTGGAGGCAAAGAGACTTGAACTATCAGATCATTCACATTGTTCTTTTCCAAACTCACAGCCCTATTATTACAGTTTCACATCAATATGTTATTAATGCTAATTTAATGCTAGTGAAAGCTCCTGAGCTGACATGCTCTGATGACATGTCTCTTATAGTGCATATACTTTGGAAGATGTACTGTCTCTTTTAATTTTAAAATGTTTGACAGCTCAGGATTTTTTCATAGGCAATAGTCTAGAGGATGATATGTAAAAGTGAAGCTTAAATTGCTCATTATCATCAAACAGATCTTATTATGATTTGCTAAAGGAAAGGGTGTTATCTGCAGTTAGATCACTTTCAGAAAACTACATTGTACTAGAAGTAGGAAATGAGGTTTCAAGTGACAGCCCTGGGTGGACCTTCTGGTTGTAAGAAGCAAGTCACTCTGGGAGAAATTCACCCGCCATCCTAAGAAAACATTCAGTTGTCTTTGGCAAGTTCGGACTATTAGAGCATAACAATAACAAAAGAGAAGAAAGGTACCTGGGAAAACACATAACTTCCGAGTGCAACACTAATTATGGGACTTGGAAGTGATCATAATGTATCACTATTAAAAAATGATTCATATGTACAGCTATAGACCATTTTGCCTCATCTCATTTGCAAAATAATAATAATAGACATTGAAGCCAGTGAATAAAGTATTACAGAACACAAATTATTATAGATTCCTATTCAAGGATTATAATTTTATGAGAAATAGGTCATCTCCAACAAAACTAATATCTTTCTGTGGAGAGTTACAGTTTGGTTGATATGGTAACTACCTAGATAAAATAACTTTGTTCTTAGGCATTGTTATTGCCTGTTCAATGACATTTGCATTGCAAAGTAACACTCTACAATGGATTAAGAGCTGACTGATATCATGTAGCAGGTGTCAGTGGAAAGTCACCATTTCTAGAACAACTCTAAAAGCAGTTCTGCTGCTATGAAAAATTTCCATGAATCGCATGGACATAAACATAAAATATTTGCTGATAAAATTTGTGGATAAAGCAAATGACTGACAGAATATTACATAAAGATGAGGACAAGGAAGTAGTTTCAAACAATTTGTATTTAAAAGCAACTGCAAGCTCATATAGGTTTGAGTAACCTGTCCAGAGAGGACCTAGCAAGGACCACTGGCTGAAAGCTCAGGTCAGCCAGTGGTATCTTCTCTTTTGTAAATCTCTAAATGTTTACAAATAAGTAGAGATGTATCTGAGGTGTGGATTTTATTATTTTTTCTGCCATTTGCAGTTTTTGCTCACAGTTTATCCTGGCAGTAGCAGAAAGGGTAGGCATAAAAATTCCAATGCTAAAATGTTCATCTATATTGGGGATCTCATGGAAAGGTTCCAAAGGAGAGCAACAGCTTTTGTTTTGCCTTTCCTATCAATGCACCCCTGGGTGCAGCAATGAGACCTGATTGCTGGTTGGGAAGGATGGATGTGCTGTCGGTCTGGCACACTGCTCCTTTGGACACGAGTAGCCGTGCTGTTTACTCAGATGCTAAAGCACTAACCTCTCTTGTACATAACTGCTGTGAATTATTCTGTGGCTGGAAACTGAGCATTGCAGTCATTTTCTTCCCTCTGTGGACTGTTTATGGTTGTGCTTTAGATGCAGGCAGGAGGGAAGAAGCTAAAAGGATCACAGGACATTTGTAAAATGAAGGCTGAAGTGAGGCCACAGTTCTTTAAGAGGTAATAAGAGATTTAAAAGTCAGACCTGGAAGAAGAGAATGATATTATTAACATTGCCATTTCTATTTTTTGTGGCAAGACAGTTCCGCACCAAGACCAAGCCAATGAGTTTCTCGTATAGTCCTGGTTCCAAAATGGAAGTTTAACCCAGGAAGACTTTGCTAGCTCATACTTCCCAGCTAGGAAGCCATAGTTCTTTCTAATTGGACCTGGTGGAGGGTATGTGATGTCATTAAATATCAGAGTGATAATGTATATGTCTGTAATTCAGACATTACATCCTTGTTGCATTAAGAGGAACCCTGCTGTGTCTGAGATGTTTTATTCTCCCCCGTGTTTTATTCTCAGGAGTCCTGGGCAGCAGAGGTGAATGACATTTTTATGATTTTATTCATGCCTTCCATTTGTTTACTCTTCATTTAGGGAAATTTTGCTAGTTTTGATTTCTTATGTTCCTTATTTTACCGCATAGCCATACATCTTCCAGTTCCAAGACTGGGGCTCAGAAGTGCTGTTTACTGCACTGACTCAGTGCCTGTAACCACAAGAGCATGCAATGTTGTTTTAAGGGATCAGTATAACATCTGCACAGGGCTTGTGACACTTCTAAACAAAGCTTTTTCAATACAGCTTCATTTTGAATGGAAATAGAAGTGACCTAACTTTGGTTCTTACAAGTCTTAATGGTTTAAAAGTTTTTCACCTTCTAAAGTTCTCCCAGCAAGGGAGAGGTTCACTACTGTGTTGAGAAGTTGCGCAGATCTCTGATGGAGGGGAACTTACCACATGGTTTTGCCTGTCTGATATTAAGACATAAGGAAGCTTGAATGAAGTATCCTGTTTTTTTGAACCAACTGGCATCAGGGAGCACAAGAGACCTCTGGCTAAAACTTACACAGGGTGACCCTGTGCTTCAATCAGTATTGGTTACTGGTGTGGTTGGGAAAAAAAGTGACTACTCTGAATTTTACCTATAGAAGCAGAAGCCCTAAAGATGGGCCAAAGAAAATTGGAAAAGCCCTGGATGATACGCACTTACATGAGCAGCCACTCTCCGGCCTCCCCAACTACTTTGGCTAAGGGGTGGCTGAAAGTGTTTGACTAATTTTGATGTCAGCGTTGGCTGTTTGGGCTTCTGGCAATGGCTTTTACAGTCCCCTTTTTTTCTACTGAGCTGTGAGTGCCTCATCTGCAGTTGATAATCTGGAATGTAAATTCATTAACACAATAAAACAGGAAAAATATCTGATTTCATTGCTGAGCTTAACCAAACATTTTGGAATATTGGATTTTTTACTGAGAGTTGGGAAGCAGGAGGAGAGTTATGGGGCCTGCTCACATAGTCCTCTGAAACCTTATTTTTATCTCATAATTTTGGATGTAGAGTCACATACAAATCAACGTAGGCCTGATGTAGAAATTCTTCAGAGCCCTGTGAGTCTTGGCTTAGGACACCTTCAGCTCCTGGCTCCCCATCCCTTAGGGAGCATTTGGCCCGTGCTGGTCCTTTACAGGCACAACACTTAACGATACTGAAGGAATAATGTACTGAACATCAGGTGAAGATGATGCTAAATACCATATGCAGCAAGATGAGGATAACAGCTGCAGAGAATATGTGTACTATCACGTGTAAAACTGGGCAAATGAAGGAATGGGATGTAGCTGTCCTCACCTGGCTGTTATTTGAATCAGAGAAAGGACAAAAATTTGGGGCTGTGAAAGCGGTGAAAAGTCAGGGCTTCAGTTTTATATTCTCATTAAACTGATTCCTTCAGCTACCTGTCCCTGTTGTTTACAAGTATGCAATTACCTATCGATCTGGGAAAATAAAGCATAAATAAATGTTACTCCAGAGATACGGCAGGAAAGGGGTGGACGGGTAGAGAGTCTGCTGCAGAAAAGCATTTACTTGTGATTGTGTTGACAGTAATTGGGAACATGAGAAATGGTTGACAAAGGCTAGGTATTTTCATGACTTTTTTGAAAACCGTGTGCAGGGGTGAATATTCTTCAAAGTTTTAGTCATACTTAACACTGCTTTCTACTTGAACAAACTCAAGGAGCAGAACATAAATAATCATGGTCCTGGAGGAGTGTTAACAAGGGAATCACAAGTAATACAGAAAGAGATAGAGTGGGCTTCACTTTTTGTCTCTGACACTGGCCTGTGATGGGACCTTGGTGGGACCAAAGTCACTTCATCCTTCTGTGCTCTGGGTTCCCTTTCCTGTTTTAGCACTTTAGGTTTGAGGCTTTTCTGAGCAGGAGTTGCCCTTTCTGAAAAGTCTGGATGTCAGCTGGGCCTTCAGAAATTTCCCTCCAACAAATCTGGGAGTGGAATCTTATTTTCAATTTCCTTAATTTTTTTTTGACTTTCATTCAGATTTAAAGACTGGTGGAAGAGAAAATCCCAGAGTGCTGCCCCAGCTGAGGGAAAGGCTCTGGTCACCTCTTCTGTTTAGCTTCTTGACTGGCCTGTCATCAAAAAATGGGTCGAAACCAGACACAGTGTATTGGATCTCTTGCCCAGAAAGTAGTGTGGGGACAGAATAGAGGAAGGGCGTGCAGATTCAGGGAACAGAATTATTGCTGTGGGACCATGAGCAAGCGCTGGACAAGACCCAGGAGATCAGCCTTTGTTAGTTCTATAACTTCCAAAATGGTGCATTTACCTGTGATAATTTTGTACTGGTTCTTTCGCTTTTCAGATGTCCTGTGTCCGAATGTCCATGTGGAAGGAGATCGATTCAAACACACCAGTGGGGGGACTGATGAGATTCCAGGTAAAGAGACACACTTTTCTGTTATACATCTGTGAATTGACATAGGATAAGTGTATGTTTCTAGTGTGATGTTCTGATTCATTAAACCTTTCTTAGTTGGCATTTTCTGAATCCAACACATATTCAGTGGTGGAAAATTACATTAGAAACTGAAGGGCTGGAAAAGAGTTATCTGTTGACAGTTGACAGCAAATTAATCATGAGCATTCTTTTGATATGACAGCAAATTTTAAAGCCAATGGAGCTTAGTGTAGTAGATAGAGGAATGCAGTAAGTCTTAGAGATTAATTTTTTTTTTTTTTTTTAACACTCCACATTTGGTGAGCTTTAATGTCCATTTTTTTGATCTGTGATTGTTGTGGGACAACCAAGCACAATGGTAATTACCACTGGAGAAATGCTTATATATGTGTATATTTAAGAAAAAAAGAAAAGGAAAAAAAAAAAAAAAGAAAAGAAATCCCAAGAAGTACCATCTTTTCTGAAATACTGGAACACTGGTGAAAAATTGAAAGGAAAGCCAGTCTGGTGATATCTCTGCTTTTCTGTGAGTTCTGATATATCTTTCCAGCCAGCTGAAGGACTTAATCTGTCAGATATATGCGTGGGCTGCATCTCTTTTCTAACCCCCTCCAAGACTGTTTGAGCTGCTGGCAGACAAAACTTGCCCATCAAGGATGTCCTGGGAATATCTGTGACTGACTCAAGAACATAAGTCACTGCAATGAGAGGCTGGAGGCTCTTCTTCAACTTGATTATGAGTAGAAATGGTCAAGGTTTGACAGCTCTGCTACTCACTCAGAGTTTTTTCATTGGAGGAGTTTCACTGCCTGCAAAAATTATCAGTTCCAACTATGCTGTCCGTAAGCAGCTTGTTTTGAATGCAGTCTGGTTACATCTAAGCTTGTGGTAATGCTGGGTGGTAACATCCTGTCTGGTCATTAAACCCAAACTCATAAACCCCAAACACTCATTTTCAATGACTGTCTGTTGCTAGGTCTTGCATTAACCTGTTCTGACAGTCCTTCTGTCACTGGGCTGCGCAAATGCTGTGCTGATTCTGAACGAACCGATTTGCAGTGGACGCTGCTGCTCAAAACATGTAGGAGGATTGTGTCCCTCCTCAGTCAATCATCTTCTGTGTGATCCTTTCCAGAAGAATGGAGCTGCAAATGGCTGCCTATCTTAAACAAATGGCTGTTCATGTTAAACTGAATTTTAATTCAAGTGCTAATTAATAGACTCTATGTTTCATCTGACTCCAAAAAGATATCTATCTTCTATTGAGCAGTGTAAAGGACAAGAATCCCACTTCAGGACAAGAATCCCACTGTGGATCTGCCGCAAAACTTTTGAGTAGATTGAGATGTAGATGTATATATGCATGTGTATTTATATATGTATGCACATATACTTATGTTCTTCTGTAAAGTTTTTGGCTTATTTTTCCTTTTATCTTCAAATTCCACTTCCCTCCTAGAAAGTAAGTCAATATTCAGCATTTTAACTTAAAAGATGACTTTGCTGGTTTAGATATGTAAATTAGTTTAGGCTGGAAGGGTTCTGGGGAAATCATCTGTCCCAATCTCCTACTCAAAGCAGGGCCTACTTCAAAGTTAAGTCCACTTTCAAGTTAGAATAGGTTGTTGAGGGCCTCATACAGTTGAGTTTTGAGTATCTCCAAAGATGGACATTCTACAGATCCTCTGGGCAACCGTTCCAGTTTGGTCACTATCACACTGAATTATATTTTTTCCCTAATATCTAAAGAGAATTTCATTTATTGCAATCTGTCTGTTCCCCTGGTAGGACTGATAGGGCTGTCATTGGTTTGACCCGAGGAACCTCTGTTCACTGTAACGTGTGAATGTTCACCATGCCATGCAGTGACTTAATAACAGGATAGTTATTAACATTTGATTAAAGTGACATGTCTGGCCCTTCTCCACCAATACAGGAGGATTTGTAGAAGGCTCCTGATTGCTCCTGTATGGTGAGACAACAATAATTTCTTTCTCTTCCTGTTCCTGGTGATTAGGAAAATGTATGGCTCTTCTCTGGAAAAAATTGATAGGATATTGCCTGATAAGAGTCATTGTGTTACTGGAGATGGATCAGTATAGAACCAAAATTCTGTTTCACTCCTTATATACTCCTTTCATTCTCTGCAGCATTTTCTGAAGACTCTGGGCCTCTGGGTCCAATTCCAACAGAAAATTATTGCCTTCCCCCAGCTAAAGTAACTGAAAAAAATTTTTTGGCTTAGTGAGCGGTGTTTCCTCTTCCAAAAGGATGTGTTGTGCTGTTAGTTGGTGCTGATGCTTTTCTGTTCTATTCTGCCCCAAAGAGGACTCCACTTTAGTTCTGAGGAGCAGCCTGCCTCCTGCTCCCTCACACTCATTAAAGTGGTTCAGCTCTGGAATTTCTGCAGATTCACTGATGACAGCCTTGGAGTGAGGTTGTTCCTCTGCTACCCAGGTCCTCACATGTACAAGGATTTGAAGTTAACACCTCTATCCCGTGCTCTACTTGAAAGCTTAATGACAACCAGAATTGATCCTTGCCCATTAGGCTCCTAACACAGAACTTCACAGCTACATCTGGCACAAGCTTGTTTCCAGATGGATGCAAAGTGCAGCCCCATAGCGTGGAAGTTGACTTAAATCTCATTTTGGGGATAGGGAAGACTGTATTAAAAAGCTTCCCAGATTAAAAACCTCTTCCTTCTCTCTCAGAGAGTGACAAGATGTCAGAACTGAAGGTAAGAGGGGCAAAAGCCTTTTTAGTTTTTTTTTCTTTTTTTTTTTCTTATATTTTTAATGGATGGAATGCACTGGCAGACAGCACAGGCCATTGTTTCACACAGAACATCACACATGCCAGCCCTTTCTTGTATACCCTACCTGCAAACAAGATGTAGCATGACCTCCTAACTATAGAACTCTATCTGCAGCTAAGTGAATGTGAATTGAGTCACTCTGGGTTCATAGAAGTAAAAATAGAAGCTAAATCATAAAATGAGGTATAAAAGGACAAAGTCTGTGAGATGAAGGGAACCAGTGATGTGACTGAGAGGTGGAAGGTGCATGGGATTTTAAGTCAGAGGCTGAGAGCAGGGGTGAGGAGTGTGGCTCCATGCATAATGAAGTGAATAACTGCATCCAAAAGCACATTATGAGCTGGAAGAGAACCAACAGCCTAAACTGATCTTTTCCTTTTAAATGACAGGAAGTGGTTTTTTCTTTAGATAAACAGAACTAAGTAAAACTCATCTATCTGGACTTCAGCGAGCATTTGTTGAGTACTGTATTGAAAATCACTGCTAAAGTGAAAAAGGGTAGAGATTAGTAAAAGCTGTTGTAATGGGAGTCAGAAATCAGCTAGCAGAGAGATAATGGTGGATTTTCTAGGAAAAGGAATAACAAGCCAGAGGGCAGACAGTGGTGGACCTCCTCAGGGTTCAGTTTTAGGTCTAACCTTCTCTGTGAGTTACCACTATATAGATTTTGATGGCAATATCCTTGGAGGAGGAATTGGTTGACCTCAAAACCCTGGGAATTTTTTCCAACTGACTTGTGACTATTAGTTTAAAAGGCTTGTTGTTGTACTTAGGGATCAATAACAGGACTTTGTGCTATAAAATCATACTCTGGAAACTGATTGTGTCTTAGTCATCAGGTGTTTGTAAGTCACAGTGCTGTACAGCTGGGGAAAGGGCAAAGGACATTGCTGGACAAGGTAAAGCAGGTCTTGTGGAGATAGCAAAGAATTCATGAGAGTGGACAGGGCTTTGGTTGCTGCTTATCTAGAAAAGTGTGCTCAGACCTCCTTAGCTCAGGAAAGATGGATTCAGCCTTGAGGAGCTATTAGCGCGTTCAGGAGCCAGAGAGACTATTTTCAAACAGGAGATTAAAAAACTGTGTTTGGTTAATCTTGTAGTGTGCAGGTGGAAAGGGGAGATACTATTGCTTTCTGCAGGTAGATCAGGGGAATAGTGGGAGGGAGATAGGGGAATCACTCAAGCTAAAGGACAAAGAGCATAAGAAGAAATGGGTATCAACTGTTTAAGAGGTACATTCAAGACACTAGAACAGGGTTTCAAGCTGTCAGAGATATGACGTACTGGAACAAACAATGAAGTAGTAGTAATGGAGAGAAATAAACAGTGATGGACAGCCGCGAGTCTTCTCATAGAAGAGGATTATACTCTATGTCTCTCTGGTATCGTAGTATTTAAATAAAAAAACACTAGCTGTAGCATTCGGTAAGGGCTGCCACAGTAAAATAAGATTGCATGAGGTACTGATACAAATTTTGGCAGTGAAGTGAAGCAGCTTAACAGTTCATAACACATAAATGCAGAATATTAATGTTGCTGCATGCATTACAAATCAGACAGGGAATTTTGAAAGAAAGTGAGAAATCTGGTTAAAATACCAGGATAAACACTGTTTCTCTTCCAGAAGGTCTGATATTTTAAAGCAATGCTTAATGATACTGTAAACAAAGTTCTTACAGCACCCTTACGGGTGCCATGGTGTTTGTGTTTATCAAATACATAAATGAAGACAAAAGATGATTTAACTCATCTGCCCTGAAGTATTCAAAACAAAACTCCAGTTGTAATGTTTAATACCTCTTATTTTGCTGAATTGTCATTTTAGTTCCATCAGCATTTAACAAAGGACCATGGCCTACTGTTAATCATGACCAGTCAGGAAAAAAACAATGATAATATTTGGCACCCTGAAGACGTGCTGCCTGTGTATTTTTATGGACCTTTATATTGCATTGAAACAACCCATGAAATTTATTGAAAATTAATTATACTTCTTGAGGTTTTAAAACTTCACATCTGAATTATTTGTATTTTAAATTAGACCTGTGAGACATGGTATTTGGTTGCATAAATCTGGATGATCCCTTGAATTAAAAATAGGCTGAGCTCTAGTCCTCAACATTATCCACCAGACCAGACGGTGCTCCTCAACAGATACTGACTGCTGTTTTCTGAGGGAAAGTGCCACAGAAGTGAAGACCTGCAAAGTTTTCCATAAAGTGCTAAGAAAAATTAACTCTGGGGAGGGTTACTCCAACCACTACAACACATTATACTTCCCATGCTGGATGGTGTTGATGGGGCAAGGAGGGAACATAAAAGCCCTGACTCTAACTCCTAAGTAGTCACACAGGCTGCATGTATGAGCAACAGCAGAAACTGCATTATGAGTTTTACCACAAATTGACCTCAACCTCTAACTCTCTTCCCCATCTCAGAAACCTCCATGCACAAATGAGCAAAATGCCAGCGTATTTATGAGCTCTGTGTTTTTCTCTAGCTCTATAAAGGATGTTTGGGCATTTTACGATAGAGGCTCTGGTTGTAAAACTAGTATCCTACAATTATAGACCGCCATGACTGGGTTTAACTGTCAGCCTGTCTCCAGTGTCCTGCGGTGTGCAGCACAGGGTTTGCATTCCAGAGATGCCAGTGACTCACCAGCTAATTATAATATCCCTGGGACTATTTATATTTGCCCACTAAAACACATGGTAGCAGGAGGAAATTGGAGTGTCCAGGCTGTTGGACCTGCAGAACGAGCACATTAGACCGATGTCCTCGGGGGGAACAAAAGTATCTTTGTGGTGCCTGTGTGATGGGCGTTCTGCCCTCCCTTTGCACTTGGCAGTCCACATTGTCCCTCTCATCGTCTGCTTGGGGAGCCCCTGAGAGGCAAGTGGAAAATCCGTGAATAGCTGCGGAGATTTGTAACGGATCACTGTCTTCAGACAGTAGATGCACAGACACAGTGGTGACCAGCAAGGACTGCACTTATGCAGTGACAGTGAAACTGGCTATTTGTGTGGACATCAGCTACTCTGCTCTCCATCCTCGGTGTTGTACCTTTATTGGCAGGACTGGATGCAGCTACGACGTTTCTGGGAGGTGGGGCAGAAGGATGAAGCTTTGCTGTGCCATGGCACAGGCACTTTGCCGTCGGGTTTTCCAGTGACCTGTCACTAGGCAATGACATGGGGGACAGGGCTAAGGGCTTCTTACTCCCTCTCCTGCCTTGTCCTAGGAAGTTCCCCATTAAAAATTTCATAAAGAGTAATTAGGACTGACTTGAGTGCTGATGTTCTCCATTCTCTAAGGATGTGGAGAGCTGAATTTGAAATGGGGTTCTGGAGACACATATCTCTGGCTATAGCTGCTGTATATCCATAAGAATTAAATAGGAAAAGTAGCAGCTGACCTGTACCTGTTATCCTTAGAGTCATTGCAGTCTTCTGTGAGCTGAAGAAAATGGCTGGACTTGTGCTGTGGGGTGGATTTATCCTCTGGGTTGGCAGGTGGGATATCTTCAGCACAGATGTCCTTACAAGTCCTTTTTATCTTTGCTTTCCAGGAGTCTATGTACTGTGCAATTCTCCAGCATTATAGCCTAGATTATTGCACTTAAAAGACATTTGAAGTGTTTTCAGAGGTTGCCAAATGATTCACCTGTGTTCAAGGACTTTTTAATACCCAGTAACTCCAAGAAAACCAGGTCAAACAGTCATCTGTGACTTCTAAGTACAGCCACTGCAGTCCTATGGGCTACCTCTAACTTGTGCATTAGATGTGCATCATGGCATGCCCAGTGTCCAGATTCTCCAGTTTTCTGGCATGGAGACCTGCGGTCATTTCTTTTGGGCTTATGTACCAAAGAATTTCCCTTCTATGGAAACTGAAGGATGGGGAAGTGAAAGTGTATGGTCACCCCTACAGGGAGTAGGGTGCCACCAAAATGTGCACCTGGATTAGGAGCCTGGAAACACTCAAGCATCCTGCAGAGTATGAAGCATGTTGTCATGAACAGAGCTGGGTTGAGGAGTTCCTTGAATTAAAATCCCATGTTTTAAATTAATCTTTTTCCTAGTATCATCAGAGATGTAGCTATTACTCAACATCCTGGATCTCAGTGGACTTCTGGCACTGTGAATGACCCAACCAGCGCTAGGCATCAGATCTGTGTTGGAGCTGGTAGCCTGGCTGAGCTGTTCAGTGACAGCAGGAAACATGGAGGGTGAATGCTGAAATTACTTTAGAGTCTGCTACTGCAGGAATAAAACTGGTAACAGCTGAGCGGCCCCTGTGAAAGTCTTTCCCTGACCTGAATCCCTGCAGTGACAAACTCTGACTTCTGCATTCATATAAAAGACTTAACAAGGGTTAACCATGCACAGGAATGTGCACATGAAGTATTCAGATCTACATGCATATTAAAGAAATAAAAATAAATCTCTCCTTAAATGAGCTTTTTTTAACTAGTAGTATTTGCTTTCTCCCAGAAGTTCAACAAACCAGATTTTTTTCTTGTTCCAGTGCATTTGAGGTTGATGAAAAGGAAATAAATTCAATTTCTGACTATTCATAACCCGAGAAGCAGCTAGTCCTTTGGCTATAAAAAGACTAATAGATTGGCTAACCCTGAGGTACTCCCAGATATTTCTCGGTCTAAATATTTTAGAAACATTCTACTTGAGAATGAGATTGCTGCAAAAGAGGAACCTGGAGAAACCACCCTACACACAGATTCTTCATCAGTGCAAGGTCTTTGGTCATTGTGCACACATAATGGGAAGAAGGCACACATGCAACTTCAACAAACTCCTAACACTTGGAGTTAAATCAGTCTGTCTGATGTGAATGGTCCCTCATGACAGCTGTGGCCAGGTTTTGGCATACCTGTAGATCTAATCTTTTTTTTACTGATCATCTGGCATAAAGCAGCCACCATAGTGTTGTAGAGAGCAGTCCATACCTGCTTTCTTATTAGGCCTTGCTCATAGCACCTGAAATGAATGGGAATATTTTTCTTTTCATGAATAACATCTTGATGGGGTTTTCCTATAGGCCAGATAGTAGCATTACAAGGAGAATCTAGCAGGTTAGGTCTTAGTAAGGTATTTTTCCTTACCCTAAAAATCATACCAGCCTCTTGTCTGAGCAAACAGTAACAATCGTTGCTAGTTAAGTTGAATTTATCAATCCTGCCTCTCTGTTCTCATAAACGCTTATCTGCTGTAATCTTTCTCAGCTGTATGGATAGAGTCCTCTTGGGTGCTACCAACAAAACTTTTATTCAAAGCAGTGTAGAGTCCTCACTTCCCCATTGCTATCCCAAGTGATGAGTTTGCAGTTATACCATTTTATGGCTTTCCAGAGGAACACAGAACACCTTAGGGCCTCAGGAACTCAAAAAAAGAACTTCAAAATAGAGGAACTAATTAAAATCAGAACCTAATACAAATAGTCTTGGTAAATTCAGCTGGTGCAAGCCTATCTGGCGTACAAGGACATCAAAGGAATAATGAACCTCTGTTTAATCTTGTAAATCACTGGAGCAGGAAAGGAGGTGAAAGAGGGCCCGTGGCACTAAGCCAAATGTCCATCACTGAGGAAATGGAGAATGACTTTAACACAGAAAAGCCTTCAGTAATGAAGCAAAGAATTTAGTGTCAAAAACAGCTTTCAGTGTTGTTCAATATGCCACTCGCAACTGTCCGAAAATTGAGAGGCAAATGGGTAAGAGTGGACTGATGTAGATAAACAGAACAATGCATCAAATAAAGTGGTGTTTTATGAACATGAGATCAGGTGTTGAAAGGTGCTGCCTCAGAGGCAGCCACTGTAGAATTGTATTTATTTCCTGTTTTTACAGCAGGCTGGGGGTTAGATTACAACCACCCTTCCCACCAGGTGGGACGGCTATAAATGTATTCATTTATTTGCTTGTGGTTTTGACCTTTCTCTCTCTCTTTATCTCATACTGTCTCTTTGGAGTAATTCTCTTACTGGTTTTGTATCTCTTTTATCTTTCTTGAAGTGTTATCTTTCCTGTGTAAGGGTACCAAGTGCTGTATCTGTCTCCCCTGTTTTGTCTGAAGATTTAGGCTGATGTTTCAGAAACATAGTGGCCTGTAGTTCAACCTGGTGACCGCCTCCTCACCTGCATCACTGCCTCCTGATGCTGGCTTCTTTTTGAGGCATAAGTGTGTGATATACCTCAAGCAGTGCTCCTGCTTCTGATAATCTCAATTGTGGATCGGTGCTCGAGCTGACTCGAACTGTGGATCAGTGCTCGAGTGGGACTCTTGTGGTTCTGCTTTGCAGGCACCAAGAAAAAGTAGAAATTGTGTCTCCCAAGTGGCATGATGCAGAGGAAGCAAACTAGGATTGGTACACCAACAGTCTGAGTGGTGGCATCGTGTACTGGGGGTAAATCTGGTTTATTACTGTTATAACACCATCTAAAGGGTCCTCTAAGACACCTTATGGATTATCACCTAGAGGGTCATAGGCTTGATGGAAGATACCTTCTTCATGCTGCTGTAAGAACAGTTCCATGTGCTTCAGCAAAGCCTCATTATTAGTTTAAGCTCTTAGCTGCTCTCTTCAATGAAGTTTGGTGAATCTGGTGAGAAGGAAATCATACCAGCATGAAATTCTGCTTAAATCCCAACCGTAACATCTGTGGAAAGAAAGGGCAATTGGTTAATAGCAAGAACCTCTTAAAAACACTCTTGAGGACCTTTAATCTATAGGCTTTCAAAAATTTTATAGTTCTAAAATTCCCTTGCAAGCTGCTTGTAAAATATAGCAATTTAATTTTTTTAATGACTTGTGCAACCCCTTCACTCACCACACTACTTCATGCCGGGCTTGTGGGCAGCCAGTAAACTTCTCTGACTTGTTCCTCCAGAGGTGCAGTCATTAATACTTTGGGAATAAGTCAGATAACTGCTGCTCTCTGATGACGTTAAATCAAAGTGTTGAGATGGGAGTGCTAGATGTGAGGTGGATTATCCACGCAAAAAATAAACTGCTGCTTTTTCTGTCTTTGCTGGAGAGGTCAACAGTGCAAGAAGACAGAATTCTTATCCATTGTAAGTCTTTGGAAATCACTTCTTTCAACAGCCAGAGAGAGTTTTTAAAAAAGTCCAGCAAAGAACTTTCTTTCAAACTCCTTTTTACAATCATTCAATGAGATAGGTCTAAACACTATCTGAGCTGCAGGATTCTGATCCTACCTGTTGCCTACATTATCACGAGCAAACAAATGACACCCGTGTGCCCCACAGGGATGCTGGGGCAATGCCAAGATATAACGTCTTGCTGTTTTGACATGGACACCAGTATTGTCATCGTAGACATCTCACCAACCCAAGCAGCTTCTTGTCAACAAAGAGGAAGAGGGCTTTCTGAACCTCCTGACAGTGTGCCAGGAAGACTAGGACGTTGAAGGATGATAGCATCAGTGTGAACCTCATCCCCTGCTAAATACTACTTCTTGTTGTCAAAGGGAACTATGGTTGGGGCAGTGATATACTGATATGGATGTAGGTAATTTTAGCATGGTGGAAGAGCCTTGGAGACAGAGACTTTAGTGAGCACTTAAAAATATCTGATGCTCTGTCAGCTCTTACCAGGATTTCCTTTCCTGTAGAGGAAGGAATGACAGGAACAGCAAAAATGCTGTAGCAGATGATGGATACTATAACAATAACAGCAACACAAGTAGTAGGTGTCCCCTTCAGGCTTTGGACACTTTTACCCTATCACAGTCCTCAACTGAGACACATCTTGGCTGTCCAGAAATAGCTGGTTTCAGCCTAGAGCATTGTGGAAGATAAGGATGCCAAAGGTTTAGATACAGTAGGAAAAAAAAATACTTCTCATCTACACTCTGCCTTCAGTTACTAATTGCCAGACAGAGACGGTTAAATTCTCTATTTAACTTTAGAATATAGTACGATAACATATTTTTTTTCTGTTATTTTTAAAGGAGCACAGAAAGTAACTAAGACAGGTAATAAAAATGAGGGCTCTTTATAGTAGTAATAGCCTTGCAGACCATACTGGAGGAATTGAAAGGGATGTTCAGGATCTAGTGAGCACACAGACTCTTTCTTGTGAGCACAGGCAGTGCATGAAAGCTTAACTTTCAAGACTGCAGAAATGTTAGTCAAGAAAATTGATAAGATCTTGTATTTGCTGAAAGACTCCCAAGTGATACTGTTCTTCTTAGGAATTTATACACTCCTCTAGACTACCATAAAGTTTATTGTAATTGACCTCCCTCCAGTAAAAGTAACACATGCTGTTTTATCACAGGCAATACAGATCGCTATTTTCAGAAGTTTCAGAGAAGCAATAGCTGATGACAACCTCTCTGACCTTGGCTGTTGGTGATACTCCATCAGTATGTTGACAAGGCTGATAATTCAGCCGAGAGTTTAAGCAAGAACCAGGGTATGGAGCATTTCCTGCTAAAGTTGCTTTGGTTTATATTAATGCTTGTGGCTGGAAATTCTCCATAATAAATATGTTCTGGACATATCACCTGAGGGTCTGATGTCCAGTGCCTTTCCTGGTTCCTCTCTCACCTGTTTTCCACATTCACCTCCAAGCCATTGTCTCACCAGAAGCTTTCACAATTAGGAGTAGCCCAGTGGTTCCTCCTGTGGGTGTTACCTTGGACTCCTTGTGAATACAAAGCAGGACACTTTTCTCAGAAGGTTTCTTTGGGCTAAAGGAGAAGTTAATGCCTCTGTCCTGCTTTGAGGAGACTTTCCAAATGTGTACACTGCTGTATTTTCTGGCTATTAAAACTTCCCTTTGCTTCTCTGATTTTCTGGGTTTGAGTGTTGTTTTAATTTTGGTGGGGGTTTTTTTTGTGTGTTTTTTTGTTTTGTTTTTTTTTTGTTTTTTTGTTTTCTCCTGAACACAGAACAGACAGGAAAATCTCAACATGCACACTACCTGCCACCATGCCATCCATATCAGATCCTTAATGGAGCCAGGCAGAAATCCAGCTCATACTCAGGGCAGCCAACCATGGCTCCTCTAGTCTGGTCTTGAAATAATTGTCTTAGAACAAATGTCGTAGGACCACTGGACAAGTACAGAGCTGTTTGATCATGCTTTGGCCACGCTTTATGGTGTGGTTGGGTGCAGTGTGGACATCTTTCCTGTAAAAGAGGATCTGGTTGCACATTAGTTAGGTGATGTAGAAATTGTCCAGTGTCAAGTTTTGCCCCTCTTCTCAGTAACAGGCAGAACTGAGTGTGTCTTCTGCCTGTAAGAGGCAGAACTGAGTGTGTTTTCTGATGCTGGAAAAGTAGTCTGCTTCCTATAAGGGACTTATTACTTGCAAGTAAAGAACCATTCGGCCAATTTGATCAGCAGAGCAGTGCATAAGAAATTGCTTTTCAAGCCAAGTATGCTGCTAGGGATCTGAGCTTCTCTTTCAGCTCACTATTTTAATTTTAATGTTAATGGACTAGGGTGTGCTGCTTTTCAGGAGATGTAATCACATTACAGGGTTTCAGTGGCCCCATATTGTTTTAGTAGCTATAAAGAAGTAGGAGGCTTATGATCAAAGAGTATTATTCATCTTATTAATTGCCCTGTTTATGGCATTAATGATTGGGAATTGAGAATTCCACAGCTGGGAAGGCAAATTGGGAAACCACACCTGCACTGGTACCCAAAAACCCCTACCTTTTAAATCAAAGCAACTGAGAACAGGAAACACCTTTTCATGCTGAGCTTGATCGTGTTGAAGTGACTGGGTAACAGTAGCTTTGTCCTTGCTAATTTAGGCAAGTATGTACTTTCCCATTTCCCTTGTGGAGAGGACTGGAAAGCTACGTGTAAACCTCATTTTCCCTACTGCACTGACAACGTGGCCCCTTCTTGGTGGTGGAAAAACCAATGGACAACCTGTATTTCTACTGTCACTCCAGCCCATAAAAGCTGTACAACAGACTAAATGGCAAGTGAGATGCAAGTGAACTGTTTCCGCTGCACTGTTTGCAGCCAGAGAGCAACAGGTGAAAAAATCTCTTCAAGTGTTGGTGAAATTACAGCATCACCTATTTTTTACATTAACATTGTGGTTCAAGACTAAATTAAAAGCATCCCCCCATTTCCCTCACAATCCCTGTTCCATTCCTAAAGTCACCAGGGAACATACACCACCCAAAGTGCTTCCAGGCACATGAAGTAGGCATAATACTACTAATAATAGTAATAGTAATAAGAAATTAAAAAATATATTGTCCTTCAGCTGACATAATCTTAGAGGTTACTTTCAAGCACAAATTCATTTTGCGGTTTCCCTGGGTGTCTTCTTTCCAGTCCCACCTGGGCAATCTGCCTTGACTAATTTCTCGGCTCAGATGACAAAAGTTTGGTTTTGTTTGTTTCTTCTCCCACTTAGAAATTGAATGGTATCTGTTTAAGGAGACTCAGTTTAATGACCAGGATGGTAAACTTAGGGTATTGCTAGTCTGAATTTAAAAATCTGCAGCCTTTATTCAATCCTGATGGAAAATAAGACAATGTAAATCTAAGTTATATGTGATTATTTATTTTTTTCCCTCTTCTGCTTCATTCACTGCACAAAATGCATAACATTCTCTATGAGTAAACCGTATCTCACCCAACTTCAGCAGTGTGAAAATTACTGTCTGTATGGGCTCCCTTTCTGATGAATGGAAGGAGGCAGGCACTGCCAGAGCGTGATTCAGCCTGTCTGTAGATAGGTCCAAGACAGATGTGGTGAGTTGTCTTAGAGACTCCTACATTTCTCTGCTGACCCACAAGGGAACTGAGGCAACCTACATACATAAGATGTCTCCTTTTTAGACAGCTAAAATTAGGTGAGAAGCATCTCATTCTCAGGATAGTTCTTTGTTTTTTAGTGTATGGCACAATAACACATTTCCTGCGATGCTGTTGAAAACCTTCAGCAACCAAAGTGTCTGTTACCTCCATGGGCCTCAGTTGGCAATGGGGTATCTAAGAGTGGAGGCTATTTCCCTAGCTATAGACCTTTACTAGGTGAGGTTTAGCATGCAACCTGAACATTTTACGTCAATGGAGAGAAACATGCACTTTTGGCATATGTTTTAGTATGAGATTAGTCTTTCTCTAGACATGCCTGTAATCTTTCCCTCTCTGTGCCTAACTGAATAAGAGTCTCTGTTATTACCCTGTCTAGAGAGCTGACATTTAACCAGATGAACCCCTTGTGAAGAGCTCTGTAAACATGAATTAGTTTGTTTCGTAGCTCCCTCTAAGGAAAGTGGAGGCAATATCTCAATTTGACACAGAACAAATTAATAGTGTGATTAAAACAAAGCCATTTGGTGGTTATGAGTGTGGACTCTGACACACCTAGGGCTTAACTTTCCCATGGACCTATGTGACATTTTTCAAAGAACAACCCTCATTCATTCTTTAATGAAAAATATATCAAGAAATTTGCAATTTGCTGATCCATAGCCTGAATAAGAAAAATCTTATGATTTACCTGTGTGCTTTATTCAATCCTGAATGCAAATGAGACTAAGTTATGAGCGTGACTTATTTTCAGTACTGCAAGTTCTGCTTGCAAAATAGTTTAAATAACCTTTTTCATGGTGTTATTTAAGCTCTCTAAACTGCATGTTGTTAGGAAATCTCAGAAGTAAAAAAAAGAAAAAGAGATTGATTAAATACAAATCTTAACTTGTTTCCCTTGGAAAAGCACGCTAGTGTGCACAACTTCTCAGTTACTCATGATGCGAATGTGAGTTTGAGTTGTCAAAGAAAGATGAGAGCAAGTTTTGGTCTGAGTTAGCGATGGGAAAACTTAGCAAGAAATTCTTGCCACTGTATCTTGTACTCATGTATTTTGAGCAATGGAGCTTAATGAGCTCCATGACATGAGCAATACTCCACAGCTTGAGGACTCTGGTGACTCGACATTACGACGTCACTTGGGCAGCATTTCAGCCTTCGCTGTTCACAGCTCAGCTGCTGTGAATAATTGACAATTTCCCTTGCCAGTCAGTGTGGTCTCCTCTTAATAGCAATGTTTGGATGTCTTCCTCACATTTCTGTGGTTGGTGTAGATGAAGGATATGTACTGCATGGTGAAATGAGCTATGGGAGGGTATATATGGAAAGGTCACAATGGTTTTTATGTGATAGCCAGAAGGGAGCTCTCATGTGCTGGTAGGGTCTATTTGCTACGATTTATAGCTGCAATCGTGGCTGATTACAGTATGTCAGAAAGGTGTATCAGTGGAGTTGTTGCAGAGTTGATTATAAGGTGGAGCCATGAGGCCCTGGAGCATCTTAACTGCCTTATTTGCCTTCCTGAATGTCCAGTAATTGCTGAAAATAGAGTGGACAGGAGGGAAAACTGTTGACAGCCAGGAAAGTTACTGTAATAGGAAAGGCCTCAACTTGGCACCAGGCAACCTTTTCTGTCTTTGCAAACAACTAAGATTATATTTCCTCAGAAAAAGCTATTTCTTTTGAAAAAGCTCCATGATGGAACTTTTATGTTCTATTTGCTGTCTGCTGTCACATCTTGATTTACCTTGGGATGGACCCAAAGAAAGACAGGTCTTTTTGTACCTATTTATTCCTTTAAATTTGAAGATTAACGTATGTCATTAGGTGGGTGCCTTTTCCTATTGCAGCTATTTTTGAGGCCTGTAGTGGCTTTCAGCTTGTGGCTTGTGAAGGAGTCACGAGGGCAATTAAGAGACCTAAGAATCTTATATAAATAAAAGAAATCCACAGGTTCACTGCTCATTCACTCTCAACCTGGCTTTTGCAGTGTCTTTGCCTTTAACTCCATAGTGTGTCTGGTTCTGTGAGCGGCTATTAGTTTGGATGTAGATCCTGTGGAGCCAGTTTGGAACTAAAAGCAGGGTGGTTGCTTCTACGGCTCCAGCGGAGGGCCATGAAGATGATCAGAGGTCTGGAGCACCTCTCCTGTGAAGACAGGCTGAGAGAGTTGGGGTTGTTCAGCCTGGAGAAGAGAAGGCTCTGGGGAGACCTTATAGTGGCTTTTCAATGTATAAAAGGGGCTCATAACCAAAACAGAGAGACATTTTTAGCAAGACTTGTTGTGACAGGACAAGGGGCAACAGTTTTAAATTGAAAGAGAGTAGATTTATATTGGAGATAAGGAAAAAAAAATAAATTTGAAGATGGTGAAACAAGGAACAACTTGCTAAGAGAAGTTATGGATGCCCCATCCCTGGAGGTGTTCAAGGCCAGGCTGGATGGGGCTTGGAGCAACCTGGTCTGATGGGAGGTGTCCCTGCCCAGGGCAGGGGGTTGGAACTAGATGATCTTTAAGGTCCCTTCCAACCCGAACCATTCTATGATTCTATGGTTGCATAATTCTATGAATAAGTGTTTCAGTCTGCACCTGTGCATTTTACTGCATAGGGATTAATGAATTATACAGCACTTTCAGGATGTTGTGGCAATGCAACCAGTAGCTATTGATTTCTGGATAACTCTGATCTAATCTCTCTACAACTTGTTACATTTTGAATTTTTTCTTTTTTTTTTTTTTTGAGTTTTTGGACTAAGATTAGACCATGTCAGAATTTTGTTCTGGCTTTTCCCAACAAGACCAAGGTTAATCTCTTAAATGAGATAAAATAACTGCTTAAGTATGGTTGAAGACACGTCCTTCTGTCTAATCAATGTCTCATATTTACGCTTCCTTTATGGACAGGATTTGACCTGATGGATTCATTCAGTGTGAAACAGATTTTTGGAATGAAAGAAAATGGAATTCAGAGCGCTTATGTTCGACTTGGAAGCTTTCCTGTTGTTCAGAAAACTGAGTGAGTATCCTTTTTTTTTCACTTTATTTTCATCTAATCCTCTGCTTTACATTATTTGGTTCCCCTAGGTTGACGTTGTAGTAGTTATCTAGTTCTACACATACATTTTTTTTATCAGCTCCTCAGTTCTTCTGGCACAGAATTTATACAACATGGTCAGGAGACTCTGCACCAGATACAGGCTCCATCCTGGTAAAGAGGATGTAAAGAGGAAGTCCTTGGAACTTTTTCTGACCTGAGGCCGACAGTTGTGCTGTAGTCTATCAAAACGATTTCTCTTCGGGTTGTTATTTGAGTTCTGCTAGCATTAGCCTTGAAAAGAAAGAGTGCATGATTTCACTAAGTAACCATGAGCTATAGATTGGATTGTCATCATTAACATTTTTTCAGTAATTTTCTCTGTGCTGGTTTGAACTTCAGCTTAAAAAATCGATAGTAATTCTTTTCCTTCTTATGGATAAGCGTTGTTATTTTTTATTCTGGTTTAGGTCTTTTACTCACCTCACTGCATCTTTGAGATTGTCCTGTGACTTACATTTGCTTGATTTCACAATATTTTTTTTGTCCTGGAGTCAACCTGAATTGATTTGCCCTTCTCCCCTCCCCCTCTTTCTCCATATACACACAAGGTCTTTAAAAAAAAAAAAACCAACAGTACAAGTATGATACACTGAAAGGAAAACTGTTTGCTCTAAAATCCATAAATGATGTCAAGTCTTGGGGTAAGTAAATTCATGATCTGGGAGGAGGCCAGCCAACTAAAGACACCTTGGTCTTGATAAGTATTGTATGCGTAATTGGTGTGGTGGGAAAGTAAGAAACCTATTTTGTTTGGCTCACAGCAGTCTCTGGATGGAATCTCTGCTTGCTGCAGCTAGTAACAGCTCGTGGTAGTGTGCTTTACCACTGTAAAGCACTACCAGCAAGACTACATAGAAAGAAGTTCTTGAAGTGAAGAATTCCAGTTTGCACTTGAGAAATTCTGGGAGCAATGACCTACTGCATCTGAAGTCTGGGTGATACTGTGACAAATAGGACTAATGCAGTCCTTGGATGTCTAAGCAGGAACTGTCAAGTATGAGCTGACTATCTCCATATCAGTCAGCTCAATCACCACTGCTGGGATGTTAAGTCCAGTCTTTGTTTCCATAAGAAGTGAATGGAAATTTAAATAACTGGGAAACAAGTCTAATAGTGAGAAATTCAAGAAGTGCAATGTAGTCAGGGAAAATTAGGAAGTGGTTAGCGACTGAGGTGATTGCTTTCTGTAAGAACTTCTGGGGAAGCAATGTTTAGTAAAGGGTCTTTGGTGCTAAGGATAGTGGTAGACTAAAAGTCAGTGTTTACCTGTTAATAACATCAAAAAAGAACATGGAAGAAAGGCACGCTTTTAACAATGAATGTAATTATGAAGAGCATCATAGAATACCAGGTTGGACAGGAGCTAAAATGTCGTCTGGTCCAACCTTCTTGGCAAAAGCACGGTCTAGAGAAGATGGCCCAGCAGGCCCAGCACCCTGCCCAGCTGAATCTTAAAAGTGTACAATGATGGGAAATCCAGCACTTCCCTGGGGAAATTATTCCAGTGGCTGATTGTCCTCATTGTGAAAAATTTTCTTCTTTTGTCCAGTCAGAATCTCCCCAGGATTAACTTGTACCCATTACCCCTTGTCTTTTCCATGTGACTCTTTGCAAAAATAGAGTCCCTATCTTCTCTGTAGCCACCCTTCAATTACTGGAACATGGTGATAGGGTCTCCCCTAAGCTTTGTTTTCTCAAGGCTGAACAAAACTGGTTCTCTCAGTCTTTCCTCATATGGCAGGCTTCCCAGACTTTGGATCATCATGGTGGCCCTTCCACCTCTCCAGCCTGGACACGTCTTTTCTGTATAGTGGGGACCAAAAATGAACACAGTATTCCAGGTGTGGCCTGACAAGCACTATGTGAAGTGGGAGCTCCACTGAGCTGAGTAGAGTTGGAGCTCCACTGGAACAAGTTAGCAGAGATTACAGAGAGTTGTCCATTTACATACCTTTTTCAAATTAAGGGTTGAAGTACTTTGTTGGGTTTTTTCTGCTGTTTTTCCATAAAGACTGAGGGAGTAAAGCCAGACCAACCATCTGTGCTGATTTTCCTTCTTCTCAGATTGCACTCATTTATTTGTTGCTGTTGTGTTTGTTTGTTCGTTTTTTTAATAAGTAGAATATTTTATTGCTCAGGATAATTAGAACTAAAATGTTCTTAATTAGTAGATTAAAATGACTAACCTTCCTTTTGAATGATTAACGGAAACATGTAATTAAAGAACTTTTATATTTTCAGCCTTTTGTAATACAACTCCCATATTACTGTGGTTTGGGAATGAGTCCAAATGGATATATCACCATTGAAGGTGCTTGCATATTTTGGTTCACTTTAGCCTTTGGATGCCAGGATTCTGAGATGGTGTATATAGGGTCATTGCTCACAGAAAATGCAATCTTGTAAAGTTGCAGAAAACTGATAACTGGAATAATAAACGAAAGAAAAACATCTGTCCTGTCTTGAAGATAACCTCAAGCAATATTTAGCAACTGATAGTAATGTCTCATAATTAGCTACAAAATCATTAACTGAGTAATATATGTAATTCGCTTTATTATCTGCTTAAAGGATTTGTGTGCTTTTGTATAAGCACTAGTACTTCTACAAAGTGCCAGCTTAGCTGCCTGGGAAATCTGCCTATTCATCTTCTGCTCTGGAGTTTGTCTACACTATGAACTTTCTTTCCCGTTTGTGCTGAGGCATCCTGTGATGGGTCCATGAACAAGAAACTACAATGGCTGGGAACGTGGACACGGTCAATATACTGGTCAATGAGGGACTTGTAGGTTTCTCTAGCTGGCTGAGGGCCAGTCTTTAAATCTGGCTGGTGCTTCTCCCCACTCCTCAGGTAACTGGGGCTGTCCAGCTGTTTGCTTATGACTCCTCAGTTGTACTTCTGGTCAAAGTTGTGCCCTAGATTTCTGGTTTTTGTAACTCAGGCTTTTTTCTCATTACTATTGTCTTGGCTAATGCCAAGCTTTTGGCTTTCTATACTGTTCTGTTCTCCATCTATTTCTCCTAGTCCTGACTCCAGAGCCTTCCTCCTGCCATGTCCATCCCTCAGTTTTCTCTTGCCTGATCTCATTCCAGCCTGGGTTGGTCCTTATCCCAGTTGCCACCTCACAGACCTTCCTGATGCTCAGCCTAGTTTCTAGCCATGATCTGTTTGCTCTTTATATTGGTACAGTGTTTTCTCCCCCCAGTTTTTGAGTGTTGGGGTTTTTTGACCATGTATATCTTGATGTATTTTTCTGGAGACTTCAGCTCCTGCAATTGACTTCAGTAACCTGCCTTTGGTTTCTCCACGAGCTCTTGCCCTGGTCTTACCATCTGTTCTGCTTCACAGAGAAGAAAATTGTTCCCAAAGCTTCCAAAACCTCCTGCATTTAACATGAAGCCTGTTGAATACCTCCTTGTTCCTTACTTCTTCTCAAACATATATTTCATATGAGGAAAGTCTGAGACAACTAAGATTCTTCAGCTTGGAGAAGAGGAGGCTCGTGGGGGATCTTATCCATGTGCATAAATACCTGATGGGGAGGAAGCAAAGAAGATGGAGCTGCACTCTTCTCATTGGTATCCACTGATAGGAAAAGAAGCAATAGGAACAAACTAAAAACAGGCAATTCAATTTGAACACAAGAAAAACTCTTTAGACTAGATGATCTCAAGAGGTCCCTTCTGCCCTCAAAGATTCTCGGATTTGTGTTTCCATGCTGCACCCTCTCCCACTCTCTACTAACCCTATCTTTTCCTTCCCCCCATTGTTCCCCCATAGAAATGGGGGAAGCTGTTAGACCTGTCACAAAATTTTTCATGGTGCTGGAGTTGGAAAAAGGCCAAGATGCTGTGCCAAAGTCAGGGATGAGAGACACAGCTCCTTGCTCTAAGGAAGCGGTGAGAGCATCCTTCCCAGCTGAAGGATCTTGCTGTGGACCCTATCTGATGTCATGACCTCTACTGGCAAACAAGTGCCCGTCATCTAGAAGAAATGTGTTGGTCCAAATCTGCTGTGAAGTTAGTAAGGGAATGTCTGTTAGGAGTACACCTGAGGAGTTCCTTGTAGGCTTCTTAACTTAATAAAGAAATAGGGTGAATCCATGGTTCCCAGCACTAGGCTTGTATCATTTGTGCTCTTCACCTGTTTGCGTGCTCATATCAAGTTAGTTTTAACTGATATCAAGCAATGTTATCCCAGACAATGCCTGGGCCTGGTGTGGAGGATGGGTCATGCCAGAGACTGCTCCCCGGAGTCAGTTTGGATATGACCACTCTCTTTGGGAAAGATGGATTTGGTTGAACTTCACTCGTAGCTAGCAAACAGACCCTGACCATTATTAACTAGTGTGGATAGAATCTCCTACTTCTAACAAGGTAAAGGAGATGAAGCATGGCTGGGGTGGAATGACTGAAGGGTTTTTTTGTCTTTTAGAGAACAGAAGACTGAGGGGAGAGCTAATAAACACACAAAAGACGGCAGCCAAATAGGGAGAACAACTTGTTCACATGGTTCCTTGTGGAAAAAGTTATTTCAGGAAGACTAAACTACAGCAAGTGAGATTTAGGATAGAGGGGTATTTTTGTAGAACGTAGGATAGTGAAATGTAGGAAGAAATTACCTAGGGAGGTTGTATCTATTCCACCACTGAGGCTTCTGAAGTACTTTCTGAAATGTCTGACAAGGATGTATGAGTGCGGTTGATTCTATGTTGTGGCAATCCTTCTACAGCCCTTTTTTTTCCTTTTTCCTTTTTTTTTTTTTTTTTTTTTTTCCTTTTCTGTCATTCTAGGAGCCTCTGTTGATGTGGTGAATATGGATGTGAACCAGCTTTCTCCAGCCTTGTTTCAGACATGATAATTGCTAATAGTCAATGAGTTACATCGAGTATTAGTGGGTTTTAGCTATTTTAGAAGTGGTAAAATTTCCCAAATACGTTAATTATGCCCTTCCTCACCAAATGCAGGCACCCTATTAATCATTATATTCAGTGTCTGAAATGAGAATTGACACTGTTATTTTTCTCCATTGTGTTTTTATTATAGATATAGGATCTCATGCTGATTGTCACAGATGCAGGCTCTCATGCTAAAGAAAAACATGTAGGAAGGAGGCTGTGTTGTGAAAATGGGCAATGGCTAAGAGAATCTCCTGCCTGATTTTTATAATTTTTCCTTTGTAGAAGTTGTGATTCACCTGACCTTGGAGTTGGGTTAATTAACTCTTGGACTAACCTGCAGCACCAGGGGATTCTCTCATCTTGGAGTTTTATAATGGCATCTTCTGCAGTCCATTCTGTTGTCAGAATTATAGACCAAGGAGCCGGCAGAGTGCTCCCTGTAGGTACTAGGCATCCAGCAAAGCTCCATAATATGGATCATCAGTTCAATTCAGCCTTGGGTGAGAGAAGGAAATAAAACTTTTCTGGGGACAGCAATTCCTGCCCTTGGATTCCTAAGTAAAGCTGATCCTCTAGGTGGAGATCATTTTTTATCAAGGAAATAAATGAAAACTCATAGAGTTTTTGTTATTTATGCAGTAATTCATCTCTGTACAAGATACAGGGACCAAGGACTTCAGGAACAGATTTTATCATATCTTCAGAACAATAAGAGTGTCTTTAGATTTGCTTTTGGCTTGAATCCTTTCTCTGCTGTGAACTTGCATCCAGTTCTTCGAAACCTTTAGAAATCAGTTGAGGGTGGCAGGTAATACACCATTATAGCTTTCAATCAGTTTAAATCTACCTGATGGGTCATTCATCAGCCTCTGTGTGATGAGGTGTGTCCAGACTCGCAAGGATATTTAGGTACCTAACTCCTAGTTATTTCTGTGGGCATTAAGCATCTGAAAACCTTCTTTGAATTTAATGTTGCATGGTGATATTCCTTTCCCCAGCTCAGAGGTGTCTTAGCACAGACACCAGAAGTTGGCTCTTCCAGATATGGTTGTAAGTTGTCAGGCTGAAGGCTCCGTGTGATGCTTTGGGGGGTTAATTTCAACCACATGCTCCTATACCTCCCTGCTCAGCAAAGCAGTGATGACACAGTCACAGCTACTGCTTTTAATTTGTACTTGGAACGAAGCACACCTGTATATGCAGAGTCGAAAAACTATTAGGAAAGGCAGCATTGAAAGCAAGTGTCCTGCTGCCATTGACGTGATGATAGCAAACGTGCTATGATCAGGAGAGCAAAGCACCCCCAGAGCTGTAACTCCACTACCTTGTACCTCCACTGGATTAACTGAGGAACCATTTCTCTGCTTTTCTTTCAGTAGGATGCTGGAGTTGGTGGTGGGCTTTAGCTAGGAGAGTAATTCAATACTCTATATTGGGCACTGTGTGTGCCCAAAATGTGAATTAGAATCTGAAAGGGCAGGACAGAGAGGGAACTCATTTAACCCAGTTGTTGTGAAGATAGGTGGGGAGGAGTGAGCGAAGGTAGATGCACTAGGCATGCATGCCGAAATGACAGAGTTTGGGCAGCTGAGCCACAGGGAAATGCCCCCACCAGCAGCACTCTCAAGTAGAAACATCTGTGGCTTTTGTTCAAGAGGATGTAGCGATAAGCAATGCCTTTTCAACTATTAATATTGCCACCTTGCTGAAGTTTCTTGCAGGGGTGGATGTTAAAAGAACAAACATGCGTCTTCTCTGACAAACTTGGATACAACAAGCGTACAAAGCCATTTGGCAGGAAATTTTCACTAAGGCATGTCAACAATGAAGGAGACCTAACGGGGTGCGCTGTTGGGAGGGCTGATGTGACTGACCCAACTCTCTCTTGCCAGACATCCCATAGACGTTCAGTGTCCCAGTCATGCCAGTTGTATTCTCCATGGCAACTATTGACACACTTCTTTTTTGTCATGAAAGGAGAGAGTGTGTGCCATGGGAGAGGTGGGTGCTGGGCTGAGGTGGATCTGTGACCAGGGAGGGCTAGTTTGCGAATAGCTAGTACCAAGAAGCAAGACAGCCTTGTCTGTTCTCCTGAAGGAATGAGCTTGTAAAGGAGCTTGTGGGACCCTTGTTCAGTTTTCTCCTGTGCTGGAAGATTTCAGAGAGTGCCTGTGTCCCCAGCAGGAAGACCAGCTTATAATGATGCATAGGGCGTTTTATATAGCATATTAAATGGGCATATATTATTATATTACGCACTATATTTAATGGGTATTTTATATAGCAAACGCCACTGTAGTTGATGAAACCACAGAGTTCAGAATTTTTAACTTGATTAAAAAGATAGGAAATTCAAAGCACAGATTAAAAGATGACTGAATATTTTGGCATTAGGAAAGACTGGCTTTCAACCTTTGCTGTAATCGCAAAGGAAAGCATTTTGGTAATTCTGAGGATTTTTGCTCGAAACACTATTAAGAGTCTCTAGTTTTGTGTGCCTTTAACTGTGACAGTTTCTGCATAGTGATGGAATATGTCAAATATTCCTTAAGAGAATCTGTCTTCGTTGCTTTGCTCTTTAATAATTGCTGCCCTCGTGTTTTCTTTTCTAATGGATGTTTATGCCTGACTGCTCAGATGTCCGGAAGCAAAGACATGATATTTAGGAAGGGCTTATTTAGGAATGATCAGAGGAGCAGGCTGGCTTGGACATGAGGAACAATGAAGTTAACTGTGACTCTTCAGCTGGAAAAAGAAATGTCTTAGAGGCATTATAAGCAAAGTTTGAAAAATCATGAATGACATAAAAAAATAGAAAAATAATAGGTTTATTGTGTTGTCCCTTATAAGAACTGAGCTAGATCCTGAACAAACAAGAGGAGGCTCGTTATACAGTGTGTGCCAGAGCTGTGTGATTCCTTGCCAAAGGATGTTGTGTATGTAATAAATTCACCTGAGCTCAAGGGGAGAGCGGAGAAGTCCACACAAGATAAATCCATAAAAAGTTATTCAAGTAAAAATTGCAGTTTTCTCTGAATTTGACCCCTGGATCCAGAGTTGAAGGTAGCGGGGATATGTTTGTTCTGTTCATTCTCATTCTTAGGCATCCAGTAAGACCTAGTGACAAAAAAATAAAAAAATGCTGGTTTTGGTTACCTCAGTCTTATACAAGGATCATGGTGTCACACTGCGTAAACTTCTGCCTAATGTGTTTGTGATGTTTGATTTGAGAAGGTTCTTCTGTTCTCCCAGGCCATGAGGCAAGGAACATGTTTTTGGGCAGGCATGAGGTGTAGTGACTGTTTTGGGGCAAATAATACAATATTTATTGATATAACTGTACATTTATAGAGAGTTTCAGGTGCGGCTGCCCATTGTCGGATGCCTCTGGTCTCCTGTGCATCTAGAGAACAACAGAATGATTTACAGATTCCATGAACTGAAGCATTCGGTGAAAAACAACTGGATTGACACGATAGATTCTAGACTGCAGTTTTTCACTGTTTCTTATTTAATTTAAGAGCTTCTCTGTTGTTCCAAAAAGGGCTTCTCAATGAAAGAGCGACCTGGAGGACAGAAGCTCATGTTCATCTCTCTGCAGGCTGCCAAATTCATCAGTTTTTCGTAGGGACTATGTGATACTTTTGTGAAGTGTTGCTGGGATATGCAGAGAGTTTTAGAAGTTCTGCTTTTCACCACTAAACCAAATACATGGCTGTCTTTTTCCCTCCCCATGTCAGGGATGTATTTCCACAAGGTCTACCTGATGAATATGCCTTTGTAACTACTTTCAAATTCCGGAAGGCTTCCAGGAAAGAAGACTGGTATATTTGGCAGATTATTGACAAGTACGGCATACCACAGGTATGAGACCCTTTGCAGCCAGCAAGAGCAGCCTTGTTTCTCTTTTGTTGCATGAACTAACTTTCTTGCCTTAACCTCCCACTCCTTTTTCCTTGTGGAGTAGCAAAAATTCCTTTGCCTGTCTCTCAGTTCATTTCGCCGAAAATTCTTTACCATTAATTCAAACCCTGGAGCAAAGTTTGCATAGAACTTGATTGTTGTTAACATGAGGATAGATTTATTAGTTGGAACGGGGGAGAAAAATATACCATCCTTGCTCTTGAAACCACTTTTGGGGTTTGGGTTGTTTTGTTCAGGTAGTTCTGTTTGTGGAAAATATTTTGCCAGTTTGGAAAAAGATAGCCAAACCGATGTACCACAGAGCAGTGAGCTATTGTTTTTCCACAGGCTTCTAGATATCATGCAAAGGTATTATGGGTTCCCTACTTAGGATGTGGATGTAACATCTATTACTGCTCCCCAGCCCTGAGTCCTGGCTGCTGTAGGATTTGATCTAATATTTTTTTGCCAAGTGCTCTCTGCTTCTCAGAAGGAAAATACCATAATAGTGTAATAAAGGGCTGTCCCCATAAAGCATCTTCTTAGCAGCATGCTCTAGTTTAGGGGCTTCAGTGTGCTTAAGGAGGGATTTGGATGGGATGTGTGTTTTTCTGCTCGCTACAAACATGATGCTGATGGCATTACCCATGATCCATCCCAGCTGGGCTGTGGGCATGCTTTGGGACTGGTATTCGAAAGGTTTTTGGGAACTCACAGTGAAGGATAGGTGCCATTTGAGGACTCAGCTGACTGAGTTTCAGACAATGGTAAAAGGTGTATACAAAAATTGTTATCAGCTGCACTTTGTTAAATGAAACGTGATTTACTGTGTTACATGCATTCCTAATTCCTGCAGAGTGAGAATGTGTATAAAGAATCATAAAATCATAGAATGGTTTGGCTTGGAAGGGACTTTAAAGTTCCAACCCCCCTGCCATGGGCAGGGACACCTCCCAACAGACCAGGTTGCTCAAAGCCCCATCCAGCCTGGCCTTGAACACTTCCAGGGATGGGGCAGCCACAGCTTCTCTGGACAACCTGAGCCAGTATGTCAACACCCTCACAGTAAAGAATTTCTTACTAATATCTAATCTAAATTTACCCTCTTTCAGTATAAAACTGTTAACCTCTTGTCCTATTATTACACTCCTTGGTCAGGAGTCCCTCCCTAACTTTCCTGTAGCCCCTTTAGATACTGGAAGGGGCTATAAGGTTTCCCTGGAGCCTTCTCTTCTCCAGGCTGTACAACCCCAACTCTCTCAGACTGTCCTCACAGCAGAGGTGCTCCAACCCTCTGATCATCTTTGGGGCTCTCCAATGGACCCTCTCCAACAGATCTATGTCCTTCTTGTGCTGAGCACTCCAGAGCTGCACGCAGTACTCCAGGTGGGGTCTCACCAGAGTGGAGCAGAGGGATAGAATCACAGCAGTGGTTTGGCCATGACACTGTAGACTGTCATAGCTTAAAGGCTCCAGACGCTTCTGAGCTAATGCTGATCTGAGCTGGTATTTCCAGCCAGTATGGTGCTCAGCTGCATGGAGATGTTGGGTCAGATCTGGAGTCATAGAATCGTAGAATCACAGGGTTGGAAGGGACCTTAGTAGATCATCTACTCCCACCCCCTGCCAGAGCAGGGCCACCTTAGAGCAGGTTGCACAGGAACGCGTCCAGGCGGGTTTGGGATGTCACCAGAGATGGAGACTCCACCACCTCCCTGGGCAGCCTGTGCCAGGGCTCTGCCACCCTCAAGGTAAGGAAGTTCCTCCTCATGTTTAAGTGGAACTTCCTGTGCTTAAGTTTGTGCCCATCATCTCTTGTCCTGAAAGAGTTAACCTACCCTGGGCTGCTCACGTCAGACACGGCTTGGTGCTGACACGGACAAACTCTTTCCAGCTCTGCAACTCGCAGATGCAGTGTTTTCTCCCCTGGTTCTGCACTTTGCTCCATTCCCTACTGCTTGAGGGTAGCTGCCTGACTTTGTTAAAAGAAGAAATCAATTTGTAAATAAACTATAAGTATAATGTCTTCAAAAGCGTATTTTTCCTACTCCACAGTTTGTGTGTTACGTTTCTTGTATCTTAAGCTGGATGATTTTAGGCAGAAAGGAAGATATCTGAAGCCATCTGTCCTTAAACCCTTCTAACTTTCCTGTATTCCTAGGCATCAGCTCTTCTAATTAAATGGATTAGGCCAGGAACAAGTCTTCAGCACTAACTTAATGTGGCTTGTCCTGACTGTCTCCACACTGTGTAATACATGGTCCTAGGTCTCCTCTGAGCCTAAGGCATAATCTTTATTGTGCGTTTCAGTTTTCTGTTCAAAGCATCTGAAATAAAGTGTGGGCAGTGCTACAGCTCAGCAGATCAGTTTCATACCAGGCAATGAGGGACTTGTCCATGCTCCATGGGACGGTTGAGGACATGGGGTGGGTACTAAAGAGCACACAGCTGGAAAGAAGGAGTGGAGAACAGAGTGATCCAAAACAGTCTCAGCTTTGTCTTCCTGCCAGTGGATACATGCCTGTGGTGTGCTACCACCCAGCCATACCCAAGCATTGCCTGGGAGGCATCAATGTGGCACGTGCTGAAACCATACCGAGGACTGTACTCACAAGAGAAGTATTTAGATGGTCATGGGTCTGCACCCAAGCCTGTGCCCTGCCCCATCATATTTACCAGAACAGGTGTAGGATCCTTGCCCAACTTCATGTCTCACCCAAAACTCTGTCCTCTGCTCTTTCCTTGAGCTTCTCACCATGTGCTATACCATCACTAAATTTAAGGAGTCAGTCGCAATGGAAGGCAGGCAGGATGAAGCAGGAGGCTTGATACTAACAAAGTCATTTCTGTTTGCCTGTAGGTCTCGATCCGACTGGACGGAGAGAACAAAGCTGTAGAGTACAATGCCGTTGGGCTCACTAAGGATGCCGTGAGAGTGGTCTTCCGAAATGCACGAGTCAGTGATCTTTTTGACCGCAGCTGGCACAAAATTGCCCTCAGCATCCAGTCAAAGGCTGTCTCGCTTTACATAGACTGCAGACTGGTGCAGATGCTGCCCATTGAAGACAGGGAAAATATTGACATTCAAGGAAAGACTGTGATTGGCAAACGCTTGTATGATAGCGTCCCCATCGATGTAAGTACTGTGTGTGCTGATTAGAGCTGGGGTAATGTTCAGCATTGGTTTTGCAGGATGTAAATGGGGTTTGGGAGGATTATGTTGTAATTGACCCTTTTTCTGAAGTAGCATCACTGAAACATTAACTGTATTACATAGTTAAAAAAGCTTGGCGTCTCGTCATGTGCAAGATTTGCTGGTTTATTATGTGAGACTGTCAATATCTCTGTAATAGGGGTTGAAAGTGAGAAATCCATTTCATCTTTCTGTCTAGTCCCAGAATGTGATGTAGTTAAAATCAGAGACAAAATCATCCACAAATACCATCAAATTGAGTACTGAACTACACACGTAAAGGCCTTCTGCCATCTGATCTTGACATTATGAATGTTTCCACATGTGATAGGAAGAGATGGGAAAAAAAAGAAAGCTTGTTAACTCAGGAGACCCATGAAATATTCTCAGTTCCTCAGAAAAGATACCTGATACTAAATGACTATTGCTCTAATTGAACCAAACCTGAGACCTGTAGGTTGGACCTGATTGTCTAGTAGCAGTGTTAACCTAGTATAACTTACCCATGATTATTTGGTATTTTGAGACTCGTGTAGTTTTCTGTGCTGTGAAAATTGGATGGAATGTGCATATTAAATGTGTTAATAACATTTCTCCTGCAGGGGTAAATGGTCAGAAGATGCAAGGCACAACAGGAAAAAAAACCAAACTTTATGTCTAGATGAAATTCTGGGAAAGATAGAGGTGGTCAGTGTATGTCTTCTCAGACAGAAATTTGACCAGGACATGGGGATTAGCATGTCTCCTTATTTGTATGAAAACCTGCACCAGAATTTTAATAGGCATAGTCAGGGTCTCATTAGATCAGCACTCTTGGAGCACACTGAGATATTGGTCCATTATGGTGAGAGAGAGAGAGATATTGACTGCAGGATCCATAGAATCACTATGAAGTTAGCCCCATCTGGTTTTTGTTTGTATTCGTCTGCACTGTTTGTATCCAAGCAAACGGATACGTGGTCTTTAATAATTCAGTGTCTCTGAGACTATTGCCTCACTTTGTCTTCCAGTTTGATCTTCAGCGGATGGTTATTTACTGTGATTCTCGGCATGCTGAGCTGGAGACCTGCTGTGACATTCCCTCTGGACCTGTAAGCTTCTTTTTGACATTTGTTCAGTTTCACATGAACACTCTTCATTGAAATCTATTACATAAATCAGGGAATATATGACAGTGTGGGATTATCATTTTTTTAATGACGGTGAATGAAACCTAACTAGGCATTTGGTAATGTAGCAGTGCCAGAAGAGGACCACTGCTGAGGGATGAGTATGAGGAGTTTGAAGTTTCCAAGTTGCTCTTTCCTTGTCAAACTGTCAAGGGAAACAAAACCCTGAAGTGATGATGGAGCACTAGAAAAGCAGCATGAAATATTCAACATGTTTCCCACTGGTTTTATTTGGGAAGAGCTAAAACGGTGCCAGTTGCTGCTTAGTTTCTCGTGCCCAGCTCTCATTAGAAACTTCCACCCTCATTTTACTCTTCTCCCCTCAACCTTGGTTAAAGAGATTTGTTGTTCATTTTGCCACGTTTTTCCCTACTGCTCGAATGAATGGCTTTTGTGGGAATTCATTCCTCACTAGGACTCATTTAGTTGTGCATTATCCGGTAACACTTATGCGGTTTCTGTAGAGGGGGTGGAAGAGGAAGCTTTCTAGCACTGAAGGCTTTGTCATGACCTTGGGTGTTTGGATGTAGTGCCAGGTCACGGTCCTGACGGAACCACCTCCCCTGGAAGTGAGGCCAACGGTTGGCAACGAGCAAGTTGGCCACCTCAAGACTTTCAACTGCTCCTGTGCTGCTGGACAAAAGGTGAGTGTTGAGATGAGTGTGTTTCATTTGAGCTATGCTGGATAGATTTTGAAATAGAGAAGGGCTGTATTGGTTTGTGAAGCACTTTAGGACCTAGAGGTGTAAAGCACTTCATAGAAAGAGCCGGGCATGTACTATTCACAGGTGGGATGTCTGCAGAGGTAATGGCAGTCTTCCCAGGTGTTTTCTCTTTACCTAATTCAGTGATTTTGATCATGCTGGTAGTCTTAGTAACAACCTTGAGAACAAAGCAGTTATTCTTACCCAGCCCAGTTGTGTGCATCCTTTTTTCAAACAAGAGGAAGAGATTCTGGAGGTAAATATAGCCACATTGAAAAAAAATCTCATAGCTTTTAAAAGCAGTGTGCTTGCTTGCATTGCCTGTGACTGAGTCCTCTGTGAAGCCAGCTTCATTGTCATTGCTCTTGAGGGCATGCCAGTTTTAGTGTGTTCTCCACTAAAACCTGAAAACCTTTTTGTTGTCCTCAGTTCTTGTAAAATTTGATCCCTTGGTTTGCTATATAATGAGACGATCAGCCTGACTAATCATGTGTTTTTTTATCTTAGGGGGAGAGAGGTCTAACTGGCCCTGAAGGTCCTAAAGGTCAAAAGGTCAGTAATATGTGTTAGTTCATTTGTTTAATAAAAAAACCAGCAAAACAGTTACAGTTTCAGAGTAAGTTGAGGAGGTAAAGATTTTGAGAAATGAGTCAATTTGGCATATGACTGAGTTCAGATAGCTTTTTGGATAATCCTGGAACTGCAGGAGGCTGGTCATTTTGTATCTGTGCTTTAAGCTTGCATTTGAGTTTCTCTGATGCTGCTTTGTGTCATTCTTAGGGTAACTGTGTTCCAAAATTTTTTTCCTGTAGCTTCTAAACCGGCATTTTTTCAAGTTAGTGTTATTCACTAGGGTCATGCTCATCTTTCATGGTAAGTCACCTGGAAAAACATGTGCTGCTTCTGCACTGTGCCTTGCTCTGCCATACTTGATATCCATAGGTTAGGTAGCAGCCTCCCAGTCACACTCAATTTGTATTCAAATTTGAACAATTTGTATCCAAAACTATATCCATCTGAATCACTTCCACAAATTCAGTCATTGAATTTATACCTGTTTGGTGAATAAACAAATTGTACCCCACCAAAGATTACTGTTATTATGAAACTGGGTGCGAAGGGAAAGAAGTCTCTGGTTCTTGGAACGTCAGACATCCTCAGCAATGTGTTTGGCAAGGCTTGGTCTGCTGTCTGCAGGGAGAAGTTTTGGATGGTGAGGAGAGCTGTTTTGGAGTATGTTTTCTGCTGGCATGAAAGAATAAGGGGGAAATAATACTCAGATGTGCCTGAATGAAACTGCAGAAAATGTTTCCTTGTGCTTCCATGCGTATATAAATAGCAACTTTCTATTTTAATCTGTGACAGCTTAAATAATGATGGGTTGTTTTGAAGAATGGCAGAGCCATGACTGTTGTGAGGAGGTTGCAGAAGGACGATGATGATAATAATAAAAACACCCTGCAGCAATATCCTGTTGTCTTTCACCTCTTTGACAAGGTTTATGCGCTGGTGAGGATGTTCGTACTATATAACATGACATGCTGCTTGGGTGCAGGAGATACTATTTGAATATAAAATAGCATGTATCCAAGAACAACGTCAGCAAGTTTTCTGTCGCAGGTCCCGAAATGGCTGCCCCACTCCCGCAGGTGGGTTGCTGAAGAGCTCTGCAGATGTGTGTGACTTTTCCTTGGCTGTAGTGGTCTGAGATTTGTGTACAGCCAGGGTAGGACTGTGTCACTGTCTCAGGGAACTGGGGATGATGCCATTTAAATCCAGGCTCTGAAAACAATTTGGTACGAATGGGATGATTTGAAACAAGTGACTTAGCTTCTCTATCTGCTTAATAAGGCAAGTAATAGATTTTGCTCCTGACTTGCAAAGATGTTGTGATTAAATAAAGTCTGCCATCCTTGACAGCAGTTCTTGCATCGCTATTGCCAAGGACCAGCTTGTCACACTCTCTGCTCTATGTGCGGGAACTAATATCACTCTCCTCCTCTCTCTCTCTGCAATGTTATCAAGCAACTCAGGCTAAAATGCTGGCCATGGGGAAGAAAGTGAATGCTATTTGCAACTCCTCAATATCACCACTTGGTACTTTATTAAGGGAAGAGTAAGGCCCCAGAAAAAAAAATAAATATGGTTGGCTTCTGCATTAGGTAGTTGTAAGTGTCCATAATATGTTTTAGGATCATTCAAGTTGGCTACTCATTTCTAAGGTGCAAGGGCGGTGTTTCAAAGCTTTGATGTTGTGCAATGAGAAGGACCGTAAAGCTTTTTCAAGGTAATAAATATCAAAGTTTTCCATTTGTTACTTGAATCCAAGAGCTGGGGTTTCAAGAAAAGCTAAAAAAAAATTAGGATCATAATATCCCTACTATGCTCTTAAGTTTGAAACATGCCAACAAGTGAGTACAGCCTAGAGAACAGGAGTCTGAGGAGACACCTTATTGCTTTCTGCAACTACCTGAAAGGGAGGGTGTAGAGAGGTAGAGGTCGGTCTCTTCTCCTAAGGAACAGGCGATAGGAGAGGAGGAAATAACCTCAAGTTGTACCAGGGGAGGTTTAGACTGAATATTAGGAAAAATTTTTACATAGAAAGGGTTATTAAGCATTGTAACAGGCTGCCCAGGGAAATGGTTGAGTCACCATCCCTGGAGGTATTTAAAAGACGGGTAGACGTAGTGCTTAGAGATATGGTTTAGTGACAGACTTTGTCAGTGTTAGGTTGCTGGTTGGACGAGATGATCTGAAAGGTCTCTTCCAACCTAGGCAATTCTAGGATTCTACAGCATAAGAAATGAGCAAGCTTTCACTGACTAAAGAGAGAGGTTGGAGTATGCAAATGACTAAGGACATAAATTGTCAGAAAAAGGTAGAAACAGAGTGACATCAGGACTCCGAGTCAAAATTAATCATTTTCTCTATAGACAGCATCACTACTGAGCATCTCCTATTTGGGATTAATTGCAAATCTGAAATCTACCCCTAAATAACTGGGGCTCAAGGGCTGCAGGTACTTGGGCATTATCCAAAAATATTTTACAGTCTGACAGTGAGAAATGCCCTGTGAGAAACTATATGGTCATATAGGAACCGAGGAAAGCAGCTGGTTCAGCTGTATTAGAAAACCAGCTCACAGCTTGTGTAAGTCACCTGAGAAATGAATCCCAAGAGGGGATACTAATAGGGAGACAAGGTAGTGTTAAAAATACAGAACACTCCAAAACAGGGCTCTTTAGAGAGATTGGCAAAGGCAAGACTGTGAAGGTCCTTCTCTAAGCTATGACAGCTTTTGGCTTTGTTTTTTTTTTGTTTTGTTTTCCATAGACCAGTGGTAGCTGGTGGCTTTTTCACTCTTTATGCAAAGAAGGAATAATGGCTACATGTGTTTTGTTTGTTTGTTTTCTTTAAAAAAAAAAAAAAAAGGTCAGTTTGAGAGTCTGTGGAGTGAATGTGACTGCCATCTATCTGAGTTGAAGATGGAGAGACTGGTGTTCAGGCTCTGCTATCCTGAGCTCCCATAGCATGTTCCTTCTTTTAGGGGAGGAGGTTTGGACAGGTTTCATCTACGGTGCCATGTGACCAATGGAACTATTTGAAGTGTATAACCAGCATAGGAAGATAATGAGTTTCTGTTCCTCTCTAATTTAGATCTCCAAAGGCAGGGGAAAAACAGGAATGCTTGCAGTTGTTAGGAGAAGGGGACAAAATCCCACAGAGATGGACACCTTTGCCATAATCATCCATGCTGCCAAACTGAGGAATAACGCACGGAGACACAGTGTACATATTTTAGAAGGAAATATGGTAAAGGATAGTATTGGGGAAGAGTTAGGTAGGAAATAACTTTGGAAGAACTGGCTAACATGCCTGAAGCTGGTCCCTATTGATAAATTTTAGATGCTAACAACAGCTGAGTTTAATTTATTTTCCTCCTGTACTTGCTCTGCATGTTATGTTGTTTGCAGGCAGCTGGGCTGGCTGGTTGAGGCGCTGGGATGATGGTCAACAGGCTTCTGCTCTCTTCCAGCGCTGCTATCGATCCAAGTTTAGAGAAAATCACTTTTCTGGGAGATCTGTTTTTGTCCATATCATAGAAATGACATTGCTTACTTGCCTGTGGGAAGTCCAGTGGACCAGACATACTCTAATGCATTGTATTTTTTTCCCTCAAAATTAGAAAAGAGTTTTGATGTACCTCAAATGACTTAAAAGAGACAGTTACATAAAAACTTTATGAATTTTGCCACAGCCTACTTGAATTGACTGTGATGTTGTTTTTGCATTTATGCGACTTGCTCTGTGAAGTTTTTTTCTTTTGGAAAAAATAAGATAAAGGTTAAAGAAAGAAACTTTCATAGTTCCTGTCCTTTCAAAAGCCTTTCTTCATCTGTGTAAAAGAAAGCATGATCCCGACAAGTGTTTCAGTGCCTGAACAGAGCCACAAAATTAAATCCTATTGTGGTCCATGTGAGGAGCTTTGGGGAGTACAATGTTTATTGGACTTATTGTTGATGTGGTACTGGACTGTCCTGCTCCAGGTCTGAAGCTTATTCCACGTGATGCTATGTCTACACTGAAGTCCACGGTGCCTAAACTCCCTACAAGCAAAAGATGATGGGAAGGTACAAATAAGTGGTGCCATTGTATTTGTTAGTGATGAATGGGGAGCTCAGCACAGCATATTTCTGGTATATACCTTTTGGGTGAGAATCAGGCAGAAGACAGGTAGAGGTGTGTAGGCAGAGCCCCCTTCTCTCTGGCACCTCCTGGTGCTAGAGGAATTGAAGGAACTGCTGGCAGCACTGCACAGAGCCTTAAACCAATCTCCTCGGCGTATTCTCAGCTGGTCCTTCTTCCAGTTTTGTGATTGTGGAGCAGTATATGAAAATGATTTGCAGATTTTTTTTTTTCCACACTTACTAGTTTTGGCACTGCTTTTAGGTCTGTATCTGAGAATATTTATGAAATGCTGCATCTTCTTTCATTCTTTATCCCTTTCACCCCCGTCCTTTTTATGAGACAAGTGGAGAAAAAGTTTTGTTTGGTTTTTAATTGACCATTTTTCTCCTTTCCTCCCTATGTATTTACTTCTCCAGCTTTCATTCCTCTACCCATCATAATTTGTATGTTCCCAAATGTCTTTTTTTTTCCTATGTTCCCTTCCCTCTCTTCCACTGGAGCCAGCAAGGAGAGCGGCTCTGTGTGTGTTGCATAGTTCTGCAAGGGAAGGGAGGATTTAGCGTGAAAACTTAGCGTGAATGAAAAAAATGGGGCTTGAAAATTTTTTTTTAATTAGCTCTAAAATCTTGATGGGTTTCCTTTTTTTCTGTATTTTAGGTGTGCACACTCTAGGTCATATGCAAACCACCCTTCCAAGTCCTTTCTGACTTAATAGAAAATAAGGACTTTTGAAGTACCTCACAAGAAGCTCTCTGCCTTGACAGTGCACCCTGAAGGCTTGTAACAGTATTTTTGCGTGGAAAATAGAACACAGAATCAATCTGAGAACTCGGGTATTCAAGTCAGTATAGGTGCAATAAGGTACTCTCAGTCCTCTTGGCAGGAGCTGATATCTTGGCAGTAGAGACTGGTGGGACCAGAATTGTCCACAGTTTGAGTCAAACCCTTCTTGCACTGCTTCCCAAAAAATCAAAGCAATGGAAAGCTGACTGCAAAATACAAAGAATAATGTGGTACACTTCACGAACGAGTTCAACATGGAGGTGTAAGAGGAAATCTCATCTGTTATTTCTATGCCTGTCAAGAAAGGAATGAACTAACTCTGTGGTACTAACACCCCTTCTTTTTCAAGGGAGAAAGTGGCAGCCCAGGGTTTCCTGGACTCAGAGGAGAAAAAGGGGAGCCAGTAAGTATGAAACACCAGAATGATTTTAAGGAGATGGAAACACAAGTACTTGTATTCTTCTTTATGGTGAGAATTTGCTCACAGTGTCAATGTGCTCTGTTGAATGTGTTCCCTCTGCTGGGCCTTTATTCCAGGGGAAAGCTGATCTTTCTGGCACTCAATGGCATTTCTTGGAGGGGGAGGGGGAAACGTGTGGGTTCATCCCTGAATACAGCTGATAAATGATTTAGTATTTGCCTTCTAATTAAAATATGTAACTTGGATGTACTTGATTATAGCACAGCTGCACATCCAGCAGGGACAGTACGAGACAACCGAAGACAAGGAAGATGCAAATCTGTCTCAACTCTTTTACATTCAGATGACCAAGATACAACTTTCCCCAGCTGCAATTAATGCAAATGCCAGGCTGAGTTTTTAGGCAATAAAATCTTTAACCCTATGTAAAACTCATTTTAATAAGGGTTGTTGGCTTCTTTGATTTTGGAAACGTAATATTAGACTCTGCCCTGAATAGAAAATAAGATGTTTTCCTGGCTGCAGTAAGGGAATTAGGGATAGGTTTTCTGTATAATTTTTCACTGAATTATTATCAAGGAATTATGCCCAAAGAAAATTATTTTCCCTGTAGTAGCTGTCCTGTGACTCGTGTGTCTATATATATGTGTGTGTGATATATATGGATAGATAGACATATCTCACATATAGAACACAAAAATAATGAAATATGTATTTTTAGTGTTGTTTTACATACTCGCTATCAAACATATCTTTTCTCCTCTTCTTTCATTGCTAGGGCAGAGCTTATGGCAGAGGAGAAAAGGGGGAAAAGGTAAGATCTAATCCTTCTTTTGACTAATTAAATGGGAGCCACTTGCTGTTGCTGTCAGTAACTTGAAGGTTGATTTTTGGAGTGCTCAGGGTGTAAGAGATGTGGTACAGCTGGGTCTTTGTGGGGAACCTTGATATTGTGTTATGCCCCCTTCTACAGAAGTTGAGTGTTCATTGCTTTTCCCCTTCATGTTTAGTTTCATTTGTGCATTGGCCATGTAAAATACTATCAAATTGAAATCATAATCTTTGCTTTGTGTAAGCTGCAGTGAGTTCATGGAGGATAATGCAGTAAAGCAACTGGCTGAAAGGATGAAAAACAAATGGAAAGTATAATTTTGGGTTTATTGAATTTTCAACAAGATTAAATTTGGGTCATGAGGAGACTGCCACACTGTTTGTTTTCATTGGATATTTTCATTAATAACCTGAAGGACAAAAGCCTGAGTATTTTCTTACTGCAAATATTAGGCAGGAAAGAGTATTAAGACTTTCAGGTTAAAACTGAGGATACAGAACAACCGCTGAAAATTGCTAGGTTATCTGTCTTGGAAAATATGTTCAATGGTGATCAACAATGGGAAATAAGTAACATGACTGGACTAAATGCATTAAAAAAAATGTTGATTTCCAAAAAATTCTGGCTGCAAAATTCCAATTCCCCACAACAAAATGAGGCTGTAGACCTAGACTGCAGAGGAGAAGTAGATCTTTCTCTCTGTCACTCCATATCACACCTGAGGGTGTTTTCCTTATCATCAAAACAAAATTTCAGGTTGTGGGGAACAATAGGAAAAGATTGACAAGAGGATGTAGGAGATAGATGGGTGTATTAAGGAAGACAAGAGGATGTAGGAGATAGATGGGTGTATTAAGGAAGAAGTCATAGTTTATACTGAAAATGGGATTAAGAATATGTGGAGCTGTTTTCCAGGGGGTCTGTGGCTACGTGATTGCTCAGGAAATTTCAAATAATATTAGATTGTGGTCTGAAAGGAAAAATGCCACACCAGTGAGAACATGGCTTTTGTGGCCATTGCGTCTTCTCATTTGTTTTTTCCTGTGATTATGATATATTGATTGTATATAGTGGTAATGCATCATGTGAAATTACTATCTAAATGAGGGTTGCTCATGGCAGGAAATATTATTGAGCCAGGCTAGAGGCATGGGGGCTATAAAGCACACATTTCTGCATCCATCTTCCTGCAGTTCTCCCACTGACAGCCACTATTTAGCCTTTGAGATTCGGGATTCAGCCTTTGGAAACCAACTCGTGTGTGGCAGGTGGTGAGAGTCAGCAGTCTGATGGGAAACATGATGTTTACAATATGAGTTGTGCTGCAGTTGAAGCAAGTTCTTGTTTTCTTGTGTTTTGATCTCTGCAGGAAATTGTTGGAAAACATCTCTCCGTCTGTATTATTGTCATTCCTAGAAAAATTGTTCTGCAAGTCTGGATTGGAGGGGAGAAAATAAAAAAAAAAAAAACACAGTATGTGCAGAACTTCTTTGATTGGGATAGCCAAACATCAACTGGCCCAAACTAATGTGTAGGCACAGAGATCCCTGAGTTTATGGTCAGCTTGTTTTGTTTATTTAGTTCTCCTGTCAGACGAGGCAGCTTGTCCTCATCTGTGAAAGAAGTGTATTTGGTACCCGGTGTGTTTGTGTTCCCTGTCTGCCTAATGGCTGAATATCCATACTTTTGCTGATGGAGACCTGAGCTATACCAGCTGTACATTGCTGGCTTGATTACAAAGGGAGCTTGGAGATACAGAATCATAGAATCCTAGAATATCTCAAGTTGGAGGGGACCCATGAGGATTATCAAGTCCAATTCCCTGCTCCTTGCAGGACTACCTAACACAAAACCATATGACTAAGAGTGTTATCCAAATTACCCTTGAACTCTGACAGGCTTGGTGCCATGACTACTTCCCTGGGAGCCTGTTCCAGTGACCAACCACCCTCTCAGTGAGGAACCTTTTCCTAATGTCCAGTCTGAACTTCCCCTGATGCAGCTTCATTCTATTTCCTCATGTCCTGTCGCTAGTCATCGGAGAGAGGACATCAGCAACCACCTCTGTTTCCCACCTTGAGGAAGTTGTAGACTGCCATGAGGTCACCCGTCAGCCTTCTCTTCTCCAAGCTGAACAAACCAAGTGACCTCAGCTGCTCTTACAAAGTCTTGCCCTCGAGGACACGGTTGGCCCTTTGGGCTGCCAGGGCACACTGTTGACTTATATTCAACTTACCACCAACCCAAAACCCCAGATCTCTTTCCTCGAGGTTGCTCTCCAGCCTCTTGTCCCCCAGTTTGTATGTATAACCAAGATTGCCCCACCCCAGATGGAGAATCTGGCACTTGCTCTTGTTGAATTTCATATGGTTGGTGATTGCCCAGCTCTCTGGTCTATCCAGGTCTCACTGTAAGGCCTCTCTACCCTCAAGGGAGTCCACAGCTCTTCATAATTTAGTATCATTAGCAAACTTACTTAATGTCCATTTGATTACAACATCCAGATGATTTATAAAAATACTTTAAAGAGCACTGGACCTAAAATTGAGCCCTGGGAGACCCCATTAATGACTAGCCACCAGCCTGTTATAACCCCATTTACTATAACCCTTTGAGCCCGACCCATCAGCCAATTGCTCACCCACCATGTTATGGACTTGTCTAGCTGTGTGCTGGACACTTTGTCCAGAAGGATACTGTGAGAGACAGTGTCAAAAGCTTTACTAAAATGCAAAACCAACCACAACTCCTGGCTTCCCTTAGTGAACTAGGTGAGTCACTTGCTCATAAAGGGAAATTAAGTTCTTTAAGCAGGACTTTCCACTCGTGAACCCATGCTGGTTGTGACCAAGGACTCTGTTGCTTCTCAAGTGTTTTTCAAGAAGTCCCAGAATAACCTCTGTAATTTTACCAGGTACTGAAGTGAGACTGACAGGTCTATAATTATCAGGGTCTTCCCTCTTGTCCTTCTTGAAAATTGGGACAACATTTGCCAACTTCCAATTGAGTGTGACTTCTCCAGGCACCCAAGACCTTATTGCCGTGCCATGGCCTGTTTTCCTGCCCTGGTCGTGGTATACCCTATCACTAGTGCTCACCAGGGTCTTCTTTTATATGTGGGTGGGAGGCTTGGCAGGTGCATTGCTCCTGGCCCTGTCTCATCTCCTGGTCTCATCAAACACTGCACCACGAGCTGCAGGCTCCTGGCGGGTCTCTCATCTCCTCTCCTCTCCTCTCAGTTTCCCCTGGTTCAGGAACTCCACCTGTACACCGCACTAATCATGCTGGCACCAGAGCTGCTCGTTTTAATGATGTGTTTGCATGTATATTTTTTCCTGAACACAAAAGATAATATTCAGGGTTAGCCTTCAGGTGCAAAAGTGAGCCTTCATAGAATCATAGAATGGTTAGAATTGGAAGAATCCTCAAAGATCATCTAGTTCCAACCCCCTGCCCTGGGCAGGGACACCTCCCACCAGACCAGGTTGCTCAAAGCCCCATCCAGCCTGGCCTTGAACCCCTCCAGGGATGGGGCAGCCACAGCTTCTCTGGGCAACCTGAGCCAGTGTCTCACCACCCTCACAGTAAAGAATTTCTTACTAATATCTAATCTAAATTTCCCCTCTTTCAGTTTAAAACCGTTACCTCTTGTCCTGCCATTACTCTCCCTGATAAAGAGTCCCCCCATCTCTCCTATAGGCCCCATTTAGGTTCTGGAAGGGGCTCTAAGGTCTCCCTGGAGCCTTCTCTTCTCCAGGCTGAACAACCCCAACTCTCTCAGCCTGTCCTCATAGGAGAAGTGCTCCCACCCGCTGATCATCTTTGTGTCTGTCCTCTTGTCTTGCTCCAACAAGTCCATGTCCTTTTTACATTGAGGGCCCCAGAACTGGAGGCAGCACTGCAGGTTGGGTCTCATCAGAACAGAGCAGAGGGGCACAATCATCTCCCTTGAGCTGCTCGCCACGCTGCTTTTGATGCAGCCCAGGATACTGTTGGCCTTCTGGGATGCGAGCGCACGTTGCCAGCTCATGTTGAGCTTTAGGTTGGAAAAGACATTTAAGATTATCAAGTCCTCAGCAGCAGGAAGGGGGTATCAGCCATGCAGGTGGTGTGTATTCAACGGGTCGCTATTGCATGTGGAAGCAGAGTACGATGTCTATGTCTTGGTGTCAGAAGAGGTGCCTATGAGAGGGAAATAGCCACAACCACGGGAGCTGAGATGTAAATGCTTGGAGCACTGGATGCCATCTATACTCCTGAAAGAAGGAGGAGAGCTTATGAAATGAAACCCTTCCCAAGTAGGAAAATACCTGGAAAGAGAGGATTCACATGGCTCCTTTCAGTTTGGCTGCTGCCCTGCAAGGGCTGCATGAGTGTGAATTCTTGTTTTTCACTCTGGCTGTGACAACTTTATGTTTCCTTGGTTTTTATGGGTATGGGCCAGTGCTGGGAAACTGGAGCTGGACTTCAGACAGCTGCAGTCTGTATAATTGTTGCTATGAATGTGCTGTGGGCTCCTTTATAAGAAGGCTCACATCCTAAGTGTTGACAGAATAGTTATCTCACCTTTGAAAAGATCGAGATGACAAGATTAAAATCATCTCCTTATTATAGTATCTCTCTTCAGCTGTGCTAGTGCCCAGCACCTGCCAGATCATGCTTTTGACAAGTATTATGACCAGGGCAATTTTGTGAGGTCTGAGGCATTTGTTGGAGGGCAAATCCTGCGCTTTTTCAGGACGACAGTGGAGGCACTGGCCTTGCTTGTCCAGGCTGTTACCTCGGTTATATCATAGAATCATAGAATCATAGGGTTGGAAGGGACCTTAGTAGATCATCTAGTCCAACCCCCTATCACTTTATCACTAAGTTAAAGCCAAAATGATGCTTGTATTAGAATACATACTATGCCAAGCACATCATTAGTGGTAAACCAAAAGATAGCTGGTGCTATCTTTTAGCTGTGGCTAAAAACCTAATCCGTGTTGACATGAGGTCTTGTGTGACTTTGAAAATCAGGAAATTCAGTGTGATGGCTCAAGCAACATCCCAGAGTGTTTTGTCAGGCCTCAATATCTCAGCATCATATAGGATGTTTTTTATGTGCAGAAACATGCATGTGCAGACCAAGTAATTGTTCAGAGATATATTTAAAACAAAACTCAAAACATAATACATCTACAAGTTCTCTTGTAAACTGCTCCCAAGTGGATTTCCTGGTTAGTGTGATTCAGCTGCCACGGCTCTCTATTGGGGTTTTAATTTCCACTGTTGACTGTCATGTTTCAGCTCTTGGAGTGTTTAGTCCCCGTGGCATTAGATATAGTCTGTTATATTTCTGCTTATAAATGTGTGTCCCTTTACTGTGTGTTCATTCACTTGTTTTACAGATGCTTATGTTCTTGAACTGATCATTAGACATGAGCAAATATCCAATTCTATAACACGATCACAGTGAAAGGCAATATGTGGCTTTGTTCTCTAGGCTATTGAAATGGATATTTGCTAGACCAGATGGCCTGGTCCTGCAAGAATTATAACTCAAATCTTCAAACCTCTATCAATCCAAGAGGAGTAGGTGCAGGAGAGGAGTGAGAGCAGAAGAAACAGCTGTAGAGCATTTTTGAGGATGATTCAAGCAAGACGGGGTTTCAGTGACTCTTGATCAAAGTCGGGGAAATCATGTTTGACAAGGGAGGTTCTGTAGAGTATGAGGTCTGCATTCCTGGGGAGCTGTCATCCACATCATGAGCCAGCCTGCCCTTCTAATGCCTCCATACAAAGTCTAACTTAGAGGCTTTCAAAATCTTATATCCTTGTCTTGCAAAGTATTATGCAATGGTGCTGAGCCACCCTACGAGCATCCTAAAGGCCAGTGGTAGTGACATGATGCAAAGGTGCTTGGAAAAGCTTTGACTTTGCATAGGATATGATGAAAATCTGTCAAACTTTGAGTGGAACGGAGATATCAACAGGAAATTATTTTTCAATGTTTCTTGTGTTGTAAAAGCTAAGGGAAAGTAAAGGAAAGTAAATCAAACTAGCTGATGGTAAGTTTAAGATGAACAAAGTGAAGTTGCTTTTCATAAGTAGGTATCGGAGCTCTTTGCAGTCTCCTCTAGAGGTTAAAATTTTGTGTGTTTAAAAAAGTGCATATGAGTTAGTCAAGATAGATGTTTGTAAATATATAATCTGTACAAAGACACTATGTCTGTTATGGGATGTCAGCGAGTCTCTGCAAACTGTGATGGGCAGGAGCAGAACAGTAGGCTAGTGAAGTCTCCCATAAGGCCACTGATGCAAATGGGACAGGAGCTGGTTAGAACTTTGGTCTGACTGTTGGTAGCTGTTCTTAGACTTTTGTACAACTCGTGAATATTCCTAACACCCCGTCCTGGTTTGAGGTAGAACAGAGTAAATTAACGGCATATTCTTCAGACCGTGTCTGGTTCTGGCAGATAATGTCTGATGTTTATAGTTAATTTCAGAAAGTGCAGTCAGTTAAAAGAGACTTAGCTGAAAAGTAAAATTACTGCAAAGAAAATTGATTCTGTTCTACCTCAAACCAGGACATACACCCTCATTGCCCAGAAGGGGACAGAAGTTTCCATAGTCTGCTCAGGGCTTGGGCCAACACTGTCTGTAGCTGTTGAAGAAGTGTAGGAAACACAAGAAAGGTGTCATGAAATAATTGTATCAGGTGATCACTACTGTGATTTTCCATAGGAAACCAAACTGTGGGAGGCAAAAACTCTAATCAGGAGCACCCACCTTCTGCAAGAGGTGTTGGATGAAGGTTCCAGTATGGTTTACACTGGGACTTCCCTCACTAATGCTTTTCCAAGATTATTCAAGCTTTCCCTTTGTGCTTTATCTGTTTCCCTCCGTGCTAATAATCACACATGCAGCAAGGAATATGAGAAACAACTTTAGTAGATTAAGTCTGTATTCTACCAACAATGTTTTTTTCATGGTAATGACTTGCTCTGATAAAAATGCAGAAGGATTATTATAGGATTTTTAACGAGAATAAAACCTCTGAAGTGGCTTGGCTTATTAGATACGCAGTGACTGCAAGACCAAGCAGAGAAAAGAAAAGCAGGCAGATAGTTAGGGCTCTGGGCTAGGCTACAGGAGACCTAGGCTTAAAACTTGTCTCCAGCAGATTTGCTGACCTTGGGCAAAGCAGCAAGTCTTTGTTCCTGTAAAATGAAGCTGGAGAACCTCTTTCCCTCCCGGCTTTGAATGTCTTGCCTACTAGATTCTTCAAACAAAGGCTTTGCTTCCCCTTCCCTTACTTGTCCTCCAGACTGGAATTTTTGCCATTTCTAGGGCTTCTGGAAAAGCTGTGGAAACCTACCCTGTTAGGTACAGTCTTTCCACGCAGAGCCCTATGCTGTCTTTGCCCTGAGGCAGCTGAATTTAACAAAAGCCTGACCTGAAAGCCATGTAACACTTTTACCCCAGCCCTGTGCTGTCAGCAGGGCTTACCAAATTAGCACGAGCATGATGCCTCTGGGTCAGGGATGGCCAGCATCCAGTAACGTGGAGAACAAGAAAATGAGTACAGTTCTGCCTGCAAAAGCTGCTGCAGACTTTGCTGGAGTCTGATAGCGCATGCTGGTTTGACTGCAAAGGAGAGCTTTTGTTTGGATATTTTTAAGGGACACATTTTGGGACCAGAAGGTTTGAGTGTGTGACTTGGTTGCAGGTGAGGGTCAGGCTGGAAGTGATGTTTTAGACACACAGAATTATAATAATGTTTGAGAGTCGGGTCCCCGAGTGTCAGCGTGCAGCAAAGACCGTCTGTGCCTTCAAGGAGACGGAGCTGGAACCAATACCATGGGCAGGGCAGGGACCCTTAAACCAGGACTTACCTCAAAGCAAGGGAGCAGGATGGATCAGTGATAGTAGCCAGATTCACCCGAGAGTCCAGATTACCAGACTGGTCCACGGTTGATGAAGCAAGTCTAAATCAAGGGCAGGAAAGTGATTTTGCAAGTCAGGGGTCAGGATTAGCAGGGTGCATTGCCCAGCTGCTGCAGGGTGGTTCAAGCAAGGGCCAGAGGGGAGAGCTTAAAAACAGCTTCAGTACAAAGGAACAGAAACAACCATCTGAACTTCTAGAAGGAGGATGTGCTCTCTGAGCACTTACATGATGTGGAGCCTGAGCTTGCACAAACGAAGAATTAGTCCTTATTCCTGCAACTTTCAAATAAAACTAATTATTGCTCCAAGAGATGATGCATGTGTCCTTTTTACTGCTGAAACCTTGAGCCCCATCACAGGGAAAGTGCTCTAGCAAGGTTACAGGCCTTGTTTGGGCTGCTGTGGTGTTCAGACATTGTCACCACTTCCCAAAATTCTTAAATGCCACCCAATTTACCCAGGGCTGATGAGCTGAAGGCTCTAAGAGCCTAAGGAAGGAGCAGGCAGCAGGAGCCTTTGCCCATCAGCATCCAGGTCGGTGGGCAGCACTCTTTCAGTGAGCACGTCTTGACAATAACAAGATGGGAAAACATCTCCAAGTTTAAAGATACTATTGCATATGAAATTTGAAAACAAAACAAAATGCCAGCTGCCCGGTAACTGGTGTTCCTTGGAGACGGTGGCTGTGGAAATATTGCCACCTTGGGGTTTGGTTCTTACCACTCCGATCTTCTTATTTTATTGCAGAATGAAAAATATCGTAAGCATAGCTCAAACTGACCTGGTAATGGAAAGTGAAAGTGCAATATCTGCAGGGTTTTTTTATTAATTTTTTTTTTGTGCTGGAAATCATCTCTCTCGGGAACCATTCTTAGCTACTGACTTCAGCTGATTAAGGTCACTCAGCACTTAACTTCTCAGTCCAGCACTTAAACATCTGTATAATAATACCTCATCTACTTCACAAGGCTGCCATGCAGCTCACTGGAGTCATTCGTATCTGTCATTTCTTTTCTGAATCTTCTGATTAAAAAATGAGGTGTATTAATGTTAGTATCTGCCTCAGTGCTCCAAGTATGCTCAGAATCCTCTTGTGTATGCAAGCANGTGGAACAGATTGCTTTGATTCCATCATTGATAACTCTTTTTCGAATCTGGGATGCTCCTGAGATAGGTATTGCAATAGATAGGTATGGATTGGCTGCCTGTTAGGTGGAAAACAAATAAAAAAAAAAAAATTAATAGAATCATAGAATGGTTTGGGTTGGAAGGGACTTTAAAGATCATCCAGTTCCAGCCTCCTGCCCTGGGCAGCGAAACCTCCAACTAGACCAGGTTGCTCCAAGCCCCATCCAGCCTGGTCTTGAACACCTCCAGGGATGGGGCAGTCACAGCTTCTCTGGGCAACCTGAGCCAGTGCCTCACCACCCTCACAGTAGAGAATTTCTTACTAATATCTAAATTNGGTTTTTTTATTAATTTTTTTTTTGTGCTGGAAATCATCTCTCTCGGGAACCATTCTTAGCTACTGACTTCAGCTGATTAAGGTCACTCAGCACTTAACTTCTCAGTCCAGCACTTAAACATCTGTATAATAATACCTCATCTACTTCACAAGGCTGCCATGCAGCTCACTGGAGTCATTCGTATCTGTCATTTCTTTTCTGAATCTTCTGATTAAAAAATGAGGTGTATTAATGTTAGTATCTGCCTCAGTGCTCCAAGTATGCTCAGAATCCTCTTGTGTATGCAAGCAATTTCCATCTGCAAGCTGAGTATTTTTGAGTCCTCTTAACTGTAGTTAAAGTATATTCTGCACAACTAAATAACTGTGGTTTGATAGGGTTCTTTTTCTTAACAATAATTAGAGGGGTTTAGATAAATTCTGTGGTTTTCTGTGACCCAGAATAACAGCTGCAGGTTGTAACAAACAACTCGAAGCTGGATCACATAGTAATTGTGCATAGTGACAGTTTAATTCTCAGCAGTGCAAGAATACTAGTAACTTGGGATTTTTTTCCTTACATAAACTTAGAAAACATTTATTTCTTTTCAGCATTGACCCGTGGCTGGCAGGTACATTGCTGGTATATAATGACATCTACTGGCAACCAGAAGTTTCCAAACTCTCTAGCACTCATTTCTTTAGAGAATGCCAAGATCCAATGGCAGTGTAGAAAGGANCTATCATTACCCTCCCTGATAAAGAGTCCCTCCCCATCTTTCCTGTAAGCCCCCTTTAGGTACTGGAAAGCTGTACTTTCCCAGCAGTCTGGAGCAGACACTCTGAAGTGTATCTCGGTGCCTAATGACTCAGAGAGAGCTGATGCATTACTTGAAGCAAGTTGCTATCACCGGTCTATCAAAGGCACCTTACATGTTCCCTGCCCTTCCCACATTTTCACATCTATCTAGTTAAGCAGCCAGATTTTCCCCTTCCCACTGATCAAAGCTGTTGCCAGACTGTTTCCCTGTTCATGGCTGAGAAGGTGCAGCTGCCTTGTTCATGGGCTCTTTGAAGGTGCAGGTGAGGGCAGGTGAGACCATGGCAGCATCGTGTTTCATGCTGTTCTTTGGTTGCCCAAGTATGAACCTGGACATCTTTCATTTCTCCTTTTGTGTCTCTCACCCTTTTTCTTAAGCAGTTCCTAGAGATTTTATGTCTCCCAAAGTCCACAAAGCATGTTGTCTCTGGCTTTGACAGAAAGATGGTGATTCGTGTCTCAGACCCTGCTAGGTAAGGAACATGCACAGAGTAGCAAGTGCTGGATGTGGAAAATGTGGGGGCTTTTTCATGGCAAATATTTATTTTCCTATAAGTTGTTATTTCAAGAGAATCTGATGCATTTGGTGCAGTGAAAGGGTCTGAGTCTCTGGAGACACAGTTTTTCTTTGTGGCTCTATATCATTGGCTCCATAGGGAAACTTGGCCTTAGCTTTTCCCCTTCTTGTACCTTGGTATTCCCCTAAATAAAATGGGAAGAACAATCATAACTTTTGTACTGCACCCGGATATGAAAAAGATCCAGGGAACAGCACCACTTTATAAAGAGATATCTTTGGATGGACCAAAATGATTTATAATTTTGGCAAAGGTTTGACTGAGCAGCCTCAGGTGTGTTTGTCAGTCAGCAAAGGCTGGAAGTTATATGTAGATGCTGATAAGAGTTAAGGCAGGATGCTGTCTCCACATTTAAACAGAGATGTGGAGAGATGTTGCTCATTGCAGAGAGCAATGAGAAGATTAATCAGTGATTTTGCAAATTTTATCAGCAGGGAGAGACTGAAAGGAATGGGCTCTGCAAGGAAGGGAGAAATCATGGACTAGATGATGTGGTTAACCTCGAGAAAAAGCTTTTTATGCATTTCAGTGAGGTGCTAGAATAAACTCTGAGGTGAACGTGGAATATTAGTAGCAGCAGATGTTTAAGGATAGGTCAGCACTAGAGTTTGGAGTACCCTGACTCCACTGCCCTAATGTGCTCTTCTGAGAGCTACTGAATTTTTCTGGGGGTTGTATAGAGGTCTGAAGCACCAGAAACTTCCCAGGAGCAGAGCAAAAGCAATTAAAAGATTTTTCTTGCAAGGCAAATTATCAACCAGTACGTGTCAAGTCATTCACAAGACCAGAACTATTTTCTGTATGCTATTTATAGATGTAAGAACATAAATTAATCAGTGTCATGATACAGGACTGGGTTATTTTTCTACTTCAATGAACACTTTCCCTCTAGCATTTGGAAAGCTGTTTGTCTGGTCTTGAGCAGTGGCAGATGCCAGGAAGGAGCATCAGCTTGTACTTTGCGACAAGGAAGTTTTCAGAGCAGAGCTGTTATGTTTTTCATATTTCAAAGTGTCTGACAAGTGTATCTTTAATTGAGGACCCTTATGCTCCAACCATGAAAAAAAGAAAAAGTGGATTTTCAGGAACTACTGGTTCTGCTTCTGGGAATCCAACCCATTGTAGTCCAGTTTATTTCTCAAGTTGTTCCTCTGTGTAGTGGGATTGTGGTGCCAACAGATTCCAGCTGTCTTCTACTCATCAATCATAAATAGGTCTGCAAACCATTTGACTGTTTCTTAATTTGAAGATTTCAGCAATTGAATGAAGAACTCTTCTAGCTGTTGACCAAAAGTATTTCAAACACAACAGCTCCCCCTTGTACTGTTGGGTCCCCTCTCTGTTGCAGGGGTAGATACTTTCTTCAAGTAAGTGCTCCACTTGGGGCAGTCTTGATTATAGATGAAACAGCAGTTCAATAGTTGTCAAAGGTGTCTGACCACCCCAGTCTTTCAGCAATTACTTACGCAGTGAGTGCAGGAGTGTCGTGGTGGGGATGCAGCTAATATGAAGCTAATGAACATGATCTTGGGCGACAACGACAGCTTTGAAGTCTTTATAACATTTCCAGGCTATTCTGAAATCTACAGTGACCTTAATCAGGGTACAGCTGTTTACCACATCAGTAAGCTCTGATGCATCTTCTCTCCTGCAGCACCAGGTTTATGGGTCTAATTAACTGCTACACAGATATTATTTTAACTATTTTGATTCAAAGATGGAGTATCAAGTTTCTTCAAAGAAAGAGACCTGTTGGTATCCCTGAAAAATGATGCACCTGTTCTCTAGGATCATGTGATGAACATTCACAAGGACCTTTCTTGTCTCATGGTAGGGTCATGATAAAGTTCAAGAGTTCAGAGACCTTTGACAGACAAGATGTCCTGAATTTCTCCTGGGGGATAATTGACTTCTAGGCAGTGCAGTAAATAATCTTTGATATGTTTGCAGTAGAAAAAAAATGCCTGTAACTATCACTTCACCAGCTGTTTGCATGGTGGGCTGAGCTTCCTGATAGATAAGCCAAACCTACAACTTCTGTTACCCTTGAGTATTATGACCTTTCTGTTTATTGAAACAGAATGTAATACAGAGACCCAGCAGAGAAAATTTTCTTGTTTTCTTAGAATGAACTAAAGTTAACTCCAAGTTGAGCTGTATGTCTTATTTCTTGTGGAAGCAGAAGATAATGCCAATTTTGGTGTCAAATTTGCCAAGGTATTAATAGGGTTTTAGCATCATTAAGCTAATAGAATCCTGCATCTGTACATTAGAGAATGGCAGTCATTTGTGCTGCCTGTCTGGTCAGCAGCTTTTGAAAATGGAGCTGGGTGACATATATCCATTGCACCTCTGCCTCTCGGTTGATCTGCAGATCCTCCCTGACTTTTAATGAAACCTTTGTTTTTGCCTCACCACTCTAAACTAAAGAAAAACCCCAAATTTACAGTATTTTTCAAGAAAATATTTATTTTCTCTGGCTGCTGGAGATGAAGTTGTGAAATTTTTTGTTTTCAAATTGGAAGCCACTGAATGAAAAAAAAAAACAAAAAAACAAAAAAACAACAAACTAGAAAAGAAAGGTGTTATCCTTCCAGACACATGAGGTCTCTTGGAAATGGTCTCAGACATTTGAACATAAAGGCTACACTCAATCTCTTCTGTCCTCCTCCTTCACTTTTCTCATTGAACAGTGAAAACAGTATAATGTGTAACCATGGATCAACCACAGTCCACCTACCCATGGTCTTCTGGTTTATTCTTTGTAAACATCAAGTTGCCAAGTTAAATACAGGTCAAAGATCCAGGTGAGAGAAAGAATAAACTTACGTTTAGGGCACTGACCTAGGACACAGGAACTCTGGAATGAGGTTCTGTCTTTGTCCCAGACTCTATGACCTTCCATATGTCTTCTACTCAGTTGAAGTCTTGTCACCCTCATGAGATGAAATCAATATTGCAGTTGCTGTAACTTCCTTCTGATTTCACAGGGATGCTGTGAAGTTAATTAACAAAGGAGAGAAGGGTGTGTTAATAGTGAAGTGGTAACACTGAGCAGTTCAGTTTCGCTTCTGTTTCCATGTCGTCTTGCTGCTTCTGTTCTGCTGCTCTTTAGCTCTTGCTATTTTGTCTCCTGCCTTGGATACAGGTCCCCCAATTTGCACAGATGTCAATATGCTGGGGGCGTGATTCATGGGGTTCTGCTTGGCAGATTTTTGAAGGTTTCCCAATGACACCTTTATTGATATTTTGTGACAGGGTTAGAACCTTTCATTTCATTTTAGGATTAGAAAAGTAGCACTTTTGTGTTAGATGTAGACCAGTTTGAAAGAGAAAATAAATAAAATGTATAGAATTGACCTTAGAATGATCTATCTTCTGTCATCTGCTCTGTAAGCTGAAGGAAAAGTCCAGTGATTTACTTGAATTTGACAGGCAAATGAGAATCTAACCATGTGTTTTGGACTGATTTTTTCCCCATTATTTTCTTGTGTAGTTTGCTCTCATTTCTATTATCACAGGCCACAACCCAGAGTTTGAAGTAAAATATGTGATTATAGGCCACAGCTGTTCTCGAGTTGGAAGAAATATTTGTAAGCTTGGCAGCTGCTTGAGAAGCTGCAAGTGGAGGAAAAGAAAGCAATTAAACTTGAGTTGTTTGCTTAAAAATGTCACTGAGGGATTATTCTTTTATGTGCTTTTGACGTCTCCCTTGGATCGGGTAAAATTGAGTTGTTCTATCTCTCTATCTTTCTGTATACCTGCAGATCCCTTCTCCATTTTAGTTCTCTTTCTTTTCAGAGAAATTCTCCTATGAGGCTGGATGTGGCAAAAATCACTGTATTAGTTGTTCCCAGTCTGAGGAAATACATCATCTAGAAATTAGATTATCTGCTTTTTAATTCCATAGTTATCTCCATTTGGCCACCTGAGGATCTGCATAAGATGTAGATACAATTTGGTCACAAACCATGTACATAATGTTCAGGAGATTCTGTGGAGTAGTAGGGCTCCATGTAACCAAAAGGAGATGAATTGTTGGATATTATGCAACAAATTAAGATATATGTGCATATGGTGAGGATGTAATGGAAGGTTTTAAAAAAAACAAAATGAAACATAAAAACAACCTTCATGACCCTGATGACCATGGAGGGATCACTAACCTAAAGCTGGCATGATCTAGTAAACCCATGTGACACTGAGGTACCAGGAAGACATCCTTGCTCAAATGTAGAAGTGGGATAACTCTGCTGATGTAGACAAAATAATGAAGGAAGCTATCTGAGTGTGCCTATACTTCCCCAGCTCACCTGCCTATTTCAAATGGATTATACGCTTGAAGCCAAGGGGTGTACCTTTATTCTTTGTCACCCCAGTACTCTGCAGCAGCTGAGTTGCCTGCGCTCTGAATTTCTTCATAATGTGGCATTTCTTTTTGTCCATTGGGTCTGGACAAACCATGTGCTCGTGTAAGCCCTCCTTTAAGACCCCCTCAGCGTGAAAAGTAGTGGACAAAAAAGGACAAAAGTAGTGCTTAGGCCTTGCTCTGTATCTGTTATGTGGCTCTCAACACTTCCATTAAAAAGTAAATGCAAGCAAATTCAAAAGTCTATCCTTTTTACTGAATTCTGCTTAAACTTTTTGTTTTAGCACGGCTCAGAAAATCTTCCTAGTTTGCTCACAGAATTTATATCAGCTCTTTGAGGAATGAAAGATCGAGTTTTCAGAGTGATTTGTCTAGTGCTACATCCTCAGAGCTTGCAGTGTTCAGTATTTCAGGAACTTCATAAGCCAAGCTGCCGTATTTGTTAATGTACTTCCTCACAGGTACCACTACCTACACATTCAAGTTCTTGTCCACAAAATTATTGACCAAGGAAGCAATAGGTTACCCCATAAAAAGTGTACAACTGCTCCAGAAAATGTAGGCTAAACCTAAGGGAAGGTGCCCTACGAGCTATACTCTGTTCCTCTCCCTAGCAGGCATCTCTTCTGCTTTTGCTGCTTCTTCCCATTTCCCTGGTCCTTCCTATCCTGGTCCATATATTTCTCCAGAAAGGGACAGCCTGCAAAGTTCAGATACTCATAAAGTAGATGGCTGGCAGGAGAAATGCATGGCATGAACAGATAGGTGTGGTTTACACGTCACCACCAGGTCCTTGTGTTGAAGCTGGGAAGGCAGTGGGTATAGAGTGTTCATTTTATCTCTCTCAGTGGCACGACCAGGTTTGGCCTTGGTGCAAGGAATGCCATGGGCTTTTCTTCCCCAGGGCTCAGTGCCAGCCGCCAAAACCTACCTGTTTTCCCAGTGTGACGTCTGGATCCTTCAGCCCAGAGCACTTGCAGACTGTGTCTTCTTGGCAGCTATTTCACTGGCCTCTGCTCTCTGCCTCCTCTATTTCTTTATTATATTTACACATCGCTTGCAGTTTTACACTGAGCTTCGGAGCAAGTCACTGTCATTTAATATTTAGTCATACAGTGTCCAGCAGAGCAACCCAAGCAGGGAACAAATAAAGCATTTCTGTAATTCCAGTAATTGTGCAATAACTACTGAAAATCAAGAAATGGTATCTGTAGAATTAGGTAGCTACCTGTGCGCTACGTAAGTAGCGGTATCTGCTTCCATGAGACTGGCTGCACTTCACAGCCATATTACAAGGAAAATCCTCTGGTTGCTTTAGATGCTTTAGGTGACAGTTTGCCAAATCTAGGCTCTTTTGACAAATAGTTTGTCAGTGGTGAGCTAATGAATGTGTTTATTTTCTTGCTGTCTTGGGTGGAAATGTTCGCTTAAAGGCCACAGGCTGTGTGGCACAGAGGATGAAACTAAACAGAAGTGGCTGGCTTTGCAGTGGGTGAGGAAAGAACAACATGCTCATGAGCCTGGAAAGGGGAAAGTACTTGGGGAAAATCTGCTGCCTTCATTTTGGGCCTAATTGATGAAGCTGTGACCTCCCCAGCAAGAACTCCTCTTCAAAAACATTATTTCAGACCCCTGCGCTTTTTTTTCTTTGGCCAATTTTGTCATTCTCTAACTGTGATTTTCCCTGGCTTCAGAAAGTGGTTTCTGGGGTAGATGTGCTGACAGAGCCCCTCAATCTGGAGAGAAAGGAGAGCTCTTTTCCTAACCCAGCTGACCTGACTGGAAGACCTGAAGGGAGGGAACAGATACCTTTTGGGTACACCAGCATTTCCCTAGGTCTTAGCAGCATGCTGAGCGCAACACTTGGGGTTTTACCTGATTAAAAAAAAAAAAAAAATATAAAAAAATCTGGTGGACAAACACAAAGAAAGGGTGTTTGTTCTGTGATACATTTCATGAAGCTGTTTAGTTTAGATAAAAAAAAAAAAANAAAAAAAGGGTGTTTGTTCTTTGATACATTTTATGAAGGTGTTTAGTTTAGAAAAAAAAAAAAAAAAAAAAGAGTTTCTTCGTGCAGTAAATTGCTCTGGCAACATGACTTGGTTTCAGTTAAAAAAAAAAAAAGTGAGGGTTTGTCAACCAGGGGTTTGGCAACCAGTGGTGAATTAAGGGCGAGAGCTGCTAGTTGCTTTCTCGTCCCTGCCTGTCACAGCTACTTTGGCACTGTGCAAGTGCAGAGGAACTGATGCTCTTCCATTTCCTTCTCTCTTTCACGACTCATTTCTGTAGGTTACGCAGTTTATTTATTGAAGGCAAGAGTTTTGACACAGGCAGTGCAATCTCTTCTTGTGCTTGTATTGAGGTTCAAACTTACCCTTACCCTGACTGGTTTTTCTGCATAGTAATGGATATGAAGCAGCTAGCCAGGGTTAGTGGGGGGTCAGTGGAAGGGGAAGATGTAGGAGCCTTTTCCATTCCCTGGTCTGGTGGGGCTCAGTGGTAGTTCCCCAGGAGATTGTAAACCTGCCTCTAGCATCTAGGTTGCTTCTGTGATGTTTTCTTCTTGGGAAGGAACTGGTAAAACTGGTGGATACTCAAAGATTTCCACTGCAAGCTGGTAAAACTCTTTATCCTCCAGTAAAGGGTCCACTCTGTGTTGGGCTTTCTGTTGTATGGCAATGCTGGGCTTTGCTGGGTCACACGTTCCTGAGTACCTCTGAAACCCCTCTTCTCTGTTTGGTAACTCTGCAGCTGATCAACGGGTGGCAGTTCAGGCTCACTGCTGTCTCTGGCTTGTATGGTCATTGAGTGGGAGAGAGTCTACGGTGCTTTACTGCAAATGTCTGGGTTGTGATTGTCTCGGCTGTGAGGGCCAACAGATCTGCTCTGGGCTTCATGTCTTTGTAGGCAGCTGCTTGAGATCTGTTAAGAGCCAAAATGATGAAATTGCACTGCTTTAGTTAAAGAATGCAAAATGAAAAGCCTTTTTCTCTTCTTTGGGTGCTATTGACTTAGGAAGTAAGTTACTATTTGCATCTGAGAAGAGGAGTAACCTTATTTTGGAGGTTTTCAACACCAAATTGGATAACCTCTTACCAACTTGGTCTGAATTTACTGTTGATGGTGCTTTGAGTGGGAGGTTGGACTAGAAACCTTATGAGGTCTTGTCGAGCATGAATGGCTCTATGAGCACTGTGCATCAAACTTATTGACTGATGCTAGGATTAATTTATTCAGCCATGCCAAGGAGTTGCTACTTCACGGAGAAAAAAAAAGGGGAAAAAAAAAAAGAGCAAGAGAAGAAGCTAATTAACTGTATTCCTTTACTTTGCATAGAAAAGACACAAATCGTTCTACCTATGCTGTCCACTTTGCCATGGAACAGCAGTTCCTTCGAGTTATATTGGCCTCTTAGAGCAAATGATTTCCTTAAAAATCACATTTGCTATCTGATGGGTTTTGTATCTCATTAGGGAGCCATTCAAATACAACAGATCTGATTTTTACCACTAGCTGCGTTGCAAATTCTAGACAGAGTGCTTCATGAAGGTTCAGTTAGCAAGAAATGTGATTATGAAAGTATCTAATGACTTTGATTTGCATATGCAGCACAGATACTTTCCAGACACTGTCTTCTATTAACCTCTAAGGGCCAAATACACCTATAAATAAATAAGGTCAGATTTTGTCACTGTCTGACATTGACTGGAACCCTGCCTTAGAAGTACATCCATGGAAGCCTGCTGGACTACTCTTACAGTCAAAAACCATCACAAATAAGACTGAATGTGGCAGAATTTAGGCTGAATTTATCTGCGTATGTAGATAGTCCTTATGTATATACAGGCAAGTCAGAAATATATACATCAAACTGCTTAGCCACTTTAGTGCTCCTTCAAAAGGTTTCTACTTTTACAAAAGTAGGTGGGGAAAAATCCCTGTGTCACTTAGCTCTGCTTTGTGGTATATCATTTGCCAGCAGTGCGAGTGGCTGTACATCCCACATGTGGATGTCCCCTCTTTCAGGTGGAAGAGACACTGGTAACAGTCCATTGAAGGACTCATGCCAACACCTCTTGTAAAATCCAGCAATGCTGGAACTTGGGTGCCATCAGTGGGAGCAAGAACATGCAGGACAGATGTAGGCAGGCTACTGGATCGTGACCAAATAACCCATGACAACAGGCAGAATCCTGCTGCATTCATGGAGCTCTGGCTGAAACCTACTCTGAGTCTTTGGTGAAGACAGCTCTGGACTATGAAAAGTATCTATTGATGAGGTCTAAATGGAGTAGCTTCCAAGGTTATATTTTAGCCTAATGAGAACAAATAAAGAGGAAATATTCCCAATTTTTATTTTTCCAAAAATTTCCAAGCGATTGGAAATGTGGTGTGGCAGCGTGTGTGTGAGTGCGTGTTGTGAGAGCATGTGAGAGTGTGGCAACAGGAGAGTTTCTCAGTGAACAGTTTCTATGCTTCAAATACTTTAATTTACCCAGGTCAGGTGTATAATGTTGTTCCTGGCAGAAGGATAGTTCTGGATGGTATTTACAAAGAAGAGGGGAGGGAGGGATCAGCCAGAGGAAGACACTGGAATGGAAAAGTGAAAGTGAACCTGTTCAAATCTGGGCAAGTTGCAGGTGACTGAGAATAGCTTGGATACACCGAAGCAGAGAAATTGGCTCCACTCAGCAGATGTTAACCGCCATCTGAAAGACACCAATACTCCACAGAACGGTTTGGCACTTCATGTGAGATATCTTTTCCATTGGTGTTTTAGGGTGAAGAAGGTCCCCCCGGCTTTCCTGGACTGAAAGGGGATAAAGGTGAAAAAGTAAGTCTTCATTAATAATACTGTGACAAGTTAAGTTTAAGCTATTCTGGAATGTTAAGGAAAACAAGCCCTCTTGAAGTCTTTTGTTTCACCTCTGTGTTTTCTTGGTTTGTGTTAACAAGTTACTAAGAAAAGGAGATTATGCTGTTGTACTATTTTTAAGGAAAGTACACCTTAAAATCTTTAAACCTATTGAGGGTGCTCAGCCACATTTGATAAATGTGTGGAAATCTCAGGGCAGGAACTTTGTCCGAACTTTGTCTAAACTTTGTAGAACTCCAAAACAGAGTAGAAGAATGAAACAGAGCAGAAGCTCAGTGCTGATGCCTCCACGTACAGAAAAACGAGTGTGAGACATGGAAGGACAAAGATTATCAATTCCTTTCTTACACTGAACATAAAAAAATTTTGGACTGAGATAGCCAATTAAAAAATAAAAATAAAAAATGTCCTGCACTGAGCTTGTTCTATGGACTGGTGTTTACATTGGACTCAATTGTCAGATATGTCTTATCCAACATTTTCAGGAAGGATTTTAGGAATTTAGTCTTTTCCCCCACCTTCTTGTCAAATAGCAAATGTTCAGGAAAGCAAGGCAGGATCCCCCTCCAAGTAACGCACAGCAAACCAGCTCAGTTCAGTCAGAGCCCAGAGCAGCCATTTGCAGTGCCTGTGTTTGTTTCTCATTTGAGCCTTTTTTAACAACACACTTAAAAAAAACCAACCAGCCAATCCACTAAAAACCGGCTGCAAATCCTAGAAGTAAGAACACTGAGCCAGTTCCTCCCCATGGACACTGGCTTGTCCCTTGGGTGTCTATTCTAGAGAGCTGGGTGGAGAGGAACCTGATGAAATTCAACAAGGGCAAGTATAGGGTCCTGCACCCAGTGAAGAATAACCCCCCAAACTGGTACAGGTTGAGGGCTGACCTGCTGCAGAGCAGCTCTGTAGAGAGAGACCTTGGAGTCCTGATGGACAAGTTGACCATGAGGCAGCAATATGCGCTTGCGGCGAAGAAGGTCAGTGGTTTCCTGGGGTNAATGATGAAATTGCACTGCTTTAGTTAAAGAATGCAAAATGAAAAGCCTTTTTCTCTTCTTTGGGTGCTATTGACTTAGGAAGTAAGTTACTATTTGCATCTGAGAAGAGGAGTAACCTTATTTTGGAGGTTTTCAACACCAAATTGGATAACCTCTTACCAACTTGGTCTGAATTTACTGTTGATGGTGCTTTGAGTGGGAGGTTGGACTAGAAACCTTATGAGGTCTTGTCGAGCATGAATGGCTCTATGAGCACTGTGCATCAAACTTATTGACTGATGCTAGGATTAATTTATTCAGCCATGCCAAGGAGTTGCTACTTCACGGAGAAAAAAAAAGGGGAAAAAAAAAAAGAGCAAGAGAAGAAGCTAATTAACTGTATTCCTTTACTTTGCATAGAAAAGACACAAATCGTTCTACCTATGCTGTCCACTTTGCCATGGAACAGCAGTTCCTTCGAGTTATATTGGCCTCTTAGAGCAAATGATTTCCTTAAAAATCACATTTGCTATCTGATGGGTTTTGTATCTCATTAGGGAGCCATTCAAATACAACAGATCTGATTTTTACCACTAGCTGCGTTGAAAATTCTAGACAGAGTGCTTCATGAAGGTTCAGTTAGCAAGAAATGTGATTATGAAAGTATCTAATGACTTTGATTTGCATATGCAGCACAGATACTTTCCAGACACTGTCTTCTATTAACCTCTAAGGGCCAAATACACCTATAAATAAATAAGGTCAGATTTTGTCACTGTCTGACATTGACTGGAACCCTGCCTTAGAAGTACATCCATGGAAGCCTGCTGGACTACTCTTACAGTCAAAAACCATCACAAATAAGACTGAATGTGGCAGAATTTAGGCTGAATTTATCTGCGTATGTAGATAGTCCTTATGTATATACAGGCAAGTCAGAAATATATACATCAAACTGCTTAGCCACTTTAGTGCTCCTTCAAAAGGTTTCTACTTTTACAAAAGTAGGTGGGGAAAAATCCCTGTGTCACTTAGCTCTGCTTTGTGGTATATCATTTGCCAGCAGTGCGAGTGGCTGTACATCCCACATGTGGATGTCCCCTCTTTCAGGTGGAAGAGACACTGGTAACAGTCCATTGAAGGACTCATGCCAACACCTCTTGTAAAATCCAGCAATGCTGGAACTTGGGTGCCATCAGTGGGAGCAAGAACATGCAGGACAGATGTAGGCAGGCTACTGGATCGTGACCAAATAACCCATGACAACAGGCAGAATCCTGCTGCATTCATGGAGCTCTGGCTGAAACCTACTCTGAGTCTTTGGTGAAGACAGCTCTAGACTATGAAAAGTATCTATTGATGAGGTCTAAATGGAGTAGCTTCCAAGGTTATATTTTAGCCTAATGAGAACAAATAAAGAGGAAATATTCCCAATTTTTATTTTTCCAAAAATTTCCAAGCGATTGGAAATGTGGTGTGGCAGCGTGTGTGTGAGTGCGTGTTGTGAGAGCATGTGAGAGTGTGGCAACAGGAGAGTTTCTCAGTGAACAGTTTCTATGCTTCAAATACTTTAATTTACCCAGGTCAGGTGTATAATGTTGTTCCTGGCAGAAGGATAGTTCTGGATGGTATTTACAAAGAAGAGGGGAGGGAGGGATCAGCCAGAGGAAGACACTGGAATGGAAAAGTGAAAGTGAACCTGTTCAAATCTGGGCAAGTTGCAGGTGACTGAGAATAGCTTGGATACACCGAAGCGGAGAAATTGGCTCAACTCAGCAGATGTTAACCGCCATCTGAAAGACACCAATACACCACAGAACGGTTTGGCACTTCATGTGAGATATCTTTTCCATTGGTGTTTTAGGGTGAAGAAGGTCCCCCCGGCTTTCCTGGACTGAAAGGGGATAAAGGTGAAAAAGTAAGTCTTCATTAATAATACTGTGACAAGTTAAGTTTAAGCTATTCTGGAATGTTAAGGAAAACAAGCCCTCTTGAAGTCTTTTGTTTCACCTCTGTGTTTTCCTGGTTTGTGTTAACAAGTTACTAAGAAAAGGAGATTATGCTGTTGTACTATTTTTAAGGAAAGTACACCTTAAAATCTTTAAACCTATTGAGGGTGCTCAGCCACATTTGATAAATGTGTGGAAATCTCAGGGCAGGAACTTTGTCCGAACTTTGTCTAAACTTTGTAGAACTCCAAAACAGAGTAGAAGAATGAAACAGAGCAGAAGCTCAGTGCTGATGCCTCCACGTACAGAAAAACGAGTGTGAGACATGGAAGGACAAAGATTATCAATTCCTTTCTTACACTGAACATAAAAAAATTTTGGACTGAGATAGCCAATTAAAAAATAAAAATAAAAAGCAAACAGTTTAACTTTGAACTTACAATATTTGGAGTGATTTCTGTAGATGTTGGTAAGCAAAATAATTTTAAAGTTCTTTAGGAACTTTTTTCCTAAATTTTGTCATTTAATTTTAATTAATAAAAACAATTTGAATGTTATTTTAATTGCATTATCATTACTGCTCTTGTATAGAATTTTATCATTTCATTGAATGAAGTAACTGAATGCTTTGTCAATGTAAACNAAAGATGATGAGGGGACTGGAGCCTTATGAAGAAAGGCTGAGACTTGGGTCTGTTTAGCCTGAAGAGAAGAGTGAGAGGGAAATCTCATCAGTGCTGATCAGTATCTAAAGGGTGTCTGTCAAGAGGATGGGGTCAGGCTCTTTCCAGTGGTGCCCAGTGACAAGAGAAGGGGCAATGGGCAAAGACTGGAAGACAGGAAATTCCATCTCAGTGCGAGGAAAAGCTTCTTTCCTTTGAGGATGGCAGAGCCCTGGCACAGGCTGCCCAGGGAGGTGTTGGAGTCTCCTTCTCTGGAGATATTCAAAGCCCGCCTGAACACGTTCCTGGGCAACCTGCTCTGGGTGATGCTGCTTTGGCAGCGGGGTTGAACAGATGATCTCCAGAGGTCTCTTCCAACCCCTACCATTCTCTGATACTGAGGGCTGCTTGAGTTTTTCAAGACTTCTTCTCTGTTTGCTTTTAGGCTCATTATTTCTGTGTGTTGCAGCTCTGCATAGAGGCTTCTGAGCTTTGGGACTGATGCTGTACAAGTGTGAAATAAAAAAATAATTTAAAAAATAAATGAGTATTTCCTGACAAAACAGCAGATTTTTGAGACAATGGAATGGTGGACAGAGAGACTGAGGGGAGATGGTATTAAGGTGACTCAATGGTTACGTGTCTAATTAGCTGCAGAGCTTTTATATTAGTTTATTCTTAAATGAGTTAAGTGGCCAAGAGTGCCTAGCTCCTCATTAACAGTTCATCAATTGGCCATAGTGTGTAATGTCAGCAGCAGCTTCTCCAGAGACTGTAAATAATAAATGTTTATGTTAAAATGATTCTCCTCATACCTTATTCTTGTCTTGCTGTGATACTTATGTCCTTGCCCTTGCAACGGGTGTTAATATTGTGTTAATATTGCGCTGAATGATAATTCTGTTGTTGTTACAGGGGTCCCTGGGCTCACCTGGCCCCCCTGGGAAGGATGGAGCAAAAGGAGAAGCCGTAAGCCTTTTTGTTCCTCCCATGTAATTCTTGGCTTGCAGTGCAAGGCCGGCAGTGAAAATCAATCCGAATTGAATGGAACGTGTCTTGAGGATTTGTATGGCCATTTTAGGAGTGGCAGAAACAAATGGCAGGAGGTTAATAGCCCCAGTGCTCTCCTTTGCACGTTTACGGCGATGGCAGGTGTCATATGGATTAGCCATGCTCAGAGGCTCCTGGGGCAGCTCTGTTAGCACTCGTTAAAATGGGAAAGGGGACAGTCGTGGCAGCCTGCAGTTTGGGACCCGCTGCTTTGGCTGTGTTGTTTAATAACTGCAGCTGCGGAGCCTGGCCATTGGTTTTAAGTCTGGCAAAGAGTGACCAGCTAGTGGAGATGGCAGGCGGTGCAGGGGACCATCCTGTGCTTGCAAAATGGATGCAGGTGAGAGAAATAGATGTAGTGGTCACAGAAGCAAGGACCTGAACTCCTCTTGTGCACTGCTAAAAGCTAAGAACAGAGGAGTAGTTGCAGGTTTAGCTCAGAGAAGGGAGGATTATACCAAATACTGCCTTTAGGAGGAATACAGTTGAGGCATAAAACCACAAACACTTTTTTCCAGCATCTTGAGTGTTTTAGAGCTTTCCCTCCTTTCCCCTGCTTGATCACCATCCCTTTGAATCATCTTCATCCTAATGGTGGACCTTTGTAATCTCATTCAGTGTCCATTTGTGGCAGTCATTTGGTGGTGACTGGAGGAACTTGGGGAAAGGACTCTTGGAAGGGCACTAAAGTAGTGGAATAGTGGTATGCAGCAGAAAAGGTGTTTGTTTTTTTTTTCCCTGTTAGTTGCACCCTGTTTCTGCTTTGTGCCACACCTTTCCCACTTCAGAAAAACTGGGATAGCTTTCCAATATAGTTTCCAGAACTGATGCAACTTCATCACGTCACACATGCATGGTCTGGGATTGGACAGTGACATACTTGGACTCGCAGAATTTCTTATAGGATGTCTTTACTGCACTGAGAGGTGACTACTCAACATCAAGGGCATCATGTTATCTCTAGGGAATCCACAACTGTAGATAACAGTTGGTGCAAACTGTTCACAACTTGGGGAACACATTTCTTGTTACTTAGGTAGTTGTGTTTGAAGAGCAGATGAATAGCTGCTTCAGTCTTCGATTTGTCTCTTTCTGCTTTTATTTTTGTGAAGAGAGCACACCACAAACTTTCAGATCTCTGAATAATGGTACTCAGATAGCTATCAGATAGAGCTTCCGTTTCTAAAGCCGTGTGTAATGACTGTTTTGACCCATCCAAGCCTTTATAAATAAAAGATTAGAGTTTACTATCAATATTGCTGTTACTTGCAGGGTCAACCAGGACAGCCAGGAGCATTTGGACTGCCTGGACCAGCAGGCCCAAAGGTAAGCTTTCCATGTCTTTTTTACACGGACAGGTATATTTTTTTTTTCAGTGACTTTTTCTATGTGTGGATTTCTTGAATTACTTGTTGTTTATGCCTCTCAGTTTTCTAATCAGTGAATGAAGAAGCTCAAAATGCTTATTTTCATCAGGGGTCTGCTAGGATATCAGCAATTAGGCAAAGTATGTAAAGAGAAGAAATACCTTTTGTTCAATCAACGGCATAAATGGGAAAAGTGAAGAGAATGTGTTTTGGGGCACATAAGTCTTGCTTCATGTCTTCAGTAAGCCTTCCCAACTCTCACAAAGATGCTGGTGAGAATTATTATCCCCACTCTAAGACTGGGGAAAAATAAATCATGGAGACATCCTAGCTTGGATGTTTCTCTCTAGTTTGAGAGCTTCAGTTTTCACCAGTAGACAGTGGCGAAGTGATACGAAACTTGAGCCAATGCTTGTATCACTGGATTTACTTCAAACAAAGTGCTTCTGAATGGGGATCTGCTGAGACTTAGTGAGCATCAGAAACATGAATTTTGAAGCTCTTCTCATGAGAAATTCTTTACCCTTCTTTCAAAGTCTCAGTTCTCCTTGCCTTGCTCCCTAGTTCCTGAGTGGATAACTACCCATCAGCTGTTTTCAGTTTTGTTGTTAGAACACAAAAAGAAGATGGTGCACAAGATGGACAAATGTGTTTTCAGGGGCATCATAGATGGCAAGTTCAACTCAGCATGTGACAGGTGCTGCAAGGACGACAGATTGATTGCCCAAATTTACTTCACCCAATTCTGATCCTGTACAAGCAAAGGTTTTTGAGCATCACATCTTTCTGGAAGAGCAGTATCTGGTCATCTAAACCTCCCAGTGAGTTCACTGATGCCTTTGTCCTCAAATAGGAGTTAAGTAGCGGAGAACCTTTCCAGATGTATTCCTGATTGTCACTTGGCTTTATCTGAGAGAACCCTATGAAGCAGTTCATTTATATAGGTCTTTCTGGGTTCCTTAGCTATGGAGATGAGCTTTCTCCAAAATGTTTTTTTTTTCTTTTTTTTTCATAGACAGCAATGTTCATAATTTCCTAAAGTTTAATCAGGAGAATATCGGAGCTAATGGTGTGTTTGTGGATTAGCGGAGATACTTGGCAGCCATCCAGTGGTTCTCTGCAGGACCCATATTGCCTTCAGCAAGGCGAAGGGGTTGATTGAGGATGCTGCAAGGCAGCGTGTTCAGCAGGGGATAAATGAGAGCTGCAAGGCAGGGCTGGGCTGGGCTGAGTGGAAGCACTCTGGATATTGCTTTGTCCTTCAGTGGGATTTGGGAGTGGTTGAAATGAAATGAACTGTATTCATCACCCACAATTGCTTGTCAGCAGCATCTTTCCTATTGTATAAATAAATACATATTTTCTCTCCGTCCAGCATGTTTCCCATAGTGGAATTACAAACCAGTAGGCTAGATGATGCTCCTTGTGGTATGAAGTTCTTCACTCTTGCTTTGCAAAGATTCTACATACCAAGCTAAACTGAGGCATCTACATCTACCCCCAGAAGGACTTGATCCTGGAAAATGCTCCATATTTCCCACCAGGATCATCAGGCACATATAGTTCAGCCAAGTAATGAGGTAATGCTGGATACAAGTTCAGTGCAATGGGCTGGTCAGGATAGGTGCTGGTGGGGCTGGACCTAAAGGCATCTGACTAGACAAATGCTCTCAGCGAAGAGGTGAGCTTGGCTAACCCCAGCCTCTCAGCAAGAGTGGCTAAATATAAAATGACCATGTGCTTTTACGGTGACTTTTATTTACCTCAGCAGATACGCTGGCTGTATGCAGCGTCCTTCAGCTGGACCCTGACTTGAGCTATTTAAAGAAACAATCCAGACTTTGCTGACAGGGCTTTAAAAACTGAAATATGAATCCACACTCCTTTACTCCTTGAAGTAAAGCCCAACACCTTGCCAGTGTGGAAAGGGGTGTGTAGAGACGGGCAGAGCAGGCAATCAGAGAGGTCACATCTCTGCTTACTGTTGTAATGATTGGTTTTTGCCAGATCGTTTATTTTTATTTAAAATCATCAGTGTCAATACAGTGGATCTGGGCTCTACCCCAGGCTTTTGGAGAGCTACCTTGCAGTTTCTCTGGTCAGTTGGGATGCAGTCTTTCCCGGCTCAATCCATCTTCATTTGTGCGGAGCCAGGCAAGCACAGTGCACGCCCAGTAGCTGTGTGTGCGCCTCAGGAAATTCATCCCCCTTCTTATCTGCTTGGATGAGGGATTTCCAGTCCTTTGCCTCTGTGGGAATTGCCAGCACTTTCTTTTAAGGAGAAGACTCACAGCTTTTACAAACCTCATTAATTGTGTGTAGCTTCACAGGACAGATGAGTGTCCTGCAGACTTCTGGTAATAGGACTTCAGCCCACAGGGGTACCGTAATGGATGATGAGCCCACTAGGGTACACGTATGGGTTACAGGAATGAAACGGCCTCGGTATGTCATCTCCACTTTTACAGCTTTTACTGCTTGGTGAGGTCTCCAAGGAGTTTCTTCCTAGCTCAGTGTCCTCATCTTAAAAATGTGTGGGGTTTTTGGTGTTTGTTTTTTGCTGTTGTGTTTTTTTTTTTTTTCTTTTTCATCAAATTTCACGGGTAAACTTCATTGCTTACCAAGAAGAATGCATGATCTTGCTGGCTCTGAGCTGGTGGAAGCAAAGAAGTGCTCTCAAAGTCAGCCTTGTGCTAATCAGTGCCGGAGCTTCTGGTTAAGGAAGGTGCCACGGTGGTCTGAGATGGCAAGAAACATCCACTGGCCAGTGGAGAAAACTCCCACATAAATATGTGGGACCTGACAGGTTATTTTAAATGGGTCCAGAGAAAAAAGGCCGTAAGTCCCTCACTGTATATTATAGCAGTGAAACAAAGCTTTAATTTTTGAGATCAGGCTCTTTAGCCTGTAAAATCCTGCAGCAAATACTCAACCTTTTCCTTCTATTTTTTTTTTCTTTATCTTTAATAAAAGGTTAAAGAGATTTTTTGTGGCTGTCATTGTTAAGTCACTGACACAGCTGTAGCATTCCCATCTGAACTAACAGTAATCTGCATTTGATAGAAAAAACAGAGGGAAAGGGGAAAAAAAAAGTCCAGCCTTTGAAATATAAAGTATTAGGTAAGAGTTTCATTTTGACAAATTTCCTTCTTTTTGTTTGCTTCAGCTGTCGAAGGTCTCACACTTCTCTGGTTTACCAGACATGATCTCAGCACAGGCCTTGAGTGGGATCAGCACGTCTTCTCACCCAGACAAACCCCATTTCTCTATCTATAGCTTTTGCCGAGTGTTATAACTACGTTTTATGTAACGGTACTGAATTGGACTTCGATAATTTGGACAACTTGGAGCAGACAAGACTCTGCTTGTGCCTAAACCCAGCTCTTGTTAACTGGTTTGTGAATCTTCCCCAGCTTTTGCCACATTTGCTTCAACACTTAACACAGGTTCAGCCACTTTACAGCTGGGCTGATGAGCTGTTTGCAAACTTCAGGGCATGGCTTCATCTGCTTTAACAAGTCCAGTCTTTTCTGGCAGAGGAAGGGGACAGTTTTGGCAATGCCTTGCTTAAAGCGGTGGTGACAATAGCCAACTACAGTCCAGCCAGCCTGCCAGGTCTGTGCTTAACGACTGCTTCAAATGAGATTGTCATTTGGGCTAAGGCAAGTGTAGACAGTGGTGGGACATGACCAGCCTCCTGTGCACTTACACTGGGGCAAAAAAGCCTCAGTTCGGCTAATAGTTTCTTGCAAGCACAGCTTGCATCTTTTTTATTTAGTTTTTTAGTAAGAAATATCTATTAATATGAAAAGTAGAAATGATTTAGAAATAGTCTTGATCTATTTTGAAGCCTTACCCACTACAGCCACCCAATAGAGGAGTTAGCAAGATGAGAGAGGAAAAGAAAAGGAAAGTAAGATAAACAACAAAATAATCAGCCAAATAGGTGATGCAGCATATCTAAGCAGTTCTCATGGCCGCCTTGCCAGGCCCAGGCTGTCTCCACAAGATGTCTGTGAGGGCTGATCCTGTTCAGCCAAGAATCCAGACCATTTGCAGGCTTTGTAGAGCACATAAAATCATGCAGCGAGAGTGCTCTCCATCTCAGTTTACCTTCTCCAGGGAGAGAGTCAATGTGTAACCAGCTGAAGAACTGCAGAAATGTTCCTCTTGCATTTCTCGCACTTATGCTGAAAATAAACATTGGAGAATACAGGTCTGATCTGTTTCTTTTCATTTACTCATAGAAATATATAAAAGTCCAAGTCTATGGTTCATTTATGCTGGGATACAGCCCGTGCTGCAGCATTTGCAGCAAGGTATGCCTATACTTTATTCCACCAACACCGTGGACTCGAGACAGAGCTCAGTCACCCTGCACACAACAGGCTGGCAACGACTGACATCATTGCCAAAACTTCTGAAATAACCTGTAGAGAAACTTGCATGGGACAGTTTGCCTTTGGAGGGCAAGACTGAAACCAGAAGGATAAAACTTGCTAATGTTTGAGAGCTTGAGATAGAGGAAAACATTGGGGTGTCACTTTGGGTAAGTAGCTGGAAAGTAGGACACTGTTTTGTGTGTCAGGGCTGAGACAATTGAGAAGCCTCAACAGGCTGCTGTGAGCCCAGGAGTGCAAGCTACATTTCTGAATAACTGATTTTAGCTGATTTCTGCATAACTGTGAAACAGTTTCTGGTGTTTTACTGAATCTCAATTCCTTGCCAGGGATCTGAAGGAAAACAGGGTCCTCCAGGAATTAAAGGCTATGTAGGCGCACCGGTAAGTCATGGCTCTTATTAATTTTTTGACACTCTAGAAACTTTCTCCACTTTTTCAGAGTGTTCTACCCACCTATTTTTTTCTCTTTTTTTCTTTTTTTTTTTTAAATTATTATTAAGCAGTATAGGTTATGTCTGACCACTTACCTGTACTATGTCCAAATAGTGACATTTTCTTGACTTCACTGAGTTTCTTCTGACTTCTTTGAATGACAACAGACCTGTAGCAGTAGAGAGATGTCAATAGAAATGACTTGATAGCGGTGATAACAGCTGGTGATTTTGTGATGCTTCCACTATAATGCGGTTGCTTTGGTCTGTGTTGATGCACCATTTATATGGCTCTTGAAAACTTCATCATAACACCGACTAAAAAATACCACCTCTCAGCAAGTTTCCAATCAAATTTTCAAAACTGTCAGGGGAATACTCTTTGGGCACAAGGGATAAACCCGACTCGAATGAATGGACAGCAAGACCAAAATAAATCAGAGGCTGTCAAGTTAACATCTCTGTCTTGTGGTCTCACCTTGGTAATTATGGAGGCAGCCTTTAAGCTGGTGGTGTAAAGGCTGATTGAATTTTCTGAGGTTTAATAACCCGACTGTACATCGGTGCTCTTTAGTGACATACCAGACATCCTCATGCACTAAAAGATTTCCCTGTGCTGACCGAGGACTTGCTTTACAACTCTCTACAAAGAGGCCCAATGTGTTCAGAAGAGCTTGGCCACTGTTGTCTCTGCCCTAGTTCATGCTGTTTCCCTGCATGATCTAAGACTGACTTGTATTAGACTTGAAGATGACGGAGTGAACATGGTGTGAGGGGGTGGCATTACCTTCCCATGTGATAGACTCTTGCAATATTAATGAGATAATTGTCAAAGATATAAGGACAATTCCTTCCTGCTCCTTGAGTCACCTTTTTGGGCGAGAAGGAAAGCACTCACATGTAGCATACCGTTAGTGAAACTTCTGTCCATTTCTCTCATAAAACTGACATTTGGCTTGGGCTGCTGGTGAGGAGCAAGACAGTAATCTTCTACTTAGTCTACATGAGGACCTCATAGTTATTCATGCATTAGACGAGTCATATTTTTAAACTTTCTGCCATCTGCTTTTTGGAAAATGTGGGGTTATTGCTTCACAGTGTAGGAAGCTGTTCAGGCTCGGTTTAGGTCATGAGAGATGGACAGGGCTCTACAGAGTTTGCTTCCAGTCAACCATGGCCTGAAATCTGCAGACCTTAATAAATATCTATATCATCCTATGAGCCAAATAAACTCAGATATTTTCTTGAAGGTAAGCCTCCGTTATAGTGTGAAGTAAACTGAAGTTTAAATACAAATGTATTATTAGAATAAGCAGCATTTTAAGCTTTGGCAGTTTTAGAGATGTCATTACTGGCTGAGCATATTTGTCTACATGTAGCCATTAGCTGGTTGCCCAGCTGCTACAATAAAGGTAAAATACAAGGTGCTTCCTGTGCCAAGGGAAGGTGGAATCCATTCTTGCCTGTTGAGTTGATTGCCTGTATTAGTTGCACTGTCCTTCTTTAGACTAAGCCCCAGCAAATGGTTCTGGTATATCTGGGAGGAGTGAATTATGCACTCCAGACAAACACAGGCATTGGATTCACAGCGCAGAAATGTGGTTGGGCCTCCAGGACAGGCATTATGTAGCACTTGCCAGCTCTCAGAGGTACCTGCTGTCTGCCTGGCTACTGCATCCAAAACCACCAGGAACAGGCATTCTTGCTTGTTTATGCGATAGGTTTTTCCATCAGTATTGTCCTCTACCTAAGTCCTCATTGTTTATGAGCCACATGAAAAATGCAGAGCGCTGGTTGTTTTCCAGACCATCTGCAGCTGTGGTGTGTTCCCTGTCCCTCCACACTGCTGTTGGCAGGAGGGTCGTGTGTCTGCAGGCAATATAATATTACAGACGTTCTTGGGCCCACAGGTCATCCTTGCTCTGTAAGTCTGCTTAGACCATGCTTGTGGCCAACTTTGAGGACTGGCAATATGGAAAATGTCCTTGAGATTCACTTGAATAGATTATGCAGATGTGAACAGTGATTTGGTGAGTAATTAGGGGAGATAACTATGCCTCTACTTGGACTGAGCTTAATAATTTCTTTTTATTTTTATTTTTAGGGTCTACAAGGAGAAAGAGGAGAAAAGGGAACACGAGGAGACAAGGTATTCCTGCTGCATGCTAGAAAAAGCCAGGCTGCTCTTTGCCTCTGCCCTTTAGGTGGGGTGGGCTGCCAGGCCAGCAGCTCTGGAAGGTGATAGATGATGGAGTTTCTTCACTGTGCTTCACCTCCTGGTGCTGTCTGGGAATGACCACCCATGGAAGTGCAGGATGGCTTTGTGGATCTCTGCTGTCTACTAAGCACACATTTAGGGACTTCTTGTCTGTGTGTAGCCAGGGATGGAACAGAGAGAGGAGGAGTGGACTGAAGATATGAGATCTAGTGGGGTCTATACATTGTGTGCATTGAGAGCTGTGTATCATCACTTACTGCTGCTGACCACATCTGCATCCAGCATATCCCCATCTCACTGCAGCTGCTCAGATTATCTAACTTCCCCCATCACCATAAGCTCAGTAGTAGTGAGTACCAGGTAGTTTCTATGTTAAAGGAATCATCTGGCTGGTGCTGTTTCCCAGTTCTTTGCTCTCTCCTGTCTGGAACTAGCTGTTTTACAGGACACTTTGGGATTTGAACCGTGTTTATGGTTCAAGAAAGAGACTAAGTGCCTATTACACCTGGAATAAGCATTTAAAAGGAGTGCTGGGTAGACACAGAGTCTTGCTTCTTTGAGTTTGTTTGTTGTATTTGGAGACACTTCAGATGTGCACCCACTTTTGCTCCAGATCTGCCTGGAGGTGCTTGGGGGTCCCCAGAAATGCCATCAAAATTGTGTTTTGCCGTCCCTGCCATCCCCTCTGCCACAGAAAGCAGCTGGAGATGGGGCATCACCAGACTCTCAGACGGACCCGTCACCCCTTTTGTCATGCAGGTAAAACAGAGAGCAGGACCTTTCTTTCCAGCTGTGAGTGCCTTGCAGCCCTGAGCAAAGTACCTTCCTTACGTCTCAAGGTGGTCCTGAGACAGGAACATCTCAGTGCCGGTCTGACAGTTTTGCCTGTGTTCAAGCTGCTTTTAGTGATACCTGGATATATGTGTTTGTGCAAAGGAGGGAGCTTGTTTGCACAGTGTTCTTCCCATTTCTCACTCTCCATCTACTTCTGGAGAAGAGACCCAGACATTTACACCAAGCTTTTGCCTATTGGGAAAAATGATCAGTAGACCCTTAGTGAAAGGTATTGTGTTTTACTTTAGCATAGGTTAAGGTATCCCTTCCCAGTGTCCATTTTGTTGTTTATGATGAAGTAGTGACTACTATGTTTTGTGTTATCTGTCCTCGTTGCTGCAGCTAGAACAAAAGGCTGGATCATACTTTATCTTCCTCGTGCTTTCGCCTCAGCCCTTTGTAGGACTGGTTCGGTGTGTTGTGTCTAGCCAGTGCCTCCACTGCTTTTCCGGAGGCGAGGTTGTCTAATCTGCTGGAATATTTGGCTCCCGGAAGAAAATCCATCTTTCTGACATCAGCGTGATGGGAGAGGAAGCTGGAGCTGTGTGTGGGCAGGCAGCTGACTAAGCTAGAAGAAGATTAAAGTGGGGAAGAAATGAATTAGATTTTGTTTCATTAAAAGGATACGCACAATTAGAGCTGCCTTTTTTCTTTTTTTTTTCTGTTTTTTTCTTTTTTTTTTTTTGGAACAGACAGATATCTGCTACAACACTTGTACTTTGATTTTTTTCCAGGCTTTAATGCTGGTCTCCGAGCATTCACTGCCATTGCTTTAACTTCTACCAGTCAGTACTACTGTGAAAGCAGTGGGCGTAAATTCGGTGGGCCAAATATTTCCTTGTCTGCTCCTCAGTCTGTAACTTGAATACTGACACCTACGCAACCTGTGTTTCTTTGTGCCTGAGGAGAAAAATGTTTATTGTATCAGATGAGAGCACTAGCCCCTGCACAGAGTATTGGTCTTTCAAATCTGCACCCTCATATCAAAAAAAGACTAAATATCCCATAATATTGGGGGTATCTTGCCACTATATTCTTATATCCTGGGACCTTAGGTGTGAATATTGAGGTTTTATAGTGAAGTTCCCAATTCCGGTATTATTGGTTACACCCGGACTTTAGGAGAGCCACTGCACAATACGAGTGCTATCTCATGTCCTCCTGTGTCCAGGGTGCCTGCTGTAGACCCCAGGAATGACTCTGCAGATATAAGAGTGATGTACTTCCCTGCTGTCCTAAGCTATATATGCATGTGATACTTGCCATGTTAATTTAGGCAGTTCAACATGACATGGGGCATTGATTTTGCAGCATAAGCATGCGTCCATCCAGTAAATCCTTGCCTGTTGTACTGGAGAAAATCTTGTGTAGGGAGGCAGCAGGGTTGGTCTGCTGCTGCCAGGTCCCTCTGTGCAGTAGGTTTTCTCCTCCAGGCTTTCCCAGGGCCCTGCAGACTCTTGAGAAATAATTTTTCCAACAAATCATTACGTTTGCTAACTGGTAGAGTTCAGAAAAAGGCACTAAAGTTTGTGTGAAATTGGGATATCCCTCAGTTGCTTATGAGTCTTCACCATTTTGTTCCATTGGTTAAAGCAGAAAAAACAGTAGAGCAGAGGCGAAGGAAATGGAGTCTTGAAATGAAAACCTTTCTCTAGCCTTTTTTTTAAGGAATGGGAAAAAATATTTGTAATGACAGATTGCTCTGAAGAAACAACTGAAAGCCCAATCGTTTGGATTGTTTTCAAACAGCTTTATTGTATACATATGTATAAATAATACATTTGCCTTTCCCAGCCCCATTACTAGCAGTAAGAACATTGACACTTTTCTGTTTTGGCAGCTAGACCAGGATGTGTGAAGTACTCATTGCTTCAGTATATTGATGTTAAAAATTCTCCTGAGAATACATTGCACATTTTGTCAGCAATCCACCAGACTGTCGCTTACTGAAAGTCTCAAATTCAGGATACTCATAATTCAGTCAGTGCAACGGAAACCATGAATGTGGAAGCTATTGCCCCAAAAGCAAGTAGATCTGGGTGTCTGATGCTGGTTTTCAGATGCTTTCTGTAGCATACAGGTCTCTTTAATTTCATTCCTTGGATGCATCATTTTGAAATAACATTTCTGTTACAAGATTTATTGACTTCCTAAAAGGGAAAAAGAAATAAATTGATTTGCAAATCCTTTTCTGACTTTCTGAATCAATGTCGTTTTCAAAAGGAACTAATTAAATCCAGTGCCGTAAGGATGGGCTTGTGGATAATAACAAAGGTCTAACAGGGTTCCTGTGGGATAGTAATCAGAATTGAAATGTCTGAAACATTAAAAAAATAGAGTAAAACTAATATTTTGCTGTCACTCCTTGCGCTTGTAGAATTTGCTTTTACATTAACATTTATGGTAACAGTAGCGTGCGTGTATTTGGTAATTTTTATTCAGCTGTATATGCAGGTCCAAGCAAAGTCAGTGTTTCTTTTTATAGAGGTTTCAGCATTTACACAGGAAGACAAGTTTACTATTTCAAAGAGTTTTAAATTAAAGAGGCTGGAATGGGCAAGGGCCACAATCTGTGAGAGAAAAGTGAAGTTCAGCAGGATTATATCATTGATCTAGTCATCATCTCTACCAAGGACCTGGATTATACAATACAGAATATGTTAGGTTTGAATGTTGAAGTACGGCAGAGGCTAGGGTCAGAATTCAAAATGATCTTGAAAACAAAATCCCCCAAAGCAGAAGATGAAAGGCAGCCGCAGGGTGCTTTGTACCTGTAGGACACCAAATTACACACTGCTACGGGTTGGGAACAACTAATTAAGGAGCTGCCTTGCAGAAGAGGACTTGGAGTAAACATTATCCAGTGACTTAAACAGAAGAATGCTTTATAAAACATGAAATAATCTTTCTGCTCAAAATTAGCCTCTGCTGTGTCCAGCTTCGGGCACCTAGCTACAGTGACGACATGGAAAAATTGGACACTGCACAAATGAAAGCAACACAAATGATCAGAGGACTGAAAAACATGCCCGTGAAGAAAAGTTGAAAGTACTGAGGTTTTTTAGTCTAGGGACGTTTGAAGAAGAGTTTTGTAAGTCTTTAAATGCATAAAAGGCTGTTGTAAAGATGAAGGGGTCAGTCTGTTCTCTATGGGGAGTTAGGGAAAGACATACCAGTCTGAAACGGTAGCAAGAAAAAGTCAGGTTTAGGGACAGGGGAAAAAAAATCATATCTTCAGCTATTAAAAAAAGTAGTGGAATGTGTTGCCTGTGGACTTTGTGGACTGTCCGTCTCTGAAGACATATAAGAATAGATTAATTGTTCCCCCAGGTTATGGAAAGCAAAGGTGAAAAATGAAAGGTTTTTCCTAACTGGGTAAAAATGAGCTGTTGCTGGATTGTGGATTCATTATTTTTGTAAGAGCTATTCTGGACTGGTATTCTACGGGTGCACTTTGTCCAGTTTGCATGAACCCAGCAGGCAAAGGAAGGATGACTACATGGCACACAACAGCTTCTTGTCTCTAAATTGACATCCTTGGTATCTGATGCTAAGTTTTCTAGATAGTTAAGTGCTAAAAGTTAGCAAAGTTCAAGAGAACAGAAGTTTCCTACTGGCTACAGTTGGTTCACCTCCTTGTTACTGGACGGAAGCTCCCAGCAACTTGTAGTACAGATGTGGGGACTTTAGCCATTTTTTATATTGGGCTGGGTTGAATTTCTCCCCTTATTTCTTACTTTTTGAATGTATAACATAGACATCTTTTGAAGAATGGTGACTTAAACACCACAGATTTGAGTTATCGTGGTTCTTTCTCTTTTTTCTCCAGGGAGAACGAGGCCTAGATGGGTTCCCTGGAAAGCCAGGTGTGGAGGGGAAACAGGTAAGTGGCAAATACTCAACAGCTGGAGGCTTTTCTTTGGAATGAGTGAAAGTTGATTCTGAAACTGAGACTTATCCTGGGTGGCTGCTGAGTCATGGCAGGACCCCACTGCAACAGCAGTTTTTGTACTCTTTATTCTAAGGACCTTTCTTGGCACAGTTTTCATTTTTGTTTGTTTGGTTTTAGAATTAAATTGTAATGCAATATACACTTAAAAGAAATTCCAGTCCTTTAAGCACGACAGGTTAATTTTCATTAAAGACATAAGGAAGCACATATAAAAATTCAGTCGTTTAAGCCTGATCTTTATAAAGTTTTTTTTTCCCTCCTACATCATGAAAGGGGAGAACTGGATTTAATATGTTTAGTTTGTTTTCCATAAGGAAGGTTTGGAACTATTTACATTTTTAAGACAAGATGAAACCAGAAAATGGTCTGACAAACCAGTACATTCCTGCTGATTGGAGAGATAATGCTTTGTCTAAAACTGCGATCTGTAGATCCCACAAGACTGTTTTCATTAGTCAGGGTTTGATACCTAATGAGAGGCATCCTTTACTCCCAAGGATCTTCTGGTCTAAACAGCAAAGGACAGAGTGAGAAACAGAGGCTAAGAAGTGATTTCCAAAAGCCGTGTAGCTAGTCATGGAGCCTGAAGCCTCCAGGCTGCTACATCTGCATCCTATTCACTAGCTCTTGCTATTCCCCTCACAGTGAAGGATCAGGAAATTCCATCTCAACATAAGGAAAAGCTTCTTTACCTTGAGAGTAACAGAGCCCTGGCACAGGCTGCCCAGGGAGGTGGTGGAGTCTCCGTCTCTGGAGACATTCAAACCCGCCTGGATGGGTTCCTGTGCAACCTGCTCTAAGGTGGCCCTGCTCTGGCAGGGGGGGTTGGACTAGATGATCTCCAGAGGTCCCTTCCAACTCAACCATCCTGTGACTTCATGATTCTGTGATTTGGAAGCAAGTTTTTGCAGTTGCAGAGGTGGAGGAGCTGCACACCAAATACTCGGGACAGTTTGTCTTCAGGTGGTTAATCCTTCTGCTCACTCAGACAAAGTGGCTGCTAGGGTGTAACCTGAATGTGCTTCACAAGCACGGCAGCCACAAGCTCCCCTTGTGCCTTGCTCTCGCTTTTTTAGCAGCTGGAGTTTCAATTTGATTTTGTTGGGAGGTATTTTTTTCATGTCAGACATGTCTTTTGACTTTAGGTGGCGAGGCATAGTGTCATTAACAATCTTAATGATTGTTAAATCTATACCTTTGTCTCCATGAGGTGATAAAGATTATTACATTAAATTTTTCTCTGCTTGTCCACGAGGGATTTGACAGTTAATGATCACTTTCTTTCTCCTCTACTCCTCAGCCACCGTTTACCCTATACTGGGAAGTATTTGTCTAGTTTGTGTATATCACCATCCTTATAAGATGGAAGTGTTTTCCAGTGCTCTATGCAGCACTGGAATCACAGTGAACTATGTCCACTATGCCCATTACATTGTTTACGGGACTGGTTTATACTTGCAGCAAATGTGGACTAAGTGAGAAATTGCAGAGGGATGTAAAGTTGGATGCTGCTTGTTTACTACTTCTAGGGAACAATTTCTCCCAAGTGACACCCTATTACAGAAGTTGAGTTTTTCTGAAGTTCTTTTTTTGCCTTTTTTCATGTCTAGACACCGAGCAGTGGGCAAATCTTCATGCCTGAATTTTGTCCTAAATTTTGTGTTTGACACTGAGGTACTCCCTGAACTGCAATCCTTCTGAAACAGTTGAAATTGGATTGCCGTTATCGTGGCTGCTGTGGCATCTTCATCCTTATTCCCCTTCCTCTCCACACAGCAGAACCACAGCAGCCTTCTGTGTAGTGCAATGCGATATAACTGTTTATGCTGCTGATACCCAAACCTCCAGCTTTATGTTTCTCCTGTACTTTAAGGTAATTGCAATTGATGACATGCAGTATGTAAAACAAAGATTTTTCTCTCCATTTTACCTTTTTATAGGGCCCTGCTGGCAGCCCAGGCCCTCCAGGGGCCAGTGGAACCAAAGGAGAAAAGGTAAGTTGGGATGGGATGCATGGGAAGGGTTTGGACACACATCTTTTAATTCCTCTTTGGCCCCCTACTACTGGAAATATCAGGGCTGTTGGCCTAATATTTGTCTCATTTGCATATAAGTGAAGCTTATATTCACTTAAGTGTTTCACTTTCCTGATATTGCTTCAGTCTGAAATGGGTGTTAGTGTTAGATCGTGCCTAGTTATAGCTCCTCCGCTCTTAGTTTAACCCTCATAGTGGGAGTAGAAGGAAGTAGAGAGTATTTTGGCTCAGGAAATATTCCTCACCTAAGAAAAGTGGGTAGAAATGTCAATATGTTTGAGTAGATGCCAATTTTCTGAGGCAGAAGATGCAGAATGGATTCAGAAAGTGCCAATCAAATGAGCCCAGCTCTCTACATGCAAAATAATTATTCACTGCCCTCAGTAGCAAATTTGACCTCATTATTTTACAGAGTTGTTAGCTTTTTCAGGGCAGTCTTACGTTTCCCTGTCTGCTAGAGGTGATGTTGCGATTTTGGTATTTCCCACCCAGTGCTTTGGCATGAGTTGGAAGGCATACCCAATTCTGTATTTTCTTTCTCCTTTTCACCTCCTTATCTACGAATGCAAAGATCAGCAGCAAATCTCTCTATTTCCCATTACTTTCCTACTCAGATTCAACAGCTCTAACTCCTACAGGTGCAGGGCACGTCCACTGAGGTGATGAGACAAGATCTTTGTGATCCAGCACATGTGCAGTAGAGAGCAGTCTTGAGTTCATAACACTTCAGCCATATCTCTGAAGTTGTTGCATTTGGTGCTTGCAGGAGATGCTGAGCTTCTTGCTCCGTTACTTTCAGCACAGCCGATGTGTGTCTCTTCTGGCATAAATATAATTACAATAAATAATACAATAAATAAATAAAAATTGCAATAAAATAACAAATAGTGATTAAACTTGTCTTAAGAGGAAAGAGCATGAAAGATATTCTGAGTTATTCAGAGACTTACAAGATTAATTAATTAATAGGGTGTAAAAGGAAGTTATATGACATTTTTTGTATTAATCTGTACCTAAAGCAAAGAATATACGGCTGTATGCTTAGTCTTAAAGCATAATAAATGGTGTACACTGCTGGAGAAAAATGGGCTGGAACAATTGGATAGCCTAGACAGAAATAAATCATATAAAGAGGGTGTAGCATCTCAGTGTCCTGCAAACACTTATAGTGTGATTCTGCTTTAGAAAATGACTTGGGGAAGATGGTACCATTTCTCACTTTTTGCCTTTTTGTAAGGTTTTTTTGCTCATTAACAAACAAAAGCATTTTGGGCCCTTAAATATCCATCCTGCAGACTCTGTTAGGGATTCGAGCATCAATCAGGTTTATTTGTGTACACCAATTATAAGATTTTTTGAAGCTCAAATTTAATGTTATGGTCCATCCAGTGCATCATTCATTTCAAGTCACTAAATGTCATTAAAATCAATGTATAACATCACTGTAACACAGAACACAAACAGTTCCGGCATGTATTCATCTGCAGGGCAGAGAAAACAGAGCTAATTGGGATTGCATGTTTATATCTATTAATTATGGCATGGGGTTGAAAATAAGAATGTACAACAACAGTTGGAAAACATCCTCAGAGGTTTGCTTTTCTTTTCTGTTATGTTATGTATTGCACTATGTTGTGTTCTGTGTTATGCTATGTTTTTTTTTTAATTTCTTTCATGTTTCCCTGCAGGGTGAACCAGGACTTCCAGGATTGCCTGGCTTTTCAGTAAGATTATATTTTTTTTTTAGCTTTCTCAAACATTTCTTTGCGTGTTTCTCATGCATTATTGCATGAGAGGAGAAGGTGGAATTTGTGAGTGGGAAGACTTTACTAAACGGAACATGTTAAATGTTTTTTTCAAAAAGAAAGTGAAGTTTAAGGCAGTGAAGATTTTGGAAGAAGGCAAGTGATGGATTCCAACAAGGAGAATGCACTGCCATAATTTGGGGGAATTTTGAAATGTGAAGATCAGGACTGTTGTGGTTTAACCCCAGCTGGCAACCAAGCCCCACTCGTCACTCCCCTCTGGTGGGATGGGCAAGAGAATCAGAAGAGTAAAGTGAGAAAACTCGTGGGTTGAGATAAAGGCAGTTTAATAAGTAAAGGAAAAGCTGTGCACGCAAGCAAAGCAAACCAAGGAATTCTTTCCTTCCCATCGGCGGGCAGATGTTCAGTCATCTCCAGGAAAGCAGGGCTCCATCACACATCATGGTTACTTGGGAAGACAAATGCCATAACTCTGAAGGTTCCCCCTTCCTCCTTCTTCCACCAGTTTTATATGCTGAGCATGATGTCATATGGTATGGAATATCCCTTTGGTCAGTTGGGGGCAGCTGTCCCGGCTGTGTCCATTCCAACTTCTTGTGCACCCCCAGCCTACTCGCTGGCAGGGCAGTGTGAGAAGCTGAAAAGTCCTTCACTTAGTGTAAGCACCGCTCAGCAGCAAATAGAACATCAGAGTGTTGTCAATATTATTCTCATTCTAAATCCAAAATGCAGCACTATGCCAGCTACTAAGAAGAAAATTAACTGTATCCCAGCTGAAATCAGGACAAGGACTTGAAGAGGCAATGAAACCATTTCCTCAGGTGCATCAGAGACAGCAATACTGTGACAGGACTGCATGGTTTCCAGGATGGTTGTTGAGTCGATGCCTAGTGGCCTTTGGAAAATAGAGCCTGTGAAAGTTATAAAAGAATTGAGTTGAATTACTGAGTGCCTTTGTCATTGGCTGGATGCAAGAGTTCGGATGGGAGAAGAAAAAGACAATTTCTGATAAGGGAGAATGGTCTTTCCTTGGCTTATATCTGAAAATGTCTTGGTGGAATATGAGAAAACTAGGACTTGATGTGCTGGAATACAGAAAGCAATGATGAAAAAGAAAAAGGCAATAAGAGAGGGGGTGGTTTCTCTCTTGTGGCATTGGATTTACGTGTCTTTGTGCATCCCTCTCTCTTCATCACTGCCTTCAGTGACCTCAGAGGCACTAGCAGGGATATAAGGATGTCCAGAGATTAGTACTGTCTGTATGAAGAGGTCATCTCCAACTGAATGGAGAAAGAAGATTAATTGAGAAGTATGCAGAGGAGACATCTAGAACTGAGTTCTGCAGGGGCTGGTAACAAAGCAGTTGGGGAGTATCCCTTTAACTTTCAAAAAAATAAAAAAGGATTAAAATTAGGAAACAGTACTCTTTGACTGTTGGTGGAGAGCATTAAACGGCCACTGATACCAGCAACATAAACTGTCACGCTGTGCCGGAGAAGGACTGGGTGCTGAAGACAAGAATGAGGAGCTCCCTGGTAATCATGAGAAAGTCAGCAAGCAATGTCCTTACCCAGAATGTGGTAGAAAGCAAAGCAGGAAGAAAGAGAGATCTCTGAAAAAAAAACCTTTTTGGGTCAGAGCCTTTTACTGTCCTGCTTAAATGTGAAATTAGTGTTGTGACAGTAGTTGCCAAGAGACTTTGAAAGATAGGTATAAAACCTGAAAATGAGCCTGATGTTCCAGGAGGTGGGTGGAGAACGGTCTGGGAAGACTGACAGCTGTCACTCACAGCCATGGTGGCTTGCATAGAGGAAGGAAGGTCTGAATCCTGCTATTTATATGATGCCTTCTTCATTCAATTCGACTTAGTGATTTAGAATAAGACAAGATCTGGAGAACTTGCTAACTTATTTATAGCGATGAGATGGTGAATTAAATTCTCACTGTTTGTACAGACACACAAATCACTCCATGGGTGACTGAGTGAGCAAACCTTGTGTCAGTCCGAGCTGTTTAAATAGAAAGTAGGGTTTGAGGAGCTGGGGCAGTTAGCATGCATCTTGAGGGAATGGCATGGAGAAAAATTTATACTGTGGGGGACTATCACAACACTGGCACCTCCTGTGTTGGCTTTCCTCTTTTTCTCCTTTATGACTCTGAATTTTTATTGCAGGTGCCTACTGAAGGCCTAAAAGGAGAGCCGGTAAGTGAGATTCTGTATCTATTCTTTTGTTGCAAGGATGCTTTTATGTAGTTCAATGGCCTGTTAGATTAAATTTTGCTTTAAAATTACGCTTCAAAATTAAGGTGGGTAGAAGCATTGTCAGGCCATCAAAAACAAGTCTTCCTATTTGCAGTGGAGAAAATAAATAAGAAAGGAAAAAGGGCAATGTCCTTTTCAGATGTAGTGAATCTAACATAAATGAGAAGTATAAATCAAAGAGACAATTTTTTAAGTCCAGGGATGTGTTAATATAAAAGTTAAACTCTATTTGAGTTTTATGCTGAGTTTTTCTCTGAATATGGGCACTCAAATAGGGAAAAGATGATAGTTGCTTCAGTCTGTTAGTCCTACACATAGTAAAATATATTTAAATTTTATTTTGTGATGGTGGGTGTGTAATTTGTATTTTAATTTTATTTAATATAACAATATGTATCATATAAAGGCTACTTTAAAACCCTTCACAGTTGTGCTGGCTCAGGGGAAATGCCTGTGGAAGCTGTTTTTGTAGGGATTACTTTTCTCCAACACTGAACCCCAACCCATGGAATTTTACTGGAATATGCAGGATAGCCCTCTGTCTTTGGTAAAGTTACTACCTTTGAAAAAACAAAGAGCCAGTTATGGATAAATGTCTGCTGAGTGTGGGTGGATCGTCTGTGCTGATAATTCAAGTAGCTGAAGGATTAAGGAGAAAACCAGCTGGTCTCTGCATTGTGTCTTTGGGACCTACGAGAAAAAAGGGGTGGTATAAGTCCTGCTCAGATGGCCAACATGAATTATATGCCATATAATTTTCATACAGAGAGTATAACACTTTAAAAAAAAAAAAAAATAATTTCTGTAGGGAGAGCCTGGGCCACGAGGACCACAAGGCCAACCTGGACTTCCTGGACCTCCGGTAAGTTGTTTCTTTCACCGCTTGAAGTTTCCAAAAACTGGAACTCAGGCTTCTGTGAAGGCATACATACAAAATCTTACACGTTATTCATGTATTAAGATCTTAAACAGTGTCCCAGGCCTCCTGTTTCCTTCACTGCTGAGAGAAGGTCTCCTGCTGTGGATGGCCACTCTGAACATATGGAGGTGGCACCAGGACACGGGCAGTCATTGCACAGCAGCAGACTTTGCCTCAAGGTTCTTGTCATGTAGAACCTGATTTTTTTTCTGTTTCTGATGTCCTGAAGAGCCGCATGGGTGTTCAGCACCTCTCAGAGAGACACTGGTAACTTGGCAGCTAGGATGTAGTGAAGATCAGAGAACGGTTGCTGTGAAAGGGGTTGGCTTTTTGCCACAAGGTCCTAGCTAAAATATGTTGTGAATAAAAAATAAGATTTGAGTATGTGTGTTTGTGTTTCAACACAATTTAGACATGACTTAAGTATAGCTTATTCTAGTTATATTTTATAACCCAGCTCTGCAGGATATCTCTGTTCAGGCTGTCACTGCTGCCTCATTGGCAAGTACTCTGTATTTCCTCCCTTTTGAATTGTTTGTTATGTTTCACTGTTGATTTAGTTTTGTAAAATTGATGACATTGTGAAGATACGTTACTTAGGTAAATCTGGGTTTAATTATGTAATTTAAATATAGTTGTGTGCTCTGTGTTTAATCAGGGCATTGTCACTTTTCTCTATCCTGTTTTCTTATTCTCTTCTGCTCCCAGGACAACATAATTATCAGGTAAGAGTCATCTAGGTAGCCCTGCGGTAATGGTAGCACAAAACATCTAGGAAATGGTTATATAGTTCATTAGTTTTACTTACTCTGTTGACTTTATAAATTTTTTCACTTTTAAAGGGAGAGGCTGGTCTGGAAGGCAAGCCTGGAGTCCCTGGTTTACCAGGTCAAAGGGTGAGTTGCTGTTTTTATATAATGTAAGTCTCCAGAGGCTGGGGACAGCTTTGCTCAATAAGGTTTGACTCACTCTACTTGCACTTTTCTACTTATTTAAGGATCCTGGAGGCCCTGATCCTTTCCTCTATTCCTGTTTTATGGTCCAGCAACTTTCAGTACCTCTTGGGAGTCCACAGATCGTATGCAGTGCCCTGTGGGACCCTCGGAAAGCTTCTTTCTTCTCATATGCTCTCCTGTCTTTGTGTCTACTCCTTGCTGCCAAGAGGATTCTTGATATGACTCTGAGCGTGTAAACTCACTAGTAATATGGAGAAGTTGAAAATTCAGAGAAATGCTACTGTCCTTGAAGCCAACTAAATGGAAAGACACTTGCAAGACTTTTTACTTTCTGTTCTGTTTGGTCTGTACTCAAACAGAAGCTCCCACAAAATGGTGTACTGTTCTCCACCAGAAGCTTAGATAGTTTCCCCTTGTTTTTAAAAAAACAATGGATTTTCTCTGACTCAGATTTAGGTCTTGAAATATTCAAGTACTGATAAAAAGGAACTCACAATGGGCCTGAAAGCTCCTAACTTGCTTTTCCTTGATTCATCCCATTCATGTTAAGAACATCTCACTAGACAATGGATAAACTGTTCAACCTTTGTGAAGTAGACACTGTGGACACTTCAGTCTCAGTACTGCTGTTTGATGGGTTACTTTTTTAGGTAGTCACAGAGATCAATAGCTTAATCCATTGAGGAGGTTGCGGGGGTTGCCTGTAATGCTTTGCACTTGAGTCAGCATTGGTGCTGGTAAAGAGTTAATGTGAAAGAGCTGCTTGTCAGCATGGGAGGGTTATGGGCGAAGGACAATCCAAGGAAGAAATATATTCCTTGGTATGCTTTTTTTCTACGGACTTTCCATTGAATTGCATGATATTAAATTGAGCTGTAAGCTTGGCTTTTAGGAATCTTCTCCTTTAGAAGAGGTGGCATGCAATCTTGTGTTAATGCCACAGTGGAAAAGGGCATTTACTTGCTTTCTTGTACTTTTCCAGTCTTCAGAAAATATCACCTTCTCACTTTAGCAAATAACTGTGCTGTGCTTTACTTAGGAGTTGACAAGTTCTGAATTGTCCTGGTTTTAAAGCCTGCTGTGAAACATTGTTTCGTGAATAAGATTAATAGAGCATATTATCTAGGGAAAGGACAGTGATCTGTCAGGATCTACAATGGGACACAAAACGCTCCTGCTAATGATCATTTGATTAGAGATGTCATTTGATCCACATTGTCTTTGAATGTTTCCTTAGGCTCTGTTGTGTCTAGCTAGTTAGATTTCTTCTCCTAAGGGTCTTTATTAGTCACCAAGCATCTTAGGTTGATAGATATATTTTTTTTTAAATTAAAGACCATTATTATTATTCAATGACTGAATACCTGAGATGAATCAAAGTCCTGGGCTTGGTGGATCTACATGGAAAACCTACATGTGGGTGAGAGAACAGATTAGCAGATACTACTGATTCACCAGTAGTACAGTTCTTGACAAAGCACAAATATAAATCCAGACATCAGTTACCATCTTACATAAATTTGTCTGCAGGAAGTGTTTCGCTAGACAGGCTTAGAAGTTAAAATGCCGAGAGCAGAAATCTCCTTGTTTGAGTCTAGCTTTAAATGACTGGATGAAGGCGCAGCTCAAGCTGTAGTGAACCCTCTTGTGCACACCTAAACAAGAAGGCTCTCTATCAGCGTAGCCCAGTGTCAAGGACATGGATGAGATCACAGTTTAGGGAAGTGATTGTCCCCATGTACTTGGCACTGGTGAGGGTCCACCTCAAGTACTGTGTCCAGTTTTGGGACACTCACTACAAGAAAGACATTGAGGTGCTGGGAGCAGGTCCAGAGAAGGGCAACGAAGCTGGTGAGGGGTCTGGAGAACAAGTTTTATGAGGATTGGCTGAGGGAATTTGGGTTGTTCAGCCTGGAGAAAAGGAGGCTGAGGGGAAACCTTATTGTTCTCTACAACTACCTGAACGGAGGGTGTAGCGAGATGGGAGTCAGTCTCTTCTCCCAAGTAACAGGAGATAGGACGAGGGGAAATGGCCTGAAGTTGCACCAGGGGAGGTTTAGATTAGATATTAGGAAAAAAATTATTCACTGAAAGGGTTATCAAGCATTGGAACAGGAAGTTGTTGAGTCAACATCCCTGGAGATTTTTAAAAGATGTGTAGATGTACTGCTGAGGGACATGGTTTAGTAGTACCTTAGCAATGTTAGGTTAACAGCTGAACTTAATCTTAAAGGTTTCTTCTAACCAGAACAATTATACGATTCTATGATACAATTCTATGATTCTACGATGCCTCAGTTTCATTTGTAGCTCCAGCCATGGCTTGTTGTAAGACACTCATCCCTTCACCTCTGTGTCCCCTGTGAATAGGGGCAGGAGTGTAAGGCTTTTGAAACATGTGAGCAAACCAAAGAGCCGGAGCAGTGCTGTGAGCGTGGGTTTGTTTATCCCTGAGCATGTTCCCTAGCACACCTTTGGGTCATCCCAAGTATTTCTCTCCCATAAATATCGCTGCATTGCAGTGTGACTGTATCTGGCAGGTTGGGTGACAAAGGCCAGCTTTAGTGAGAAGGAGAGTTCAGCTGCATGAACACAAGTTCCTGGGCTCTTTGCACATGGAGCCCTGGCCCATTGCATTAGCAGAGATGTAGCCTTCTTTATTTTGGTAAGGACAGAAAAATCAGACAATGCTAGAGGCACATTTAAGACTTCTTTTCAGTGTCATTAGCAGACCTGTGCAGAACAGATGAAAATCACTAACCATCTACTTGGCGGGTCCCTCTGCTATTTTATAGGAGTGGGGTTTCAAGATATGCTTTATATCTCCCCAAAATTTTATTCCTGAGCTACTTTATAAATATTCTTCCATAATATTTTATAACCTAAGGGATGGATTACAACGCAAGATTGACTTCAGGACCCTCTCAAGTCACCTGACGCAGAGGGGCTGATATAAAACAGTAACTGCTTTGCAGTATGATTCAACCTCAGTTTTGCTTTATGGCCATCAACTAAGATGTAAATTAGGTAAGCACATGCACAGAGCCCCTATTCTGACAGAGGGGTGCAAATATGACCATTTGTTGGAATTCTTAGAAGCCTGTAGTGCTTTAGTTATTTGTAATGCAGCTGGCACAAGCTACTAATGGACTAAAGATGTGTTTGGAGCCATTTCATAAAGGAATTCATGTGTCTTAACAGAGTCTACTGGAAGTGAAGGATCCTGAGCTGTGCAAGAACAGAGGCAAAGTTGGCTAGTATGAGAAATACGATGCAGGAGCCACCTACACAGTGTGAAGGTTTCATAGAAGATGACATATTGTGCCAAATACCCTAGTGACAGTTTGCCTGTCAGGAAGAGGATCATACATTTTTGGAAATATTTCTAGGAAAAGAGGAATTATGATATTCTTTTAGCCTGAAGTTGCTGTTCCTGTTAGTGCTGAAGAAATAAAAATGCATGTGATAGTACATTTCCCAGTAAAGAAGATATCTCCTTTATAGAGTCACCATTTTTATTATAGTAAAGAAAGTGTCAGTTCAGTTTCTTAATATGGCTAATGCAACCTTAATATTTCATTTAAATGCATTTGTTATACTTGCATAACATTTTTTCCATCACCTCTGCTTAGACTGTACATTTCTTGGAGCACTTGCAGGGTCTTCTGCTAATGTGTGCTACAAGTATGGCTGAATAACCAAGTGGGGTGAAGAGGCCCCGTCATCATGTCCCAAAGTTTTTTCTGGCCTTGGTATTACATACTGCTTAAGACCATGTTACAGACTGCTTAAGACCATTCTTAAGACCAAGAACCAGCGCTTAGGACTGAGGCTAGTTCTTTAATATCTTTACCAAAGATCTGGACAAGAGGATCGAGTGCACTCTCAGTAAATTTGCAAATGACGCTAAGTTGGGTGTGTGTGTTGATCTGCTAAAGGTAGAAAGGCTAGTGATTCCATGATTCTATTCTATGTCTCTGTTGCCTTTTGAGACTTGCCACCAATCCAGCCTTGTTGTCTGCAAGCATTGAGAACTTCAGATAGAGCCCAGATATAGTCCATACCCAGTAGGACACTTCCAGGTGGTTTAGAGCACCACAGTGCTACTCTCAGACAAACATTCTAGACATTGAGGACAAGACAGCAGCATATTCACAATTGTTATCAAAAGCATAAAGACTGCTGGTGAGTCACAGAAACTGTGCCCAGAGGGTGGGATTTGTGACTGTGCAGGAGGATGGGGTCTGAGGGAGCAGGGGACAGACAGAAGAAGACCTTGCAGGACCTTTGTTGGCATTAGAAAAAGAAAGGCTCATCCTGAGATCACTGAAGAATGTGATAGAGCATCTTCCTAATGTTTTATTTAGAAATGAATGAAACTGGATGTGTTTGGGGGCAGAGTTGAAGGGGCGTTATGTTCTAAAAAAAGCTGATGGTATTATAAGAGATCTGATTGCCAAATTTGTCATAAACTAAGCTTGCTGTATATGAACCTCTCCCTCCTGCAGCCTATTCCAAGGAGCTCCAACATGGAGAGTGTGTTTTTGAAGTAATTATAATAACGCACACTTACAGACATAGTTCTTTAACATGGAAAGTTAATTGGATGACTGTTTACATTCTGGGGAATGTCCCAGTAGTGGAAACAGACTAAAAGGAACATAAGATAGGAAGACAGATCCACTTTTGGGCATTTAAAATCACTTCTCTGTTAGCCTGCTTTAGTTGCAGGTTTGAAGTGCTTTATGGGCACAGAAATATGTGCATGGTCTCCTTGGTACCTCTGCTGAACTGCTAATCTGAAAATCACGTCCATCCTTTGATCCTGTCTGGGGGCAGGAGATATCAATTCCAACCTGAACCAGGCAACTGGGTTATGTTCATTTTATTAGCCGGCTGCTTCCAAGAGCCTGGCACCTGACATCTATATTTTGACAATAATACTCTAATCTCAAGAGCACACAGTGGGGAGAAAGAAGCTTTGTTGTTCTCATCTGCCCCATAAGACCTTGAGTGATAGACAATACTGTCTCTCTGATTGTACTAAAACTGCCTGAAAAAGAGGTAGAACGCTGAGAGCCTGGTTTCAGTTTAGGGTGGTTTTGTGTTTTTTCTCTCTTCCTGTCCTCCTCTTTCTTCTGTGAAATTGAAGAGACTTGAAGTGCTTTGATTCTGCTCTTCAGATTTTTTGACACTTGATCTACTGAAATATTTGTTGGAAATAAATCCAACTTTTTTTGCTTGATAGACACAAAAGGTGCAGATGTATGACTTGCTCCTGGAAAGCATGCAGATCTTTGGGTAATCCAGCCCAAATACGGGGTTCTTCTCAAGGGTGCTCCAAATAACTTGGAATCTAAGAGTTTGCCTCATTGAAATGATGCAAATTCATTCGAGTGATTGAAATTTCAGAAGGAAACCAAAAAAAACACTAAATTTTTCTACAGCAGTATTTTCCATGCAGGCATGAGGTAGCAGCTACTTAGACCCATTTTGAGTTTGATGTGTTGTACTGCAGACTAGTTTTCTAAATTTATGTCATCATTTTATGTGTTTTCCCATGCTCAAAGAACAATCAGTGCATAAACAAACAAACGAAAACCCAATACGTGAGTCTCATAGGATAGGAAGAACAGTCTTATAGGTAAAAAAAAAATAATAGAAAATATCTTTTCAAAATAGTAACCTTTAATGAATGTCCTTCTCCATGATTAAGACTCCAATGTACATGAGTCAGGCAGATAAGTAATAATTCCATTTTTTTCAAGTTACTTCATGCACAAAATAATTCAGGCGAAGAACAGAATGATAGTGAGTTGGCTGTAGAAACAGAGATAACTCAGAAAAATTTTACTGCAAGACCATTTTTTTGTGAGCTAATTTTGAAGTTCAGTGTTGCAGTCTGTCAGGTTGGAGGCAAGAGGAACCAGAACAGCTCCAGGAGTGAGTTACAAAGGGGTGTCTTCTGCATCTTTAACTCAGCTGTTGTCTTTCTGCTGGTTCTCATGTTCATCCACATCCCCTGAATGTTTATTCCTGAACTCAGGACAGCACAAAAAGCTTAACAGACCTTTCTGGACTTTTTACAACTAGATTACAAGGCTATGAGTCTCAGTAAGTGCTACATATTTGTTTTACAATAGAGCCTAAAGGATCCTATTAAAACTGGGGACTACTGGATTCAGGGTACATCTTCCACACAGAAAACGTGTTAAGAGCAGCACTTGCCAATGAATGACAAGATTATACCTGCTAGCTGTCACAGGGTACATAAATTTATCAGATCTCTGGAGAGATGCTGAGCTCTTCTTTGTGCATTTGGTGGCGGAACAGAAATGTATGTATTTGACTTTCTCCTTCTTGACCCACCTCTTTCCTGCCTGAGTGGGTTGTTGTACATGATGTTCCTGTTCTGGACCGTCAGTACTTGAAATAGGCAGTCAACACTGTTACAACTCTTGTTTATCTGTGTATTAACTCCCCTTAATTTGAATTACATTAAACTTGTGGGGTCCATGGGAAGGAGATAGTTGATTGGTATCTCCAGAGGGAGATACATAAATAATCCAGGAGAGAGAGGAGAATAAGTTTGCCCAGCAAATTAGGGAGGCTTTTTGGAGAGAGCCAGTCCCAAGGTGCAGTCTCTCTCAGTGTCCATAAGTCCTTATAGCCCTTTTTAACTTTGTCACACCAGCCTCTATAATCACCTCTAAGGTGGCCAATCCTGATGGTGTTTGCATCCTCAAGCTAGGGAGATGCTCTCACTTCATAATTTATGGTCATTTTCTAGTACATACGGACACTGTAAAAGGCTGGTGCCTTCAGGGAGCTCAAAGATTGATTAACGCTGCTGGATTTCTTCTAGTAATGTAACCTTACAGAGGAAATAGTTGGCATTTATGTAAGCAGCCATATTAATTCACAGTTAATGATGCCTCCTGTGTACTTTCTACCAAATCCACCTCTGTTCCTGGGGCCAAACCTCAGAAAAAACATGTTATGAAAACATATGGCCATTCTGGCTATTGGACAGCAAGATGAGAAACAGTCTAGCACTATGAAATCCTTCAAAATTTCCCCTCTCACAGAGTGGAACCAACATTTTTCCCTTGGTTTCTTGTCTTCTGTATAGTAGAGATCTTTCCGATGGTTGTGTTCGTAAGTATTTACGGGTGCATGAAATGTTCAGGTGACACTGCCTGCCCTGGCAAAGTTCAGTCATGCTGAAATCAAAATGTAAGCAAATTAACCCAAAGAAGAAAAAAGGGATTGATGCCATAAATTAAATCCAGAGTGAAGCTGTAATTGTCAGTGGGGTAAATATATCCATTTCCAATAAACCACACATTTTTAACTGTGCTATTGTTCAAATTCTTGATGAAGGCAAATAACATATATTTCATATAGTTGAAGGATACACATTCTTACATGCTTATATTCTTACTATAAGTAACAGAGCATAATTACTGGTTTTCTCTGTTTTATTATTAGGCGATGTGACATTTCACTGAGCTTTGCTCTTATAGGTATAATTTCTCCCAGCAAGTAGTTCAGTACTTTACAGATAGGCTGTAATGGTATGGAGCAAATCTGTTGTGGTTTGATTTTGGCTAACCTCTGAGTGGCTGTCATGGAGGCTCACAAAATCAAATTTGGACAGGTGTTAAACTCAAACTTTATTCTAAACAAAAATTGTTTAGAGGAAAACCAACAGGAAATGGTATATCAAAATTGTTTAACACTCTGAGAACATTAATAAACCACATGTTCAGAACGTACGAGGAATTAATACTGCATGACGACCAACTCAAGAATTCTTAAGCTTTAGAAACGATGGTTCATAAATGTGCATAGTCACTCACCTATAAGATGAGGGCTCTCAATCTGTACAGGAGATGAACCATAGGTGGTGTTCCAGCCCATAGTGTGAGTCCCCAGCTGCAGACCTCCTGCTTCTAAGGAAGACAACTCAAACTGCCCTCCTGTGGGGCTCCATTTATGCCCTAATTGGAAGTGATCTGTGTTCATGCCAGCTCTTATTGGCTGAGAGCCCCTACTTCCTCACCTTTCCACCAAAATGTGTAAGCGCTGACCCTGTGGGTGTGACAAGAGCTGTGGTGGGAAGTTTTCATGGGCTTTTGTCAGGTCTTTGTCAGGGGGCGTGCATCTGCCACAGTGGCCAAAATGTCCCCTTCACAATAGGGAATTACTCTCTCATCCTCTCTGTCGGTATAATTATATGCTGCTCTAAGGGATTTCTGAGTGTTTTGAAAAGCAATGAAGTTTCTCGGCATTATACCCAGGGAAAGGATAGGCTCCTTTCACATTTCTCCTTGCTGCCACAGATTAGCGTGCCCTGCCATCAGTATGGAAACAGAACAACTGGTGTATACCAGTTTAGCCAGCAATGTGCCCTTGNTTCCTGTGTGATGTGCTCTACGTGACCCTGCTCTGGCAGGGGGTTGGACTAGATGATCTTTCGAGGTCCCTTCCAACCCTATGATTCTATGATTCTATACCATTCCAGAGGCAAAATAAGTCCTTCCACTGCCTTCTTGGCTTTTGAGATGGGGTTGGGGAGAAGGTGGTGCTGCTGCAACTTTCCTCGGGTTTCCCAAGGTGGGACTAAGTTTCCAAAAAGCAGCAGTTCAGCAAACTGTGAGCAGGTAATGCCCTTAAGCTGTAAAGCTGCTAAAGCCACACCATTGTTGACTTCCAAAATAAGATCTACGTTTACTACTCGTGTCTCTTCACTTGCTATGTCTCATTGAGGTTTTGTTGGCCTGCACACTAATGTATGTATCACCAGTTGTGGTTTTGTATAGAGTACACAACAGCGTATGTTCATGCTCTGTAACTTGGGATATCCGATTTAGGGTGACTACTTAGGGAGTTAATCCCTTTATGCTCCTTAAAAGGGTTATCACAAGTGTTTATATCAGGTTCCTGCCTCTAATGCAGTCTCAGAAATAGAGTTTAAGGAGATGCTCAAACATTGCAAGAGGAGGTACAAGCTGGGTGGTAATTATGCCCAGAGACCAAAGAGGTTGGCAGGACATGCAGGAACCAGTTATACTGTGTGGTATGCTGGCCTCAGTGTTGTAGCTGTGGAACCAGCCACCTTAACACGTGGGTCCCGTGGTGGCACGCAGTCATACTCATCTCCCGTGTCTGGCCCCATGCACCATGCTCTATTAGTAAGCTTAATTATTTATTTAAATGAGTATTTTAACAGTGTCCCTTGCTTGGTCATCTTGGCAGTTTGCAAAAAGAGCATCTTTAACCAGAAAACATATGTTGAATTCTACGATGGGCTCCTTTTGGCTTTGTCAAGCAAGGAAGTGATGGATTTTGAGAAAGTAAAAGGACCACTTATGGATAGTGCATGTACTTGAGTATATAATGAAAACTTTTATTGGTATTACGGAAATGGAAAAAAAAAAAGTGTTTTCCTGGAAATGACTAAAAACAACTTCTGATACCCAAGGACTTCATAATCACCCTTTAATTTTCTTCTTAAGTTCTTCTGTATATGACAGATACTTTTTTTGTTATGAGAAAAATAAGGAAAAGATCAAATTCTGACATACCAGCTAATGAAATTCAGTCAAAATCAGGGAAATTATTATGAAAACTTAGTTTTTTTGTGATGTTTTTAGTTTTTTCACTCCGTTAACTCAGCAGGAATTAATAGAAATTTGTTTTGGAAATATTTCAATAAAGAAAAATAAAAGGAAAATTATATAACTGATTTATATATCTGTATGACCAATCATATCACTGGTGACATGAAACTTGCTTACTTTATTATAATATCCTTCTAAAAAGGAAATAGGTTTGGGTGAGAAGTAGAAATGAGGGAGGAAAAATCACTTTTCTCTGTCTCTCAGATATTTACATGACTCCTCTTGTACCCTGCTAGTATATTACTAATAGCCCCAGAAGTATTAATGATTCATTATGATTAATGATGTAAGAACAAGAGATTGTTTTTACAAGAAAGCTGAGTCACAAAATATGTGACTTGCCCATAGTAACACAGCAAGTCATCTGTTGTGTTCAGAAACAAATCCAACCTCTGCCTTAACTCCAGTGCTTCAGGCGTCCTTACTACATCCTTCCTTCCTCTTTTTTTCCTATGTGGGACTTTTTTCTTGTGAACTTTTTGAGGTCAAACCCACGGGGATCACAGGTACCGCTGCATCCATATAGATTAACTTGTCTCAAGGGTATACTCCAAATCCCTGACCCTGGTGAAGCTCTCTGCTTCCTCTGGAGGAATCTTTTTTTTTGCTTGCAGAGGAGTCTGAGCTCTGTCCCTTGGTGGAAATGCCAACCCTAGTTAGAAATGCCTCATGGATTCCTGTTTTCTGGCTTAGAGATTGTGAATCTTTTATATTCAGCCATACCCCAGTGTTCTTAATTATTTTCTTTCTTAATGCATGAGGCAGTGCAAGGAACACAAGGGACATTGCTTGGCTTTGCTGATGTGGGATGAAGGGCTAGGACTGTAGCAAGGAAAGTGCCCCTCAGCTTGTGTCTACAGATGGTACCTCCCTTGGCTGCATCTCAGCACTGTGACTCCTCCGACCCTCAGTGGGGAGCACCCAGGTGGGACTGCCGGGTGTAGGAGACGCCAAGATGTGCATGAGACCAACCCTTATCTTTGGGGGCTATTGTCACAACCTGGAGAGATACAGACCTGTCAAAGACGACTGGGATTTCACATCCTAATGGTGTCTGCTGCCTCTGTTTCCAGCTTTTGTGTTTTGTGTACCCACATTATGATTATTTACCAGTTTTGGGGTGAAGAGCTTTGGAAAGTCAGTAGCAGTCTTTGCCCTAGTATCTCATATTTTCTCCTCTGTTAAACACACAGGGTAAAAAGGGAGAACCGGGATTCCCAGGCATCAGCGGTCTGATCGGCCCTCAGGTAAGTGATGATTTCTTCATTTTCATTTAATATGTGGAAAAACATATTTTGTGGCAACAAGTGGCATTCCGTGGAACTGGAATGCAGCATGCCCTGACCTTGTTCTCTTCTCATCTGCGCTGTCTTTGAAGATGGTGTTTCTCCTTTAAGAGCCAAACTAATTTATCCTGTTTGTGATTGAGAGAAGTCTGCCTGTCTGGCAGCAATTACTTTTACCTTCCAGAGTTTTTCAGCATCTTTTTAACAGGGACATAAGGAAGTGTTTTGTATGTGATTTCCCCATTGCTTGTGCATAGAGCAGTATCATTCCAGAGGGAAAGCAATGATTTGTGTTTTGTAATATTTAGGACAGTGTCTTGGCTAATTGTTGGTTATGTGAATTAGCAATTGCAGATATACCTCCTGTGCTGCAGTCTTGAGGGAAGAAGCAGTTTAAAAGGTATTTGCTGTTCAGAAAGCACATTTCTTTGAGCACAAAACTGGTTTTGTGGCTTTCATACATTTCTACTTGTTAGAGAGGGATAGGTGTTGGTTTATTGAGGAAGGTAGAGGCAGGGGTTTAAAACTAAATGCTTATTCTCCCTGTGAGGAAAGGATGTCTTAAGTTCATGATCCCTTAGCTCCTTTTCTTTAAAACTTTGTCAAATCTATGCTCCAAATTAAGCCATATGTAACATCATAAGGGCAAAATACTGCTGTGCAACTTAAGAATTGTCAGAGAGGATTTGGCTCCACCCTGAATCAACCTATTCTGCCTGGTGTTATGATAACAGTGACACTTGCCTCTGGCTTGGTTCCTTGCCAACTTTGTAGCCAAATTCAGCTGACCCGAGTCACTTTGTATGGTCACCCCAGCATTAAGAAAAATATCTGTGGGAACGTCCTCAAGCGGGAAAGGTGCAACCTCACATCAAGCTGACCGTTCAGGATAAAACTGAGCATTTAACTCATTCCCTTTTCAAGAACAGATTGATGAACTGGGTCTTTGGCTTTGGTGTTTTGTTTCAATAATTGGTTAAGTTTGGGGCAGGAATGAAGAACCTCCATTACTGCAGCTGTTGGTGATATACTGCAATAGATGGCACACTGATTTTTCATTTATTTCCCCTGGCAAGCTGTCCCCCTGTAACCACAAAACACGATCTAGAAATGGTTTCTGTGGCAGTTGTTTTGTAATGAACTGTTCACATGTGTATGGAGGTTGTCGGAGAGGCGATCCAGGGGCTTGCGACCCTGTGCAGGTGAGGGCCCTTGCGTCCGTCTGGGAACCTTCCCCTGCAAAACATCACTTGATACTGATTAACGAATTTTTAAGACTTTTTCCTTTGGTACAGTGTCTGGTTTGCAAGTATTTAGTCAGCAGCCTTCAAGAGGAATGAAGACAGTATTTCTAATGGATTTAAAATATTTTTTTGGGCTTTTTGTGTGTTTTGAGGTTTTTTTGGGGGGGTATTTTTGTTTTCTGTTTTTTTTTTTTTTTCTATTGAATAACATTAGAAGGTCCTCCCACACCTTCTGAACAACTGGGAGAGGATTTTTCTTGCTTTTGGGGGAAGATTTTTCTCCATGTGTTATTTCTGAGATATCTGACATTATCCATCCAAACAGTGTTACACTTGCTCAACTCAAGTTCCCTGTAACTTTAAAAAAAATATATATATATGCATGTGTTAGCAATTTTATAAATCGGAGAAAATTCCTGACACAGCATTAAGTAATTTTCCTTTCCGCACAAGATAAATAAAGTTAGCAAATTTTATGTTAATTAAAACTGCATATAATGCTAGCCCCATTGAGGGATACTTAAATTAACTGTTCCTCCAAGCTAACTGTAAGAATGGAAAAATATTGTTCTTATTCCAGCAGTGGCACTCTATTTTGGACATATTACTGCAGATTTCCATATTTCTGTTTCAAGAAATTGCTTACGTTCAGTTTGTGACAAAACTACTTTTCAGCTTAACATCACTTTTTGTGACATTAGATTTTTTTAAGCACTTTATCAGCATATTTTTTTCTTCATTAGATTATGCCCCAAAAATACTTAAGAAGAAAACCAGTTTCCTATTGATGTAGTTACATGGATATTCTTCCAAGTCACGTATGGAAGTCTGTGTTAGGACCTGTTTCTGTGCTATCTCCATGGCGTTAAGAGTTGATTTGAATTGGCCATACATAAACTAGATTAGGACACTAAAATAACATCCCTTTCCTCTGCTCTTTAAATTTAATTATTCTTTTGTTTTCTCACCTGTTTCCCCCCATTGATAGCTGTATGGGGAAAAGCAAGGAGTGGATACAGGAGCTGTAGAAGGCATATTGCTGCTGAAAAACACAGAAAAGACCGTCTGAAGTTACTGTTGGTCTTTGTCAAGAAAAACAGTTGCTGAGAAGGCACAGAAGGACCAGGCAGCTGTGCAAGGGAACCCACCGGAGGGCTACTCTGGAGCAGAGTCAGCAGATCCAGTGAGGAACCACGGTTGAGATGATGTCAGCCTGACTCTCAGGGACCACTGATGGAGTGTGATCATACTTGAGGGTTAATTTAAGTGTCAAATCCTGAAGCAGCAGCTAGGAGGCAACTTCTCAGCTAGACTGGGCATGTTTTGTGACAATAAGGTAGCCCTAGTTTTGCCTCTCTCCTTGCATACTCTAACTCAAAATATGTTTTAATCCCAAAAGATTTTTAAATTTTTTTTTCCTTCTAAATCAGCTGTGGTGGTCAACCAGTCCACGTGCTTATTTGCTCCATGTTGTCCAGTCAGCACCCCCAAAAACGAACATTTATTTTCCAGTGACCTTTAGAAATGGTGCATCTTGCAACATCATTAAGCCATGAAGTAGGCAATCTGTGTCTTATTTCCTCTCTGGATATGAATGATTTTCCTGCAGCAAGGACACAGACATCTGAACTCATAATATGTTTATGTTGTTATTATTTATTTGTACTATTTTATTTTCCAGGAACCTTAATCATGGGCCAAACTTCTATTGCAGTAGGCTGGTCAAATGCAGACTGAAAAATGAGCATTTCTGTAAAGCGCTTTCAGTTGAAATAGATGGATGAGTACCAAGCACAGGAAACAACAAGGCTGTGCATTTCTGCATGGTCTCCTGGCATCTCAGTATACTTCATCTGTCCCATCATCTGTTGAGAGGAAGAGTTCAGAGAAGGGGCTGAAGGTAGTTGATGACGTACCTTTGCAAATGCTTTTCTAAGCAGGAGAGATATCCTCAGGAGAAAGGAGATTTGTAGTTAGGCAGAATACGCTAAATGAGCCACAAAGGCTGAGTTTGGAGGCTCAGCAGAGAGGGGAGATGATGGCCCACTGCTAACCCAGGGCTCAGACACTCTGAGCTGTATCAGTGAATGACCAGGGCTCGGCTTCAACTCCAAGTGCAAGCACTTAGGGTGCTGTGTGCATCTACAGGAATAGAAAATAGACTAGACTAGAGTAGAGTAGGATCAGGTCAAATTGGATTGGATTATGTAGGCTGGAATAGACCTATAAGATAATCAGGTCCAACCATTTTAATCTAACACTGAAAAAAAACCATCACCAAACCATATCACTAAGCACTACATCTACCTGTCTTTTAAATACCTCCAGGGATGGTGACTCAACCACTTCCCTGGGCAGCCTGTTCCAATGCTTGATAACCCTTTCAGTGTAAAAATTTTTCCTAATATCCAGTCTAAACCTCCCCTAGCACAACTTAAGGCCCTTTCCTCTTGTCCTATCACCTGTTATGTGGGAGAAGAGACTAACCCCCACATTTCTACACTCTCCTTTCAGGTAGTTGTAGAAAGCAATAAGGTCTCCCCTCAGCCTCCTTTTATCCAGGCTGAACAACCCCAGTTCCCTCAGCTGCTCCTCATCAGGCTTGTTGTCTCCCACTTGTTGGATTAAGGTTGGGGATGCAGGTGCATGAGCTCCTGCTAATGAATATCCACTTAACATCATCAGTGGGACCCTGAATCTCTCCTAAACAGGTACACCTACAAATGGTCTGTTGAGCCACTCTGTAGATTCCTTGAGGTGAGCTGGTACTTGCTGTGCACCTATGAGATAGCAGAACAAGTCGAAACTCTTTATGAGTTAAGCAAAAATGCTGTACTTCACACTTGCAACATTTCTGGGCCATTGTTGAGGTTGGTCTCTTGTTAGATAGCCTGCTGGTATAACTAAGACACGAGAGGAAGACTGGTACACGCTGTACCTATTATGGTTGTGGCTGGCAGTGATTGAATGAGTATAGACTTGTCTGTAGGGTGTGAGCTCAAGCCCAGCTTTTCTGAAGTAATTCAGGAAATAAATTACATCCTCTGAAATGCAGTGTCCTTAATGTCCTTTTTATAATGCAAGTTAATACTGCGAAATGTAAGAAAAGGATGCAGGCCCCAGCTGCAAAGCTCAGATTGAATTCAAACTATGCTAGCACTCCTTGAAATTGGAAGATACTGCTCAGAGCTATCTTTAATAAGATCTATACCTTTAACAAAAATAAAGGAAAAAGAAATCTTCACCAGTGTGGATCACTAATAGTACTGAAACGGGAGGGGGTTTTTTGCTGTTTTTCTCATTTACTGCCCTGACTCAGTAAACCGTCTCAAAGAAAACACATAGGGAAATAAATCTTCCTCTGTAGACAAAAGAGATCATGTCCGTATCTTAAGCTAAGTGATGAAATGAAACAAACACTGCCTTCCACTGGAAGCAAGAAATGCTCCAGGAGAGACTACTATGTACAAAGTCAACTTTATTCAGTACTTTTACAGAGCTGGAAAGACAGTTCAAATAATTTTTCTGAAAAAAGAAACCCTTCATTTTTAAGAATAATGTTAGTACTCCAACAAATAACTGGAGCCCTCATCCATTTATAAATCATGACACTATCACTGAAGATGACTATAGAGCATGCATCATAAGTAAATGTTCAGGTCTGTTGTCTCTTTAGACTTTTGGTTTTGAGTGTCATCAGCAACAGCCTTTTTCTATATCCTCTTCATCTTGGTTTGTAAGGCAAGATCTCAGCAAAGCAAGCAATGTGTTGTTCTGATGCAGCATTACTGAAAATAATTCATGCAGCAATTGTGCTGGTGGATACTGTAGTGCCTGGGGTGAGAAATGAAGAGCACATTTGAGGAGCCAATACCAGAAACAACTCAGATACAGCAGAGGAGAGATGGAAGGTTGGAGCAACAAGGGACATAGTGAGGGACGTGGACTGCTCCACAAAACTTGCTGCAACAGCCTCATATCTGATGGGAGGAAGTGGAAATAAAGGGGAGACAGTTCAAAGCCAACAGGAAGGGTCTATGGGGACTTTCTGAGACATGAAATTACAGGGAGTAATTGGTTTTGAATGTAGAGACAAGCGGAGACACTAGAGGGGAAAAGGCTGTCAGCACCGTGGTCATGCATTTCACTATCATTGTGGCAGCAGACAGGATGCTCCTCTGTGTCCCAGAGGTTCTGATCATTCATAAAGCTGTCACACTGCCTAAAAAACCCAGACCACAGTCTGTTTTGACATGGGTTAAGGGCTTATCTAAGTCTTTCTCACAGTGTAAGACAGTCCAGTCATTGTCATGGAATAATACACAGAAAATACGCCTGTGCAAGCTTTGCCTTCAGAGACAGATATGTGGAAAAGCCATCAGACTTCAGTTTCTATCTTGGAATGGCATTTTTTCACCTCCCTCTAAAACATAGCCATCCTTTCTTTCATGGAAAAGAGATCCGAGCCAAGTGGTCTACTGATGCAGCCATAGACAAGGTTTTTTGTTCCTTTTCAGAGCTTCCCTAGGGAGCACAGAACCTAAATCTTAATAATTCTGCCTTTCACAGCCTTTCAGCAAGATCCACGGTGGAAGAGGAGAGCACCCTTTAGCGGGTCCTGGAGGACAGGGACAGCTGTTCCTCCAATACGCAGAGTGTCAGATTTCTTTCCTGAGAGCTGTCCCTGCATTACATTGTCTAAGGAATGAGCTAGATGAAGCGCAAGCCTGAAAAATCCCCCCCTCAACATTTTTTAAAAAACCCTCTACATATTATTTAGATTTTAATGAACATTTAAAATATTTTTTTTTTCTCCAAACCAACAATTTGAAAATACTTTGGTTTAAACATTTTGATAAAAGGTCAATGTTTTGCATTTGTTTTCCAAACTGAGTTTGTGTAGTCCTGTTGTAGAATATAGTTTTCATATATCAGTTTTTGCTTCAGCATGTAGGAAGCACACATCAGAGTCTTTACCAGTCAGTAAAAAAACCCTAAAACATTCTATGATTATTTGCTTCTAGATCAGAGTTTTAAAGGGACAATACTGGGAACTGGACTTGGGACAAGGACTGTATGATTCATCAGTAATAATCTGTAAAATTCATCAAATGATCAGTGAAAAAAGTGATCCGTAAAATCAGGTACTTTAATACAGATTCAGTTACAAAAGGGAGGCAAAGAAAACAGATGGTGTGAGATTTTGGGGTTAAGCATTACAAGCTGTCCTGCAGCTGCTGTTGTATAGGGTTTGGGTTTTTTTATTATTTTTAATCACAAATGAATACTGTCAGTTTTGTCCTTTCTAAGTATGTAGGAAAAAACAGTCTTTGCTCTGAAGCATACACGGAATTCAGAAGAGCTACAATAAGAGAAATTTATGTACAACTGAGAATGATTTTCTCTGGAGAGTAGCAAAAGGAAGGGCTCTATAAAGGACGTGTGATATGTTTCGTCAACTTTCATGTGATCTTGCTATTTTATTTCCCTGTGTCCCAATCACTTACTGTAGCCCAGGCTCTAGAAAGCAAGAAATCCAGTAGGACAGTAGGCATCCTGGTGAACGCAGTCAGCTGGATCAGGCTGTCAGCATCCTGTGCATCTCGCAGGGATACTGGTGGTCACTGTGTAAAACTATTCTTGCTATGTCCATCTCAGAGAGGCTTTTATCAGAAGAGCTTTCCATTAGTGTGTGTAACATTTGTTGATGCAACATGCAGTGAAGCTACCTGAGTAAACCTGCCTTGGGCGAGACGTCCTGGATGATTGCTGTCACGGAGAGCAATGAAACGGAATTATTAGTGTCAATTTAGAGTAAGGATGAGCGTGCTTCCATATGAAGACTTATGGTTGCATAAAATTATTGTAGACCAGAGTATAGAAAGTTTAAGAGAATAATTAGAAATAGTCTTGGATAGTGAGAATATCAAGGGTGACTAGGAGAAATAGTTGGGATGAGGAGTTAGAATAGGAGAATAGTTGGGATGAGGAGAACAGTATCCTGGCCTGTATCAGGAATAGTGTGGTTAGCCGGACTAGGGCAGTGATCNGATTCTATGATTCTATGAATGTAGCACCTCATGTTTCAGGCATTAAGCTGGTTGCTGACAGATGCTTGAGTGAGACTTTGCTTTTAGTTGAGATCGACCCCTGTCTGTACTGTTTGGGGTCACTTGCATCACACCTGGGGATGCTTAGGCTGAGGCTGGGTCCAGGCTGGGCTTCTTCACCTCTTGATAGAAGCTCCCTGTTGTAGGGCCATGGAGACAACACATATTTCATAGTTGGAAGCGGTTGAGTTATCGGCAGAGAGAGAGAACAAAATTAGGTGATTAGGGAGGAAACAATGGAATCGGCAAGGAAAGTCTGGAAAGGTCAATTTTCCACTTTCCTTCCTGTACTTATGCATAGTCCACTCTGCTGCTGAACCAGTTTTTTGTTTTTCTAAAAGTACCTTTGCTTTCTCTCCCAGTATTGCACCCACTCTTCATGGATTGGAGCCCATATTTTCAGCAATACCATCCTTGTAGAGGTAAAGTAGGGCCAAGAAAAACTTCCAGGTTCCTGGTGTCTGAGATCACTCCATCCCGTTGTGTCTGCAAGTGTGGTATTTTTTCTTGTACTGGGCTAATTTGGACTGTTGATTCTTTTCTTTGAATGGTAAAGTGTTCTTTTTTAAGTGATGGATGGTCTTGAGCAGGTGTCTCCTAGTGGGACCAGAGCTCCTTAACTGCAGGACCCTTGTGCAACAGCAGCTGAACCGATGTCCCCAGAAGCCGATGCAGGGCTCCCCTGGAATTATGTTGGCAGCATCAGTGCATTCCAGCGCACATTGTTCTGGGTATTTTTTAGTTGTATTCACATTTGAGGTATTCTGCAAATGCTAAGGTTAGTAGGATGACTCCACCTCTGTTCTGAGTTGCAATGAAAGCCAATCATGGGACCCAATTGCATCTGCAGATCCGTTTTTTGGTCACTTTGCCCCATCTATTGGTGAGAGACTGTCTTCTCGTCTGGCTGAATTTTAGGAGCGTATTCTAAAAAGACAGTTTATCTGCTACCTTCTCTGTCAAACCATGCCACAAATAACTCCTTGTCCTCACTTTTTTTTTTTTAATGCTTTTTTCTCCTCTTCAGCTACAGAAAAAATGTGAAATGCTCATATTGATCCATGACTCATAATACCTTAATCTGAAAAGCTGTGCTTTGTGATATTGAACCGTGACAGGCAAAACGCTGACTGTCTGTTTTCTATCTTGTATCAGTTGTTCAGATTCAATTCTCTATATAGGGTTTGCGGGGGGGGTGGTGGTGGTGGTGGTCATGTCTTTTTTTTTAAGTACAAACACACCAGAACTCCCCCTACGCTGGAAACCAAAAATGAATGAAATCATCCTGTTAGAAAGACAGAAAGAGACAGCTAGGGTAAAATTTCAACTCAGCTGTGTATCCATCTCTCACATCCACCCTAATGTTGTTTGCTTAGGTCCTGATCCAAAAAAATACATGAACACATCCTTCATTTTGAGCACAGGATAAAACCCATCTTGTCTACAGTGGAAGCTGGAAGTAACACATACCTCTGCATCTCAGGCAACCTGTTAAGATCTGTCAAGCATAGAAACAAATTTCTCAGCTATGAAGCCGAATTTAACAATTTACCCAATACACAAAAATAAATCCATCTGAAAATTGGATAGCTGCTGAGAGACTATTTTCCCTAAGAGAAACAGCTGTTGCAGGGATATGAGTAAGAAAGACTGTTAGGACATTTCCAACTGAATGTGTACATTGAAGTATTAGTTTATGAGGACCTTTTACTGTCAAGATTAATACAGAGCACTGAAATGGCGGTGCATTTGTTTCAAAACACTCAATTCACTACATTGTTTCTCAATACTCTTGGAGTCATGCTTTTACCAATTCCCTCCAAAACAAACTAAAACAAAAAAGCCCAAACCAGAAGCCTGTTCCATTCATTATTTGCTTCAGAGGTCTTTTTGCAAAGGTAAATNAGGTGGGTTCTCACCAGAGCAGAGTAGAGGGGGAGAATCACCTCTCTTGATCCAGTGGCCACGGTTCTTCTGATGCAGCCCAGGATGTGATTTGCCTTCTAGGCTGCAAGCACACAAATTGTTCGCTTTGAAACAACATTAATCAAGATTAAATTAGGCTGGATGTCACAAGGGATCCCACTGGACAAGCTTATTGTTGTATGTTACCATTGATGGCCTTCAACTCCTCTGTCTCTTTTACTGAAGGGGAAGATGGACCTCAGCTTGTAGAAATAGTAATTAGTGGCTTAAGCAAGAGATCCTGTTCTGCTCATGAGCATGGTTCCCTTGGAGTTCAGTTTGGCATCTTGCAGTTTTTTGGTAGAAGTTAACGAAATAAAGATTTTGCCTATTTTGTACAGGGCCCCGGCTGCACAGGGAAGGACCTGAGGCTTTCAGCCACTGTCAGAGAGACTCATAAACTGGTTTTGCTTCCCCTTTTACAGGGACCTCCAGGGCCCCCAGGCATTGCTGGACCACCCGGAACACCTGGAGCACCAGTAAGAAAACAAGCTTGGTATTTTTTTCTTGTTTTATAGCAATGAGAATTAAAAACAACCGGGGAGAATTTTAGGTTGTGGGTTTCAGTTGAACTGAGTCAGGGCCTCTGGCAAGTTATGGTTTTGCTTTCATTTTCTCACTGAAAAGCCCCAGCTGGTCGTAGAGGACAGCTTCTCTTTGCCTAGCATTAGAACCACATCGGTGCTACCTGGGGATAATTCAGCAATGTCTACAGAACTCCCCCCGGCAGAGACCTGACTGCCGTGGAAGGGAAAATTGCATTTAAATTGAAAGCAGTAACTTCCAGTGAGGTTGCTGCAAAGCACAGAAAGACAGATTTTTTTTTTCTTTATTTATTTATTTCTTCTTCTTTATTCTTTCTTTATTTTTCAGGGACTGCCAGGAGAGATTGGAGTTTCTGGTAAAACTGGACCACCAGGACCACCTGTAAGTGTTGAGGAACTGCTTCCCTTGCCTCTATGCCCTTCATGACTTCAGATACTTTTAATTCTCAAATCTTTGCCTCCTTTTCTGCAGCTTATCTGCATGCAAGGTTTTAATGTGGGCTCCGACACTATTGCCTTTAATGCAGACGTTAGCCTCTGATACCTTTTATGAACAAGAATTTTACCAGGCACAGCTCCGCTATTCCTACACACTGGGACCTTGATGTTTTCTTTGCATGTCTTTCAAAAGTCATTTTTGATTTGGCAAGATATAATTTTTCCAAACCTGGAGTTTCCTGAATTAGGTCAAAGAACTGAAATGAAAATCTTTAGCAAACCACAGCAATTTCTGCTGGATAAGCCAAGAAAGGTGAATTATGAAATATTTAGTATTAAAAAGTGCCACCTACAGCCTGCAGTGTTTGGGGGTTGACTGACACTCGAAAAGGGGACAAAACTTTTTCTCACCATTTTAAATGCATTACAGGAAGTAATTTTAATTCTTATCTTGCTGAACAATTCTGACACTATGTGTTGTATAATTAATTTTAGGAGTGTATGTGTTGCATAAGAAATCACCAATATTTAAAAGGAGAAATAGACTTTAACAAATCGTTAGAGATAGGGATAATAGAGACTCATAGAGAATGATAAGTAAAAATGTTAAAAGTTATTTAAGAATCCACAGTGCGCAATAGCTCCACACTCTTTTTTCTCTGTAGCAACACTGACATCCAGTGGTCATTCACCAAAACAGGGATACTGGAAAAAGTGCTGAGCAGATACATGCATTGTGAGGACTTTTGCATATTTTGAGTCCCAGTAGGGAAAAAAGTCAAAACAAAATGCTTGAGGTGGTTCTTCTTTTCTTAGACTTAGGTCAGTGGCAAGAGGGACGAGCTGAGCATGCTTATGCTGAGCTTTCTGTTAATGATTTTAAGAAGAGGCACAGCTTATGATTTTCTCTTTTTTAGGGGTTGCCTGGCAAAGATGGATTCAGTGGGCTTCCTGGGCTTCCTGGTCAAAAGGTAAGTGATGCCACATATACTGTTATTAAGCTACTTACCTGGGCAGCTTATCTGGGTGAGCTAGCAAGTGTAATTGGGAAGGGGAGATCTCCAGAGCTAAACACACCTCACCAATCCCACATCGCTGAGCCACCAGTGAAGTTCCAAGGCCAAGTCAGCTGGTGTGATGCACTGTACTGAGTCGTTGCGAAGGTGGAACTGGCTGTAAATACAATGAGAGGGAGAGATCCTCTTCCAGTCTTCAATTACTGCATCCAATTCAGCAAATATAGCTGAGCATTGCAAACAGAGAAGATTCTACTGTCACCCAGGAAAGCCAATGACATTGGCAAGTCAAGGCATGTGTCCGAGACACAAAGAAGAACAAAGAAGAGTGGCAGGCTCCAAAGATGTTCCTTGCTTTCCTCCCTGAAGGGCTGGAAAGAGGATATGCCATCCCCCTAAGGCTTCTGTAGGTCTGTGTGATGGAAAGATGGTTCTTCATTATTTCCTACTACTTATGCCCCATTTAAAAACTTCTACAAATGACAAATTGGGAAGTGTTGTTTCTTCTGCTGTCTCTGAAGAGGGAGAAGGGAAATAGGAGATTTAGAGGTAGGAGACACTCTGGTTGACTTGCTATCACTATGTAAATAAGTGTCAGAGGAACATGCCATATTTTGACTATGAAGGCTAAGCTAGGCTTTGGGGATGATGATACTGTATATTGGAATAAGGACAACACATCTTAACCATCTACTGCCTTGGATTGTGTTGGCATCTTCTTATCTCTAATATTTGAGCCCTACGACCCCTACTTGACCCAATAACACCCTACATTTGTACTTACCTCTCTCAACTGAGTGCACTGAACTCTTGAGCCCAGATCTAGCAGAGTCTCCAGACCCCATTTATTGATTAATAAAGGTGAGGAATTTGGAGCCTATAAAAATGTTCTGAGGCTAAATAAATCTTTTGATTTTATCCACAGCCCTGTGTAGTACTTAACTGCGCTTCCCGGCTATATAGTGTGCTTCAGCTCTAAAACCACTGCAGTCTCTGCCCTCCATGCTGACACCACCCACATTGAAAGATCAGTTTCAAAGCATCTACCTAAGAGGCAAGGTGGCGAAGGTCCCAATCCCACAATTATTTAGTTTTCTTAATGGAAATAATGTAGACTTTCTAACCACATATATTTTGAAGAAACTGAATGGAAGTTTTGTTTCTCAGCTAATTCACTATGGACATCTTTAACGTAACAGTGGTTGACTTTGTGTTATTCCAGAAGTATTCCGGTAGGGTCACTGGTGCTGAAGATGTGATTGCAAAAACCACTAGAATGGAAAAAAAACATTCCAGGAAACGTATTCTCACATGGCTCCACTTACATCCTCAGGATGCTACTGAGGATCTGAGTCAAAATATTCCTCAGTGTTGCCTGCAAACTTGCTGCACTACCAGAGGAATTTATATATAACTTCTTGTGTTCCGTGCAGGGAGAACAAGGGGAAAAAGGTGAGGAGGGCTTTCCTGGAAAAGCTGGCCCTAAGGTAAGGAATCTTATTTTATAGTTTGTCGTAGCCATTGAGTCAATAAAGACATGATTTTGGAAGGTCTTATACTGAAGTCAGAAGAGTAAAATCCTCTAAAGTTGGAGGCATAAGAGTATGAGCATATGTGGCTCATTGGCTTTCAGAGTTCATGATGTTTCAAAATACCAAACACTGTTGATGGTCCACTCTCAAGTCTACAAGTGTAGAGGGACATCTGACATGACCTGACATCAGACCTGCATTGACTCCTTGTGGTCTGGGTTCCCAAGCCATCAAGAGGGCAATTTCAGTGCCTTATGAGAAGTAGGTAGAAGAACATGAGTCAGGACCATCGGAGACTTTACTTCACTTTACTAATGAGAAAGTCTTCTTACAAAAGGGTCAGGTCCTTGCAATGTTAAAGTTTTGCTTCTGTTTTCCCAGGGTGAAACAGGGAGCCGTGGCCAACCTGGTGAGCAGGTGAGCAGGAAAAATAGTCTGAGCAACAAGGCCTACCTGTCAGCGATATAAAGTGACCACATGCAATTACAAAGCCATTTGCCAGTAATAAGTCCCATGCAAATCATTTGCATCTACGATTGAAGAGGCAAGAGATGCGTGGATGAGATTCATGGCTGAGCAAAAATATGCTAAATCCAATTTTTCATTGTATCCTGGAAAACTCAATCATCTTGTTCCTGGTGAATAGGGAAGAAAAGCAAGGCAGAGTGGCCTAAAAGTACCTGTTTTCCTTTGCAACTCACATTATTCCAGGGTGCTGGTTCTAGAAGATGACGAATTTATTTGTAACTATGTGATGCAAGGGGTGACGCTGTGATGCTGTCACTTCTAAGTTGTAAATGCTTGCTAATAACCCCAGATGACTGTTAAAAGTTTCACAGTTATCTTAGGCTTTTTTTCACTGGGATTCGGGTTTCAGCAGAGAGCTGCTGAACTCTGTCAAGAACCAGGGAAATGTCCTGCAATTTCTTAAAGCCCACAGCTGTCTAGAGCTCAGCCAGGACAACTAACCGTAGATGTTAGCATTTTCATCCGCATACCAACTTTTCAACTGTAGTATGAAAATCTGTAGGAAGAGAAATCTGTATAAGGCAGAGTCTTGTATCTTTGGCATACATTTTAGGATTTTAGGGTACAGAATATATGCCAGAAATGGAAGAGTCTCAGAGCCTCTGTCTTCTCTTACTCCTACCAGTCTCAATCCGATCTTCTGCTATAAAGATAAATGAGAGGGTGGTCATAACCTCTGCTCTCATGTTGTCTTGTGCAATAAAGCAGAACACGCACCACAAACTGGACTTAGATGGAGTAAGGGAAGAAGCAGTCCATGAGAGTCTCATATAGCATCTTTCCATAAGCTGTGACAGTCTCTCCATGACCATTATATTTTAGGAATTGTTGACCATTTTTCCTATTTATCAGGGTGTTGTGGTCAAACCCCCTGCCTCTGTCTACCCCTTGAAGGAATAAGGTTCCAAGTCCAAGGTACAAAGTGAGATTTGTTGGGATAAGGAACGAGAGATGCCGAAAAGGCTATGGATATTGTCTACCTAGACTTCTGAAAAGCATTTGACACTGTTCCCCATAGAATTCTCATGGAAAAACTGGCTTCTCATGGCCTGGATGAGCATACGATCTGCTGTATCAAGCACTGGCTGGATGGACGGTCCCAAAGAGTGGTCAATGGAGTTAAATCCAGCTGGTGGCCGGTCAGAAGTGGTGTTCCTCAGGGCTCAGTGTTGGGACCATTTCTGTTTAACATCTTTGTTGATGATCTTGATAAGGACATAGAGTGTATCATCAGTAAGTTCACAGATGACACCAAATAAGCATGAGTTTTGATCTGCATGAGGATAGGGAGGCTCTACAGACAGACTGGATCGATGGGCCAGTGCTAACGGTATGAGCTTCAACAAGGCCAAGTGCCAGGTCCTGCAGGTGGGCCACAATAACCCTATGCTTCGCTACAGGCTTGGGGAAGTATGCCTGGAGAGCTGCCTGGCAGGAAAGGACCTGGGGTTTCTAGTTGACAAGCGGCTGAATATGAGAAAGCAGTGTGCCCAGGTAGCCAAGAAAGCCAATGGCATCCTGGCTTGTATTAGAAATAGTGTGACCAGCAGAAAAAGGGAGGTGATTGTCCCCCTGTACTCAGCACCTTGAGTACTGTGTCCAGTTTTGGGCACCCCAATACAAGAGAGATATCGAGGTGCTGGAGTGACTGCAGAGGAGGGCAACAAAGCTGGTGAAGGGCCTGGAGAATAAATCTTATGAAGAGCGATTGAAGGAGCTGGGGCTGTTTACTTTGAGGAAGAGGAGGCTGAGGCTGACTATTCCCTCCTATTTCAGAATTCCTTATAATCTACCTCATAAGTATTACCCAATTCGCAGGAAAGTATCCTAATCTAGTGTTCCAAGTAAGGGGAGATCATCTTAGCAAGGAATGCTTGATTGGGGCTCTCAGGGAGACAAGTTTCCATACCCTTCCTCAGTGGTTTCTGTGGTCATTGCCCAGTAGAGTCCCTTCCTATTTGCCAGGAAAAAGAACTGCCAGGCTTGCAATTGTCAGTCAAGCTTAGCCTCAGTGCAATGAAGGATCATTCCCCTGACTGACGTACTGCCACTTGGCCTGGGTTGTCTCCCCACATGGGGCTATTCTGAATTCTAATACCACCTTCCAAAATACTTGCGTCTCTCTCTACTGCATGGTGTTCTCCACACATTTCATAAATGTTCTCTTTTCTGTCACCTCAATCATAAATTAAAACAGAGGACTTCAAATATCCTCTGAATTTGACAGGATACAGCTAATAACAGGTGTGTGAATGTCTTTTGTTCAATTGGTTGTACAACACCCTCCAGAGATGCTTCTTCTACGCCATATTTCCGTAGTTTGTTAATGAGAACGTCATATTGGCCTGTGTCAGATATGTTATTGGTGTCAAGATACATCACAAAAATGCTTACTTCTTGTCTGCTTAGTTATCGTGTCAAGGGAGGGAACTGAGTTTGAAATGATTAGTTTTTAACAAATCCACAATGCCTGTTTTTTATTATCTTTCTGTCCTTGAGCTCATATAAACTCATTGACGTTTTGCTTCAGTACCTTTCCAGAGGCCAAGTTACACCACATCACCACATGTTTTTATTTTTCCTCCAAATTCTGCTTTTTTTTTTTTTTTTTTCTTCATTAACATTAGGCCCTTTGTTTGTCCTCATGAACTCTGGGATCTCATCATCAGCCAGGATTCTGTAGTGGCTCTCATAAAGTACGATTCCCTCTGTCACCAAATGTCTCTTTCTTTAGAATTTTCCAAACATTACCTTGATGTTCCTAGTCATACTCAAGTCATCACAGCATCTTGTTCCTCACCTGATTTCCTTCTGTAGAATCATTGCACCTATATCATGATAATGTTTTCAGTCTTCCCATACTTCAGAGACAATCTCTTTAGAGCGGAGATCACCTTTTCTCCAGTATTTCTACAGCATCTAGTGCAAATGGGTCCTGACCATGACTGAGATCCTTTGTGATACTGAACTAGAAATGCAGATAGCAGAATAATTATAAATAGGGAACACCATGGTTATTTTCAGATGATAAACTGGGTTAACTGGGAGCTAAATTTGAGAATACTTGATATATTTAGAACAAACCACATGATAGAGAGATCATCATTACTCCAATAGTAAGTGTGTAAAGCAGAAACTCAAAGGTAAGGTTCAAACAGAAAGAAAACCAAATATGCAATAGTGCATGCAGAAACTTCTAGATCTCTTCATCAGATAACATCTGTACCATCCACATTAATACAGTGAAGTTTTTGCATTTCCAGACCACAGTAGATCATTAAAAATGAAAATAAAAGGTAGATTTAAATTTTTTTGGCTGATTTTATTTGCTTGTTTGGTCCTGGTACAGAGCAGCATGAAGAAAACATGTCCTAAATTCCATAGTGTTAGTTAACAGTGTAATGATAAAAAAAGAGAGGTGTTAGCTGCTGTTTTAAGTAATGATTTTCCAAGAATAGGAAATTATTTGGTAATCAGACTAACCCCATTCTCTCTCAACTAACTACATCTATAATAAATGCCATGAAAAAGTCGGGGCAGCTTCTGGCCTACAGCATAGGCCATAGGTATCATGGTGTTAGTAGGTATTCAGAAGAAACCATCTGCAGTCATCATGAGTTCTGAACAATTCCTGGTCTAGTGTCAGACATGCAGTGACAGACAGCTAAATCAGGGTTTCATCTTCCCCAGCCCAAGGGTCCTGTGGCTAGGTTAGTCTGCTCTGAGGACCAGACTTGATGCATATTTAATGGACGTGAGTGAGAGAAGAGTTTGGCCCACCATTCTGGTTTTTCATTTTTAATTATATTTGAGAGTAACGGGATTTATTAATAGAAGCCATGCTTGATGCCTCTTCCTGGATTTCACATGCTTCTTTGTCCTACCTTCAGGGTGAAGCAGGTCTTCCTGGTCCTCAGGGTTTACCTGGACTGAGAGGAGATAAAGGAGACCGGGTGAGTGAATTTGAGCCACAGTTTGATTTTCTTTGACCATTTGGTGCCAGGAGGACTTATCTCGAGTGTCTCTAGGTGATGTTCTCTCTTGGTGTGATTGTTGTGGTGAGCAGCTGACTGTCATCCAGCAAAGTCACCAAGTACCTCTTCCAAAAAGCTACTTTACTGCCTAGTGTCTGTTCCTAATTGCAGTGGAGGTGCTAATGAACAATGTCTATCTTAAACGCAGAAGGTTATGACTCCTGAGGCAGTAGAAGAGGTACAGTGGTCTTTGGGCCTTACTTTCAGAAATGTTTACCTGATTTAAGAACATTTACAAAAACTAATAACAGCAAAAAAATTACAAATCCCCCTGGTCTCTAAGCCCTGAAGAAATCTCCCCAATGGTTGGATCATTTTCGGATGGCTTAAGTTTCATCCAAGCCCTGGTGTCTACTGCTTCCCCTGGCTAGCTCCAGACTTTCACAGGCATTTACATACTGGGAAATATTTGAATCAGGGGCCTGACAGTAAATTTAGCCATGTAAATGAGACCTGCACTCCTGATAACTCACTACATGCTTGAATGTGAGCAAGAAGGGTCTAAAATTAGCGGAGGTCTTACTGTTCAGTTTGCTGTATCATATGTATTGTAGATCATAGGATATAGAATATATTCTCTCTATATATAACATCATAGAAATGTAGGTCAGATACCTCCTGTTTGAATGCAGGACAAATATATTTTGTATATGCACTTTGAGGAGTATTCACATCATCTTTGTTAAGCGTCTCCCATTCAGATGATCAGGTTACCTGGGCAAAATAGAGAGGTGAATGGATGATTCAGAAATGTTTAACATAAACAAAACTGGTAGTATGAATGTTCGCTTTTGGTCTTAACTCCTGTTCTGGTGCCTCTCTTGTCCAACTAGAAAAAAATCTGGGATTTACAACTGCATCAGGCAGTAGGATCTTCTACTTGAAAGTTGATTTAGGATTGGTATTTTCCTTTCCATGAACTTAATTGCTATCTGTTGGCTTTTGAAAATAGTGTGGATTTTATGAAGCCATCTCCAAAATGTTACGTTTTTAATTGCTTGCACTACATCTTGGAGGACAGGTAAGATCAACTGAAAGTGTAAAATATTCTAGTAGGGCTGATGCAATCAAACCAAAACATGCGTATTTCCTCCTTTCTTTTCCCTGCTTTTAGGGAGAAAAAGGAAAAGATGGTCTCCCAGGATTGAAAGGAGAAAGAGGAGAAAAGGTGAGTCATGAAATAAGCATGCTCCTCCTTGGATAAGAGAGGAAAAGAGGCAAGGACACAGAACCATGTGATAGAGGAGAATATCTGAGGAAGATCAAAAGCATTAGAAGTCTGTTAGCTGAGCTTTACCAAGGAGCAGCTGAGAAAGCTACATGTGGGATGGAGACAACCATTTATTGAGTAATGTAAGAAATAGTAAGCAGTTGGTGAAATTTAAGGACAGTTTCTTTAACTTAAAGAAGCTTNCCAACTAGAAAAAAATCTGGGATTTACAACTGCATCAGGCAGTAGGATCTTCTACTTGAAAGTTGATTTAGGATTGGTGCTTTCCTTTCCATGAACTTAATTGCTATCTGTTGGCTTTTGAAAATAGTGTGGATTTTATGAAGCCATCTCCAAAATGTTACGTTTTTAATTGCTTGCACTACATCTTGGAGGACAGGTAAGATCAACTGAAAGTGTAAAATATTCTAGTAGGGCTGATGCAATCAAACCAAAACATGCGTATTTCCTCCTTTCTTTTCCCTGCTTTTAGGGAGAAAAAGGAAAAGATGGTCTCCCAGGATGGAAAGGAGAAAGAGGAGAAAAGGTGAGTCATGAAATAAGCACGCTCCTCCTTGGATAAGAGAGGAAAAGAGGCAAGGACACAGAACCATGTGATAGAGGAGAATATCTGAGGAAGATCAAAAGCATTAGAAGTCTGTTAGCTGAGCTTTACCAAGGAGCAGCTGAGAAAGCTACATGTGGGATGGAGACAACCATTTATTGAGTAATGTAAGAAATAGTAAGCAGTTGGTGAAATTTAAGGACAGTTTCTTTAACTTAAAGAAGCTTTTCTTTGTTTTAAAATTGTCTGATAGAAATGAGCCTGGAATTAAATTCTAAAGAACTTTTCAGTGCCTACCTGTGGTGTACAAGAACAATAATTTAAGGAAAAATCTGGGCTTCTGACATCACAGTACTATTAATTTTAGTGAAAATGAGAGAACTAGACAAAAGTGATGTCGACCAAAATTTACATTCAACCACTGTGAACACGAGGATGAAGATGAAGCCCTGACCTTGCAGATGCCAATGGCTGTGTAGTGAAAATTTTTCTCTCATTATAGTGGCAATAGTCATCAGGAAGCAGGTACCACTTTGTTTTTCCTAGGATAGATCAGCCCTCAGTTTAGCGGTGACTTTCACAATCTATGGAGGACTAGAACTGAATTTATAAACTTACATTTTTCATGAAAAACAGAGGATATTTTTTCCATCCGCAGAAGTTCAGCTAAAACATGTTTTTCAATCAAGAATTTTGATCAATTTTATCTTAAAATGCAAATTAAACTCCATATCACTCCTGCTCTGGATGGGGTAACATTAGCTGACCTGTGGAGTCAGCTCAATGATAAAGTCACCAAGTGATAAAGACAACAAAGTGAGAATCCTGTATACAACAAAGCAAGGACAGCAGAAATTCTGGCCAGAGCAATGGGGTAAATTCCACCCATCAGAGAATTTTTATGGACTTTTCAGTGTCATTGAGCTGACAGATTGTCAAGGGGTTACATCTCATCTGTCAACATTGCATCTCCTAGCTGATAATGCTGGGTTTTATTTGGGCATCTTTTTATATTTTTATCTTTTTAGTTATATTTTTCTTCCTCTCTAGGGTGACACGGGTTTCCCTGGACCACCAGGCTTGCCTGGAACAGTAAGTAAGATTGTGTTCTGTGCTGTAGCAATACTCAAGGCATTATCACACTTCCTCCACACAAAATCCTTGGGAACAAAGCTTTTCAAGATCCTTACTTCTCTACAGAAACTTTAGGACACATTTACTCTGAGATTATCTCCCTTTGCTTCAGAGAAACAATGTCAAGGTGTATTTGGTCCTTTTATTTTGCAGGGAGGTGGTGTCCTCCTCTGCCTCTTTTCAAACGACATTTCTGTATGCCCTTGCCTTGTGGTAGCACTTAAATTGAATTTGTGATGTGTTTAGCAGCTGTGAGAGCTGCCTGAAGAAGGTCATGGCTGAAAACAGGGAGTGTGTTCATACAGATTGTCCACGGTGAGCTAGATTTTTCCCACTGGGATCTCAGGATAAGACTGACTCACTCTCAACAGATACCAGTGAACAACAGCTTGTTTTCTTGGTGAACAATTCACCTTCTTCCAGGAAGAGGAGAGGATTCCACTTCTCATTGACATGAACATATGGGTTGGAGGACTCAGGTTCAGTGATGCTGCAGCCTCCCTGAGCCTCCATCACATACGGTGCCACGCTGTGCTGTAAGGCCAGGAAGAACCCTCTCACCCCAGAGCTTGTTCTGGGTTCAGCGCTGGATCCAACACTGTTGTGGTTTAACCCTGGCAAGTTATTAGGACCGCTCAGCCTCTTGCTCACTCCACCCCACCACCAGTAGGGTAGGGATAAGAGGGAGAAAAGGATGGGGAAAAAAAGGTCATGGGTTGAGATAAAGTTTAATAGAAGAGGAAGAGGAAAATAATAATAATAATAGTAATAATGGTAAAAGAATATGCGAAATAAAGTGATACAACACGAGTGGCTCTCACCACCTGGTAATCGGTTGCCGAGCCCATCCTGAACAGCAATTGTTGATTCCTGCCCTTCTGCCAACCCTCGTTTATACACTGACCATGACATCTATGGTGTGTAATATTCCTTTGGCCAGCTTGTCCTGTCTATGCTCCCTCTTAATTTCTATGGGAAGCTGAAAAAATCCTTGACTAATGTAAACATTACTTAGCAACAACTAAAAAAATATGAGTTATCAGCATTATTCTCATACTAAATCCAAAACACAGCAGCTGCTAGGAAGAAAATTAACTCAAACTCAGCTGAAACCAGGAGAAACACACAAACCAGTCATACCTGATTGCACGTACCCTTTCTGCTAATAGGAAAAAAAACCCAAGAAAACATAAATTTATTTTTTTTAAAAATGAGCTTGTAAAATTTTCTTTGGGAGCATGACTATAATAACAATGAAGTTCACTGGAGATGAAACCAGCATCCACCGCATGTAAATACATAAACCTCAGAGTTCCTTCTGGAAAAATCTGAGTAAGCAGCTTGGAGTAAACACTAGGAACGGGATTGCCATTGTAACAGGAGGGCTGATCCCGGTCACAGATGCTCCAAAAAATCGCAGATACCCACTTGTCAGCTTTGCTCACCACAGCTGGTTACAGCCGCCACATTCACAAATTAGGGACGGAAATTGAATAAAGGTCAGATGGTGAAAATCAGGTGCCTAAAGACTTTCATGCAGCCATGGAGAAGTTGTTATAATTTATTCCCTGACACTACTTGGGCCTCTTTAGTCTGTGCAAAGGGTACTTCATGGTATAGCGTAGCAAGGCTCCGTGTATATCACACCAGAATGACCCAGCCACAACACCGAGGATAAATCTGTCTAAGTAAAGATGGAGAAGGCAGCGTACAAATACAGTACAACATGGCTAAATATAGCGAAGATATTCCCAACAGCCTAGGCTTCCGGTGTGTGTAGGGAGAAATAATTTCTGTTTCAGCTGTAAAAGTAGCTGGTGATTTCAACATATCCTCATTTCATCAAGGACTAATTTTTTTTTCATAATTGTATCAGTTTTGATGAAAGATACTGCCTGTCTCTACAAAACTTTATCTGTTTTTTTGTGGCTAATCCTTCAGGATGACCCTAAGACATGTTTAGATGTGTATGTCTTGTACGTGGTATAAAGCAAAGAGAGAACACACCAAGCTCAGCCATGGAGTCAGGAAATTTAATAATACTGAAGACGTCTTCAAGTGGAAAAGTCAGTTAGAGGTTGCTAACAGTAAACTTGCTAACAAGGTTAAAGACTGTTCATTTTTTTCCATAGCAGTGGGACATACAGGATGTTTTTGAGTTTATGTTCAGATTTCGAATCCTCCATGAAATGTCTGATATTGGTGGCCTGTTTTCCAAACAGCCAGATGTTACGAGTTGCTTGTTTATAAACCTAATGATGGATATATGAAAGGTGTAATTTGTAATCACAAGGAGAATACATAAGTTGTTGCATTTCAAGGAAAATAGGCAATGTTTCTTTTAACAGCCTGATTTCTCTTCCAGACAGCCTTCTTCACCCCACACCCTAGGATTCCTGTAAGTAACGTCTCTAATAAGCACAGCCTCTGGCTTACTGTCTTTTATATCTGATAGACACACAACACCTTAGTATTTCCTATGTTCCTTAAATGCTTTCAGTAAAGAGCTAGGCTTGAGTCTGCTTCTGGGCAACTTCACCATTGATAGCAGCCATGATGAGAAGCCCACAGCTGCCCGGGTCACAGCAGCATCCAAGCCAGCTGTGGCCAGGACACAGCTGTATGCTGTCCCAGTCTCTTAAATGAAGTTTAAAATGAAGTTTTATTTCCCACTTGCAGCACATAGTGGGAAATATCTGGCATTATATAGGATCACACCGTTGGTATATGAATAAATGTGTTAAAGATCAGGAGGCTTTATGGCGTGTATTAAAGGCAGTATTAAGCTGTGAGACTGCTATTAGACAAGAAAGTGCACATGCTAGGTTCTTCAGATGATGAGGAAGGATATACGAATGTAGAGGTACTACTGGAAATAGATTTCTTTAGTTCACTTTTCCCTTTGGCTTGTAGTTTGCTAACATATATACTAAGGAAAATTGCAGATGTGACATCTTAAGTGGTCTTTGTAGCGCTACAATCACAGAAGGAGTTATCTCTTTTTCTTTGAGCACACGGCTCGTGCAAATGTGCTGCAAAACAGTGAAGAATAAAAGGTTTGAAGTGTGTCAGCAGGTCAGGTCTCTGGGATTTCTGTACATGAAAGATGAATGTGATGATGCACAGGTCTGAACATAGTGTTGCAAGCTTTGGAAGGAGAAGGGGAGGTAAGGATAGTTATCTTTGATTTACAGTGCTATAAATTAAGGTGTCAAAAGGTGGTGACATGCCTTAGGAGAGTGTTATGTTATTGAGCCCGTAGGACCAGCAGGGTACAGAAAGATGTCATGCACTCTCCAAAACTCCATACTTACCACTGGTTTCCATTGAGTATGTGGTGTACAGTGACAGGGAGCAGCTCACACAGGCAGACACAGGAAACACAGCCTGGAGAGAAGGCAGCAGCACCATTACTGTGTTTACTAATTATTAGTTAAAATCAATTTCATTTAAACCACACCTTGCTAATTGTCAGAAACGGAAAATCTCTGACCAAGCGAATCTGAAGTCCCATTTACGCACAACCACAGCTCCGTTGTGTGTTTTGGGTGCTCTGCAGAAACTTGTCGATGCAGCAGGGCAGTAGAGGTGGGGTTGGTTTCTTCCATGGGGTGCAGGGAACTTTTTCATGTTTAAGCTGGAGAGGGTGCAGCAAAGGGCTACAAAGATGATTAGGGGACTGGAACACCTCTCTTATGAAGATAGACTAAGGGAATTGGGTCTCTTTAGTCTGGAAAAGAGATGGCTGAGGGGGGACCTAATCAACACTTATAAATACTTGAAGGGTGGGTGTCAGGAGGATGGGGCCAGGCTCTTTTCAGTGGTGCCCAGGGACAGGACAAGAGGTAATGGGCACAAACTTGAGCATAGGAAGTTCCACCTAAACATGAGAAGGAACTTCTTTACCTTAAGGGTGTCCGAGCACAGGAACAGGCTGCCCAGGGAGGTGGTGGAGTCTCCGTCTCTGGAGACATTCTAAACCCACAACATCCTGTGCAACCTGCTCTGGGTGGCCCTGCTCTGGCAGGGGGTTGGACTAGGTGATCTCCAGAGGTCCCTTCCAACCCTATGATTCTGTGATTTAGGCTAGTCAGTTAAAATCATTAAATGTTTCGTGGAGATGGGGGGTGTGAAAACCACAGTGATGGCCAGGTATGGTGACTGGGAAGAAGCAAAAGCAGCTGAGCGGGAGATGGCTCCTCACTTGGTCTATCTCCTTCCACAACTGGGCACAGCTGAGCCCCCACTGCATTTGTTCTAAGTGGCAGAGAAACAACTGACATGTTAATTGAGACTATGGGGAGGACACTGCTGAGAGCAGGTGAAGGAAGCTGTAAACACTGATCTGGCTCAGGCTGGTGGCAGCTGTTGGCTGTTGCTGCATCATTCGTGTTCATTGAGCTGTAGGAAAGAAGTGGGTGGCAATGGATTAAGTCCAGCTGCTGGGGGCAGAGGTCTCCACAACATGCAGCACTAGCAGACAGTGTTAACAGCATCAGCAGATATCCTTGGGTTCGGCAAATTTGAAAGGACTCGCAAGCAGGTTTGCCACTAGGTTGCTGCTTCTAACCATGTTTGTGGCTGTGCAAGGACGTTAGGCTGGAATTTTGCCAATTTTCCGTTGACATGCAAGTTGAGTATCAAGGAAAAAGTAGGAGAAAGAAGAATATAAAAACCTTCCTCCCTTTACCTGTTGGGTTACTTCCTCCCTTTGCAGTCTTGTTTTCCCTGGTTAAATGGGCCCTTATTCCCGCACGCTAACACCATCCCCGACTACAGATTTATTGCCGTATGTCTGTGCTTTGTTACTCCACTCTCTCAAAAGGGTTTCAGAACTTGAAACGTCACAGCGCAAAACAACTTCCAGGTAAAACCATCCAGGTTTTTTTGCACAGGACCCTTTGCTTGAACTACTTTAGGTGGCCCCGTTATTTTTCCGAAGGCCACTAGATGGCATAAGGGACTGCCTGATTAAAAGTTGTTCTAAGGGGTGCTACTTGCGGAGTGAAATTCCTCCTGTTATTTATCACAGATGATAATATTTATTCATAATGCATAATAAATGCAGACATAAGTAATATTTATGCAGTTACATTTATTTCTCCCGTTAAAGAATCATTTGCAAATGGACTTTGAATTCCCAGGTGTTGCAGCAATGATTGGCAAATAGCTGATGTGAATAAAATTCAAACTGATTTGTCTTGGGCTCTGCATTTTGACTGATCACTATTCCTTGTGTGTGTGTAGCTTAAATCACTGATGTTCTTACTCTTCCTTGATTGCATAATTGAAACACCTTGTATGATAAATAATGAATAAGTAATGATTGCTGTTGCCTGAATACATATGTTCATATAAATATGCAAATGTAAGTATTCATGCAATGCTTGGTTTATTGCAGCTAGTTCCCTAATTGTGTGCTGTTCCTTTTCAATTTATAAAAAGCAGAAATATGGATTTATTGATTATTTTTCTAACGCTCAGAACAAAGTTGATGAACTTCTGTCTGAAAGCATCTTCAATTTACTGTAAGGAGAAAGAACAAGGATAAATTAATCCTATTAGTCAATGACGGTGGTGCATGAAATAAATGTAGTGACATTGCAGGAGAGAGGGGAAGTTGCATGGATGTATTGAGATGGTAACAGAATTAGAAATCAGGAAAAGCTGTGTAGTAGACACCCCTGGAAGTGGTCAAGTTGACATCCTGAACAAAGCCCTCTTATAGGTGGAATAGGAAACTGTCTGTATATGGAATAATTTCCCCAGCTGTAGGATGACATTAGATTTGTGGTCCTACAGAGAGGCAGTGCAGTGGCACTGGTGCTTTTGCTCTTGGTCATATCATCTGGCCTTTTAATACATTGGAGCTGAATTGATTAAATTTTGGAAAAGTAGATTCTTTAACTACTATTTTTTTATGAGGGAAAGCTGTTCTCTTTTTAAATTAAACATTTTTGCAATTATTATCATAACAGTCCAAGAAGTCCAGACAAAGATCTCTAAATCTTAGTGTGTGATATCATCATTTTGATTTATTGACCTCAAAGTCCTTTGAAGAAGCAACTCTATATTAGACATTGATATCTGATTGAAAGAGCCTTCTTACAAAATGGGACTAGCGTGATATACAGTCATGGAAATAGCTTTTATTTCTCTCTTTGTCTTATCGTTTTATATCAGGGTGACCCTGGACCAAAAGGGGAGAAAGGAGATAAAGGAACAAGTGGAGAACCTGTAAGCACATCCAAGCATTTCTTCAGTTGGTTTTGAACTTCAGAAGGAGAAGGCATGAGAGCTGATTGTTTTGGAGGGAGGGGCGGACATGTTCTTTCCATAGCTGGGATGCTTTTCTCATCAGAAGTAGCAACAGTGGTGCCTGGCTTTATACTGACTGTAGAGGAAGCTACATGACTATATGAATTTAAGCACCTAATTTATAGCTCTGGGCCTTAGTGGCTGCAAAGAGGAGTGTGAGGTTTGCTAGACAGAGTTTGGTTGACAGTAAGGTTGTACAGGATATATCAAGGGCTTTTGAAGTGATATGGCCCAGATAAATTGTACATTTGGCTACTCCATTTGTACTCTGGACTGCTTTTGTTCTGGATGGAGTCCCCAGGAGACACAGGCTCCTGTGTAGTCACAGCCTCTGTGCAAACCACCCTTTCTTCTCTCGGAGGAAGGGGAAAATATTTCCTTCCATTCAGAAGAAGAAAGGAGCGGTTTTCTTCAGCTGCTTCAACTCTCCCTCTGTTTTTGCAGGGATTACCTGGGGTCCCAGGTGAACAAGGTGTCCCAGGACCTGCAGGAGTACAGGTAAGAGGGCCAGCATTGAAGAAAATCTTTGACATGAGCAGAGAGAGGTGCCTTCAAAGTCTGTATCACTGTGAATAATTTTTCCCCTGTACACCAACAGTTCATTTTTCCTTCCTTCTAGTTGTAAATTCAGGGACTTCTGCAGGGGTATGTAGTTATACTAGACATCAGGACAACATGAGAAAAAACAAACCAGAAACACAGCATCTCTGTAGCATGATTAGTATTGTGTGAGACACCCCTTCCAATCTCAGGAACCTTCAAGAGGGCATCTTCTATTGATGCCACTGAACCACAGGTCTCTCAGATAAATTATTATGTAGTTGTCATTACTGAAACTTGATGGCATGAATCTCAGGACTTGAATATGGCTATTGATAGCTACGGGCTGTTCAGAAGGGACAGGCGAGGAAGGAGGGGTGGAGGGGTTGCCATCTACATCAAGACATGAAGAGTTTGTGAATAGCTGTCTCTGAAGAATAGCCACGAGCAGGTTGAAACCTTATGAGTAAGAATTAGAAACCAAGGCAACAAAGGGAATCTTGTGGATGGTGTCTACTACAGGCTGCCCAATCAAGGAGAACCTATTGATGAAGCCTTCTTACTCCATCTACAGAATCATTGCACTCGCAGGTCAGGTGAATAGTAAAGTCAGGACTCTGAATTTTAGGAAAGCAAACTTCCAGCTCTTCAAGAAGTTAGTCAATAGAACCCCCTGGAAAGCTGCCCTCAGGGACAAGGGAGCAGAAGAGAGCTGGCAGATCTTTAAGGACATTATCAACAGAGTGCAAGAACTCTCCACACACAGGTGTAAGGAAGGCAAGACACTGAGATGGCTGATCCGAGATCTGCTGGTGTAACTAAAGGACAAGAAGGAAATGCACAGGCAGTAGAAGCAGGATCAAGTATCCTGGGAAGAGTATAGGGACACTGCCTGGTTGTATAAGGATAGGGTCAGGAAGGCGAAGCTGCTGATGGAGCTAAACTTGGCAAAGGATGCAAAGACTACTATGTAGGTCTTCTACAGGTATGTCAGCCAGAAAAGGAAGGTCAAAGACAGTGTACCCTCCTTTGATGAACATGATTGGCAAACTGGTAACAACAGACAAGGAGAAGGCTGAGATACTCATCAGCTTTTTTGTCTTGATCTTCACTGGCAACCTGTACCTTTCAAGTGGATGGACTGGAAGACAAGGAGTGGAGGAGCAAAGTGCCTCCCACTGTAAGAGAAGATCAGGTTATGACCATCTGAGGAACCTGAGCATACAGAATTCTATGGGATGAGACCAGATGCATCCCAGAGTCCTGAGGGAATTGTCTGAGGCAGTTGCCAAAACACTCCATGATATTTGAAAAGTCATGGCAGTCAGATGAAGACCCCGGTGACTGCAAAAAGAGAAACAGTGCACCCATTTTTTAAAAGGGTATAAAGGAGGACCCTCGGAACTGTCAACCTGTCGGCCTCACGTCTGTGCCTGTGAAGATCATGGAACAGATTGCCCCTAGAAGCTATGCTAAGACAGGTGGAGGACACTAAGGCTTCACCATTGGCAAGTCCTGCCTGACCAACCTAGTGGCTTTCTATGATGGAGTGACTACATCAGTGGACAAGGGAAGAACTAGGGATGTTATCCATCTGGACTTCTGCAAGGCCTTTGACAAGGTCCATCTCCCCCAGCATCCTTCTTTGTAAACTGGAGAGATCTGGATTTGATGGTTGGACTATTTTGTGGATGAGAAATTGCTTGGATGGTAACATCCAGAGTGTTGTAGTCAACGGCTCAATGTCCAGATGGAGATTGGTGATGAGTGGTGTCTCTCAAGGGTCTGTATTGGGACCAGGACTGTTTAATACCTTCGCAAGTGACCTAGATAGTGGGATTAAATGCACCCATAGCAAGTTTCCAGATGACACCAAGCTGGGTGGTACGGTTGACATGCCGAAGGGACAGGATGCCATCCAGAGGGACCTCGGACAGGCTCTAGAAGTGGGCCTGTGTGAACCTCATGAGGTTCAACAAGGCCAAGTGCAAGGTCCTGCATCTGGGTTGGGGCAAACCCCAGTATCAATTCAGGCTGAGGGAAGAAGGGATTGAGAGCAGCCCTATCGAGAAGGATTTGGGGGTACTGGAGGATGAAAAGCTGGACATGAGCTGGCAATGTCCACTCGCTGCCCAGAAAACCAACTGTATCCTGGTCTGGATCAGAAGAAGTGTGTCCAGCAGGTCAAGGGAGGTGATTCTGCCCTTTGACTCCGCTCTTATGAGACCCCACCTGGAGTACTGTGTCCAGCTCTGGAGCCCTCAGCACAGGAAAGATGTGGAGCAGGTCCAGAGGAGGACCACAGAAAGGATCAGAGGACTGGAACACCTCTCCTAAGAAGACAGGCTGAGAGAGTTGGGATTGTTCAGCCTGGAGAAGAGAAGGCTCCAGCAAGACCTTTTTGCGGCCTTTCAGTACTTAAAAGGGGACCTACAGGAAACATAAGGAGGAAGTCTTTAGCAAAGCCTGTTACAATAGGACAAGGGATAATGGTTTTAAACTCTAAGAGAGTAGATTTTAGACTAGATAGAAGGAAGAAATGTTTTATGCTGAGGGTGGTGAAACACCAGAACAGGTTGCCCAGGGAGGTGGTGGATGCCTCATCCCTGGAAACAATGCCAGGTCAGGTCGTGTGGGTCTCTGAACAACCTGATCTAGCTGAATATGTCCCTGCTCATTGCAAGGGGGGAGCTGGACTAGATGGCCTTTAAAGATCCCTTCCAACCCAAACTATTCCGTGAGTCTATGATTTCCAGGGCTGTTCCATACCAGGTGTTACTCTATTCAGCAGAACATTGGCAAAACTTTGCAGAGCACTCAGATTCAACCGCAGCCCATTTCACCCTGAAAGGACTATGGCTTGTGTGACACGGTTTTATAGCCTCAATTATATTCTGAAAATTTCTTGGCTCACGCATATTATTTCCAGTCATCACTTAGGTATGTTTTCATGTCAACATGGGAGGGTGTTCACTCTGCCATCATTGATGCTTCACCCAAGCCATAAAGTCAGCTATTACTTGGGCATCAACAGCTTCAACAGGTTAACAGCAGGTATTTAACAGGTTAATGGGTATTACTCTTTAAAAAAACAGTCATACCATGAAACTTTTATCTAACACCTGCTAAATGGGAGACTGTTCAGTGAGTAGATACTTTCCTGCCAAAATCTTTAAGAAAGGGCTACATGATATTTAGGGACAAATCCTCTGGACTGTGAGCTGTTTTGACCATTTCTAAATGGCTGTTGTTTGCATTTGAGAACTGCAGGCAAAACTTCCTCTCTGTAGGGAGAGCATCAGAGTTGAGCGGGAAATGAAGTATCTGCTAGGCCCGAGGGCAGGAAGGAGTTTCACCCAGATGAACGCCTGCAAGTTTCAGCATCCTGTGCTGAGAAACAGCCTACGGGTCGATCAGTCATTAGTAATTCTTCTTATGTCTCAGGGGTTTATTTTTATATTTCATTTTCTCGCTGCACAGAGAGCTGGGAGCTGTCTCCTCAGCCGTTAAACTCCTGTGTAGCTTGATTAATGAAAACCATTGCCTAGTGCACATTCAGGCATCTTGAAGTCTTTTTGTCTGACAGGCAGTCCCATCCCATCTCTAATCAGTTGGTATCGCTCTTCTTTCCGCACAGGGCACAAAGGGGCAGAAAGGAGCCCAAGGAGAAGCCGGATCCCCCGGAGAGACTGTGAGTAACTGCTTCCCTTGCAGCATTTTTCCCCGACAGAAACACACCTGAAGGGACACCGAAGCCAATGCCTTGCAGATTGGCAGTCCCAGGCTGCTGGGGCACAGGGTGCATCCTAAGCTGCAGCTGGAAAAGTCGCTGCTTGTGGGCAAACAGGCACAGCTGCACCAAAGACATCAATGCCCCAATCAGCCCAGCTCTAAATTGTGCAGCTTTTGTTGGCTAAATCTCTCCCTTTCCAACAAAATGCCCTCTTTTCTGAGTGAGGTGCCGGCAGAGCTTGTTACTGCACTGCAATATCAGCCAAGCCCAGGCAGCCAGCTGGTGCAGGGAGCTCACCTCTCATCAGCAGCCTGAATTAGTTTCTGATCACGGTTGGTTTTTAGGCTTCTTAGTCAGTTCTGCTTTCTGTAGTACAGGCTCATGACCAGAGGAATCATCGCAATCCACTTTTTGAGGCATGTGTTGTAGGAAGGGCTGCTATTGTCTGACTGCGTGCCAAAGAACAGCAAAGGATTCGAGTCCCGTTTTATTATTGTAAGAGCATATAAGCCCTTTGCGGTGGGATAAAAGGGCACATACTTTCTTTTCAAGCAGAGAAGGAAGGCTGAAGAACTATTTGAAATAACGATTGAGAGAAAGGATATTTTTGTCTGGGAGGAGGAGGGAATAGGAAATGCAAACAAAGCATTTGAGCACTGAAATTGAGCATAGAGGACTGAAATTTCTTCTTCCACTTTTGTGTTCTTGGTTTTCCTTTTTTGGCTTGTGCTTAGATGTTGTTTCTAGTGGTACTTTAAACTCTGAACTGCCTGTCCTCAGCTCTCTTTCACTCTTGGTTGAAGGACAATATATTTTGGCGCAGAAAACCTCCCCCTTCCAACAAACCTATGCATTGGTTTTATTTCGTTGTGTAACCTTGTGGCTTGGAGGATACTAATGATATGGAAATGCAGGCATACGCAGGCATCTTTTTTTTTGACATCCTTTCACAGGCTGCCACCACTCCAAATGTTTCTATTGTCTCGTTGACCAGTGACTGTAAATAACACAGAACTGAGGAAACCTTTAATTCTCTTTTAGTGAGCCAAAGGCAACAGATAGACGTTCACTCTGTGAAGAGCTGTATTATGGAAGTTTTTCAACATCTTCCAAATGTTTGCATTGTCCTTCTGCAAGATATTACTGCTCAGCTCTTCCAGTAGAAGGGGTTTCTCTGTACTGCAAGTCAGACAGATTATTTCAGGCTGCTGACGCCAAAGGTTTTAGCTAGCCTGTCTGGCTTATCCCTAAATGGATTAGGCATGCTAACAGAAATCCTTTTCCTTACAAAGCTGTGATGACAGGTAAACCCTGGCCAATGCAGGGTGATAGCAACTACACAGGTAGCAACTTCAACTTGATACGGTCAAGTCTAGAGGAAAATGTCTAAATATAGCTTGTTAACCCCAAACATACATATTTATAGGGATATAAGTCCCCAAATATGTGTCCTCTCATGTTCTCCGTGCATTTTTGGGAGCACATATGGGCTTTCCAACCCGAAAAGCTTTTACTTGCAGACAGAAAATACCTGCAACTCAGAACTATAACACTCTGAATGATTTGACCTGCTCACCTATTTAGTGAAAATGATCATTTTCACTTTTTGTTCCTCCGAGTGGAGGAAGGTGCAGTTGTCAACAAAGCATATTTCATTGACCTAGATTTTTATTTTAACAATAAATCAACATACTTTCCTCCGTTCTTTTGATGTTCCAGGTCCAGACTTTTCTTACTGTATCTCATCTAGATTTAGGATTTATTTTGATGGAGAGTAATTCCAAGCTCCCAAAGAGAGTCTTCATCCATTTTGTATTGTTTCGTGCCTCTTTACAGTACAAAGTGTTTCACCAAAATGCTATTTTTTGCTTTGTGCTTGTACACCACCTTGTCTGACATGAACTCCAATCTCATTTCGAACATCTTGTTCCTGTGTTGGTACAAGTTGTGAATTATATATGCACACACATTTCATTTTCTTAAACCAGGGTGTTACTGGACCAGCAGGGCCCCCAGGTCCAAGAGGCTTGCCAGGAAATGTGGTATGTATGCGCCAGTGTATTTGTTTTCCCATCTGTGCCCTGACTTCTTTAATATGTTTATTTTTCCTTTCCATAGGGTTTACTATCAGATTCAAAAGGCTGTGCTTCATTACACTTTTTTTTATGGTTGAATTGAAAAATCTAGAGGCACCTGGCAATGGTGTATCCATGAAACATATTTTCATTTGTAGCAAGAGGGAGGCATGGAGCTGCTTCATTCCTCACCAAATTGTCAAAATGGATTTTTGCTACCAGCTCTTCAAGTGAAAAATTTCAATGTTTATTGTCTTCCTGATTTTGTTTTTTTTTGCCTCATTTTCATTTGTCCTTTCCTTTTGAAAACATGACTTCTTGATATAAAAATTACATATTAAACTCCTATTTGTATTATGAAAACATGCAAGTATTTGATCCTACAATCAGAGCCTTGAAATCAGTATGGTGTCCTCCTTACTTCAGTGGATGCTCAACACCATTATTAAGTTGTCAATGATAGAATTTTTCATGTTTGAAAAAAAATATTTGGACTAACTCTACTCCCTGCCCCACCAGTATAGTTTTCTTTCTTGTGTCTGGGATTTCTCTGGGCTTATGCTGGAGTGTGTGAAAAAAAGCATCTAAAATCCATGTTATAATATATTCAGGCACAATGGTTTAGCACAGAGGGGTTAAAGACAGAGTTTATTACCTGGGCAGTCTAAGAAATCTTAAATTGCCTTTCTACTAATTGTTAAGGTACATTTGATTTAATTATATTAATGTAGTGATTTAATTTCAAACTAAAAGATGATATAAAAAAAAAAGACCTTTTCAACTTCATATTCCTTTAAGCAAACTTCTGTATCAGTAATACCAATATATTACCTATAAAAGCTTATATAGTTGGAAATAATTTTACTGGTGCAGAAAGGAAAATAATTATTGCATCCATCCTGTGAGAAGGTCAATCCAATCTTACTGGTGCCAAGACATCGTTTCACATCATAAAGTGGAGTACCACTCCATAATGTGTTTTGGTGAGTTAGGAAGTTACAGTGTTTAATTGGGAGCTCTAAATCATCTATATTTTGACAAGGAATTCTTTGAGATCTGCCAAGACGTGAAAAGGATTGAAATAGAAGGTAAAACAAACATAGCTATGTTTTCCAATGTATATCTTTGGAGAGTAGCAGCCATAAAAAGTTAATATTGTGAGACTTTTGGCTTCTCCGATACAGAGGTGATGATTTGGGGTTTGTTGGTAATGGATTGGGAACTGCTGAGGATTACAAAGAATGAAAAAAAAATAGTTATTTGTAGAAAGAGACTGCACAAATCTGGGATTAGCTCAATTTCTGCTTTTGCTGTTCAGCTATTTTTTATATTAAAAAAAAAAAAAATAACTGCTTGAAGCACTTAGTACACAGCTTTTCTGTGGTGTTTTCTGGATTACAGGTTGTCTGTACTGGGAAATGTAGAACTGATACTAATCCATGAGATAGACTGTACTAAATCCACAGTCTATGCATTTGCTTTAGGATCCAATACTACCTAAAAAGAAAGTTTTTAAGCTTTAAAGTTCTTTTCTCTCCAGGGTGTGCCTGGAGACCCTGGACTGCCAGGAAAGGAGGGAGCAAAGGGGGAAAAGGTGAGTTTCTTCTTACATGGATTTGGTTCTTTCCTTCTAGGTCATTTTGACTAACCTGGGACAGGAGCAGTCTGAACTGGGAAATTATTTCATAGTTTTGTGGATAGTTAAGACCCACGGGCTCATTAAATCATCTTCTCTGACCTCCTCCATTGCACACGCTATAAGATTTTTTTACCCTATTGCAGCTTTATAATTTACCTAATAAAACCACTGAGATACAACTGGATACAGTGAAGTCACTGTTGGGCATTTATGCAATGATGATCTTCTACTGTCCTCACTGCTTGACAAGAGTGGGCATTTGGTGTTTTAACTCCCTTCTGTTCACCGCGGTAAATCCAAGGCTGGAAGAAAAGCTGGCTTTCATGTTTAGGAAACTGAGATTCCTGCTTTTCTGATAAACTGTTGTGGCTGGACCATTAGTTAAGTTTTCCAGTGCATCCTCACTTATCTTTTGCCTGCCTTGCCTATTCTGTGCCATCTCATAGCTAGGCTGTGAGTTCTTTGAGGTCGGGTGTTTGTAATTTGCTCATATGTTGCACAGTGCACAGCATGCTTCAGTCCTGGTCTTTGTTTGCTGGGGTAGGAATGACTAATCAGAAACATGGCCCCATATATGCATATATATGGAGTTTAAAAAGGGATGAATAGCAGCCCCTTCAGTATAATCATCTTCCAAATTCATGAGATCTACCTCAGGGTCACGTGTGGACCAAGAACTCTCTCAAATAGCTGGTTCCCAAATTATTGTGAAGTATTCTTTTACTTTCCTTAAGGAAAATTACAAATGCCTTGAAATTACTGAAGGAAAAGGCTTCCTATAAAAGAGGGGTTTCTATGATGCCAAGAGAAATTCAGATCAGAAAGCTAGAAAACATGCATATCTTTCAGTCCCAATGAAAGACCTGAGACAGGTCTTTAGTGTATGCTACTAAGAATTTTGCTGTATTGTCTTCTACAGGGTGATCCTGGAAAAGAAGGAAAAGTGGGTTTACCTGGGCCAGCTGGTGAGCCAGGGCCTACTGGAGAGCCAGGTTTTCCTGGTAAGGGTAAAGATGGAGAAAAGGTAAGTACTGCTGGCAACTTCTGCACTTCAGGAGTTCAATATGAGGTAGATGAGCATAGCTTTTGCAGAGGAAGAGTGGATTTTTGGTAGAGGTATGCTGCATTGTCACAAGTACTTGCAGACAGATGACAGTGCTGCATCCAAACAGGCAGAGAGAACTGAAGCTGTATTTCTGAACATTAGACCCTTCAGTGTGCTACCGTCGCTGTTGGAAATGGAGACCTCCAAAGGGAGTAACCGTTGTCCTTATGAACAGTACAAAAATGATTAGCTTGATGGAAGTTCCCCAAAATCATTTAATTCTAAGCAAGTTAGCAGATTATTGTATTTGCTTAAATGTTACCAGTAAAATGTTTCCAGGATGGTGTAAGGCAAGGAGGGGGGTGGTGGGGATGCTTGCTGCTTGACTGTCTCAAAGTCCGGGCTCCTGTTTGGCTGCACGGTGACTGTTTTTTGGTTTTGGCTCTGTCACTTTAGGGGCAAAGAGGCCCACCAGGCTTGCCAGGACCCTTTGGACATAAGGTGAGCATGAGCTTTACTGTAGGCTGCGCTTGTGTCCGTCACTGGAACGGGAGAAAAAGTTATGGTGAAAACATGTTCTGTTTTTCACTGGAAAATAGAGTTTGTGGAGCTTTCCCTCAAAAATATACTTCTAGCTTTTTAGGAGGTTCCTTTCTTTATTATTCCAATGTGTCTGTAGATATAAATACTGAGATACAAATTCGCTGTGCTCACTTTACACATTTAAAATTTCTTCCAGCATTGTGTGAATTTAACACAGACTAAGGGCTAAATCGACACTTTTTCAGGGAAACTGACTGGGCACCTTTAATCCAAACAGCAAGAGAGACATTGGATAGCTAAATTTTGACCCACTCTTGAGACAGCCTGTCAGCCCCTCAAAGAGCACTCCACTGTAGCACTCATTTCTTTCACCTCTCTCCAAGGGGGATGTGCATTATTTTCCAATGGAACGAGATAGTCTTGGTTTGCCCTCCTACATTGTAGTTAAGGCAAAGACTAGCTAGTTGATTAGGTTAATGATGCTAATTTCAGCTGAAAATAATGTTTATTCCGGTATAAGTACACAACAAATAGAGACAGTAATAAAATAGCAAAAGCCTTTGCTTCTGGGAACACCTGGATTGTGCTTGAATCTTCAATCAGATATGTCAAAAATTCTCCGCATTGAAATGACTGTGATCATTCATTCTGGATTGGAAGAAAAATAGAATGTTGAAACAGATTCTGTAAATGATATAAATAGCAATATGGCAGTATGAGACTATATTCATCTAGATCCTGTATTTTTGAAATAACCAAACTGCTATAAAATATTTCCTTTTCATTTTGCTGTATTCTCTATAAATGCATTGTAGTCTGTTCCATATATCTTTGACAGTTCAGAACACACACATGATAATAGACTGAGAAATAATATAGAAGCCAGAAAAAACACTAAAAGAAATCTCACGAAATATTCTATTCAATATCAACACAAGATGGTAAGAATCTTAATTTTACATGGGAAAATGCTATTCAACATTTTGTATTGAAATTATGTTCTTGAATAAAATAACAGATAAGAGATCTGCCAGAGTGTTTGAAATAATCAGAATAAAATTTCTCTCACTATCCTCACAGTATTGTTTCTTTGTAATATAAGATAAGTTTAAGAAAAAAGAAAGAAAGGGGAAAAAATTAGGAGATATTGCAGAGTGAATTTTGGGTGGGCAAAACCCATGGGTAACACTTTTTCTATCACGCTTCTATGTAGCTGGAAATAGCATAATAATAAATAACATAAATAAGATTCATTGTTATAAGTCTACTGACAATGTGAGACCGAATCTCTGCAAGACAATCCATAAAAATCTCATTTGATTTCTTCCTGTAACAAGAGAACAGACGTTAAATTTAAGTACTGCGGCTGAATTCTTTCTTAACCCTCTGTCTACAGTCCCCATAAACAGTGTCAAGTAGTTGTCTGTGCTCTGCAGGTTTTACTATTGAAACCCTGTTTTTTAGAAGGGAGGTCTCTCCTTCTGTAATACAGTCCTCTAGAGAGAGTGGCAGAACCGTTGAATTACTTTTTTACAAAAAATTATTCATACATTTCTGTGAGTAGACCTAAGTTGGTAAAGGAAAACATTAAAATGTAAAAAAACCTCCCTAATACTTTTTTCCCTGGATAAATAATCTGTATTTAGCAATGTTTGCAGGTTAGATGTCTAACATAGAAACACAGAGAAAGGAAAGCACATTATGGTGGTTAGTGTTTCCCCAAGCCAAGGAGAGATCCTATTATCCTTCTGGCAGTTGCACATGCTGGAAATTGGATGCTGTGCACTAAAATAAATTAAAACAATTGTAGAGGCTGTGTTCCTGCTCAGTTGCACACACTGATGTTGTGTGAGTGCTCACGGAGGTGGGCTGGGTCTTGTGTGAAGGAAGGGTGCAGTTTACTTGGCATGATGTGACAGTAACTGTGCCATATCCCTGTGCTGCCACAACCTCATACCAACCCTCTGCGGGCAGGATCAGGGCAGGATCAATCACAGAATCATAGCATGGTTTGGGCTGGAAGATCTAGTTCCGCCCCCCTGCCCTGGGCAGGGACACTTCCCACATGACCAGGTTGCTCCAAGCCCCATCCAGCCTGGCCTTGAACCCCTCCAGGGATGGAGCATCCACAGCTTCTCTGGGCAACCTGGGCCAGTATCTCACCATCCTCAAAGTATAGAATTTGTTTCTGACATCTAGTCTAAATCTCCCCGCTTCCAGTTTGAAGCCATTACTCCTTATCCTATCGTTACATGCCCTTGTAAAAAGTCCTTCCTCATCTTTCTTGTAGGCCCTCTTTATGTACTGGAGGTATCAGTCTTGTGTTGTAAAACCTGATTGCGTTTCAGCACATTTTCTCAACAGTGCACAACATCTTTAACTTCTTCCTTTGTTTCAGGGTGAAAGGGGAGCTCCCGGCCTCCCAGGACAGCCAGGAGACAGAGGAGTGCCAGGAATCGGGCTGGCTGGACCCCCTGTAAGTAGCAGATGCTGCTGCAACCTGTAAGAAAGTAAAAATTTACCCATCGCCATCTGGGGAATGCCTTGCCTGTGCTCATCTGTGCCAAGAGCCTGTGGGACATTTTACCCTCTGAAGAGGCAAAACGCATAAGCCAGAGGCTGCCATTCGTGGCTCAGATGTCAACACGTCTGTTGTAAGGTCTCTTGATGAATTTGGTTGTAGTCGAAAGAGAAAGGCAGAGATGCGCTGCAGGAGTGATTGGTGTTACTAGCTGTTGCTCGTGACTTTTCTGCATCATCTTGAGACATTGGCTGTGGATGTGAGTTGAGATCTGCACTAAGCCAGCGGGACTGGTCTGCGTGGGAGGCGTAACCCTGCTGCCACCCCATTGCAAGGGATGAGTGTGACACACATGCCCACATCAGTGACATAGTCAGTGCTCTGATCGGGAAATACAAACCCAAATTACTTAAATATCTGCGTTCCAAGGGTACCATTGTCCCAATAATTTCCCACAAAGATTTAGTTACACTTCATCCAGGTCACTTCCTTCTGTTGGTGTTGAAGGTATACCCTTATCAGTAGGCCACAAGGTGTATCTGGGATCCTGCTCTGTAAAGTTTGGCTTTTCATATCCTCAGGGTTTGATCATTAGGGTACTTGGCATGAACAACCCCTTCTTGAGATATGGGGGATTTGGGAGTGCTCCGACTGTAACCCTGCTCAGAGTCCTCCAGGTATGCACCGAATTTGCAAGTGAAGTAAGTTTAGGAGGAACTAAACTTTATTCTTAGCTGTAATTGCTAGAGGACTTCTGAGACCTTGCCTTCTTTTGCAACCCCTTGTACATGCCATGATACAGCCATTGCAGTTAATGTTTTCATGCTCTGGTTTATCTAGAAATAAGTTTCCGAATTAGTATAGGAAATTGCCTTGAAATTATAAGTCATATTGCTGTGTAATAGCAATGACAAATCTAGCTTTCTGAGATATATCTCCACTTAATATTTGCTTTCACTATGCTGAATACTCTATAAGCAAAAGCAGACCAGCTCACCTGTGGCTGTGTCATGGCCTTGGTGGTCCTCACAGGGTTACCGATGATTGAAGATTTGCTGGGTGTTATTTGTTTTGATTTATCTAAGGAACAGTGATGGTCTTGCATTTCTTAATGTTCTGTCATTAATATTAAAATTAAAATGAAATTAGCAAAGGAGCATCTGGATTGTTTGAAAGTCACTAGGCTGTGGCTAGGTTTTAATTAATAAGTTTTAGATTCGGTACAGGGGTAGATGAGTTCAATTCCACATCCTGATGAGCACCAGATGACAAAGTTATTCTTCACTGGGGCTTTAGCATCCACATATACATGAACATAAATGACTAAGAACTTGACTCCAAATGAAGACATCACTTGTCTCACAGCAGAGGATTCCTTTCTCCTGTGTCATCTTTGTTTGACCACTGTCAGGATGAGTAGCCACATATATACCACACTATTGCCAATTGATTTGGTTTTATTTGTTTTTATTTATTTAATCTGCCTCACTAAATATTTCTTTAACAGCTATTATGATGGTTTTCTCCACTGTAGATTTATCAGAACCCCAGCTCCAGTGCAAAGACTCTGGAATTTGAAAAACACTGTATAACGCTGAATCCATAAGGCTTTCACAAAGACTGGGTCCCACAGAAAAAAGTGGAATAAAGTCAGTGAAGCTGCTTCAATGCATATTGCACACGGAACTAAAAGTGTCAGCTTATACCCTTTTTAGCGATGTGACAAAATTGTGTGTATTAATACTTTCAGCTCCAGAGCTGAGAGCCAGCAACTCTTTTTAATTGGAGGCTTCACCCTGTTTCTTCCTGCGCCCTTAACCTCTCTTGGTCTTTACTCACTGCGTAAAAGGTATATATAGATGAATATTTTTTTACTCTGCTAAATTATTGAGTTACTATTTACATAATGCTGAGGCATAAACCGAGTATTTGCAGAATGCGTTCCTCCCGACTGAACCATAAGCCCAAGAGGGGACTGCTTGGAGAAATGGGGTGAATTTGTGTGCTTGTGCTGAATTTCCTAATGGACGTGTGTGCTGCATAAGTAGAAGGGTTTTGCTCTTGCTCTGTCTTGCCCTCTTCGTATTACTATGGGTTCAGAATTATGTATTTAGCTTTTACTTGAGCAGAGCATTAAGGTGTCTTGCATGTAGGACTGTATGAGGATTAGTGAATTAATGTGCCTGAAATAGAAACCAAAGGGAGAGGAGCCATAAAGTGAACCAATTTATTCAAACACAGCCTCAGAGATGTGAGGTCAAACCTTGTTTTGGGTGTGTTTGGAATGCCAGATTGCTCATCCATGATGGATATGGGTACTGCATCACTTCTGTGGTGTTCCTATAGAAATGTATACCTTCTAGTGGCTCACTCTCCTGAGCTGCACCTTTTAAAGTTGCATCCCCAAACAAGGAGCATATGCATGTCCACTGAACTCCCTGCTGAGACCTCATTTAAAGACCACACAGGTCCCATGGGATGCTTTTCCTTTTGTTAGAGGTGGTGTTCAGGCCCTGGGAGTGTTGTCCTGTGGTTCTCTGTTCCCATGTCCAGCCAGCAGCGAGGCTCAATACATATTGCCAATGTGCATGTGCATATGCAGCGCACACACATACACACNCAGCAGTTCCCTGTCCTCCTTGAGCTGGGGAGCCCAGAACTGGACACAGCACTCCATGTTTGTCCTGGAGACCAAATCCAAACCTGCCTCTGACCTGCCTCACTAAATATTTCTTTAACAGCTATTATGATGGTTTTCTCCACTGTAGATTTATCAGAACCCCAGCTCCAGTGCAAAGACTCTGGAATTTGAAAAACACTGTATAACGCTGAATCCATAAGGCTTTCACAAAGACTGAGTCCCACAGAAAAAAATGGAATAAAGTCAGTGGAGCTGCTTCAATGCATATTACACACGGAATTAAAAGTGTCAGCCTATACCCTTTTTAGCGTAGCCACCCAAACCACACGTCTGCCTGTTCAAGGCAGAGCAGAGGGGGAGGATGACCTCCCTCCACCTGCTGGCCACACTCTTCTTGTTGCACCCCAGGATGCCACATGCGTGCAGCCATGCAGATCAATGCAGAGAATAATGCCTTTATCAAGACTCATATAAACCTAAACAGCACTCAGAAACATGAGCAACAATATCTCGATCCCACCGCTCCTCTCTGGCTGATGAGGTTTGAAGGCCACTGTTGCAATACATACATGTAAAGTGAATATTTCTAGTAGCTGGTCTTGGACACCTACTCTGCCCAGTACCCAGGCTTCTGCACCCCAGTGTTCCCCAGTTGCTGACATCCAGACCTGTGAGGCCCTGAGTTCACAGCCTTCAACCCAGTTGCTGGCACACTCTCCTACTCAGCAGCTCATCTGGTTTGACACTCTGTCAGATTCAACCATGTGAGCTCAGATTCATGGTCTCACCCATGCTGAAGAGTGTTACAGATAGGATTTAATCACAATACAGTAAATGGGGTTACATCAGGCTTGCAGCCAGTCACCATTGGGGTTCCCCAGGGTTCAGTTTTAAGGCCAGTGCTCTTCAATGTTTTTATAAATGATTTGGATGCAGGAATCCAATGCACATGAAATAAGTTTGATGATGATACTAAACTAGGAGTATCTGTGGACTCCCTTGAGGGTAGAGAGGCCTTATAGAGAGATCTGGGCAATCACCAACCATATGAAATTCAATAAGAGCAAGTGCAGGATTCTCCACCTAGGACAGGGTAATCCTGATCCATGATCCACCTCAGTTTCTTCCTTACTGTGCCTTTGATCCTTCCCCTAAACATCCTGGTGTTTGAATATTGCACACTCCAAGGTTGTCTGTGTTAGCAGCCTGTCAGACTTTCCTTTTCCTCATCATTCCTCACCCAGTTTTTGTTATCTTGGTGCTTCAGGACCCACCCTGATCAGCCAAGGCAGGGAGTTAATTTTAAGTGTTTTGATTGCTGTGTCTTTTCTGTTTGCAGGGCCCCGTGGGACCCCCAGGAGACAAAGGGTCATTGGTACAGTATGTCTTTCTAACTACACACAGATTTTATGGGGAGGGGACAACCACATTAATTATGTTTCTACCAGTGACTTCATGAAGACATCTTTAATTAGTTTCTTTTTGCCCAAGGATGGTAAGGTCACACCATGGCTTAGCGTGGCTAACCCTCCAAAGGCAACTGCTCTTGTGCATTACCGGCTACTTGTCTGCTATATTGAGTTGTGAAAAAGTGTTGGTCGAGACTCTTGGCATGGTGACAACTTTTCCTTACCTTTCCATAGTCCTACAAAAGAAAGAATGAGTTGATTTTTTAACCCTTCATTCAGTAATAGTATTTTGAGACATGTGATTCAAGGCACACTGCTATGCCTTATAGCCAAGGCCTCAAAGGTTCAAGTAAACTATTTTAAAGCATTTATCTTACTTAAATCTTACAGAAAACCGTGCATTTCAGTATTCACCAACCACACTTTGTTCCTCAATGTGCAGTTTTACGAGGATGAAATCCATCGGTGTCAACCCGATAATTGTATACGGTGGTCTCAATGTACACAGGCATGAATTTCCAGCATGACAGCCAGTCCTAGCCGGCGTGCTAGCTTGGCACTGAGGAGCTGGACCTTCTTTTCTCCTCTGTGGTCCTGTGCTCAGTCATATTTTCTCCCTGTTCATAAACTTGCCTCCTATAAAGAGTCATTATTACCTTTCCAATCATGGTATGTGAGGCTTGGCTTTAGTCATGCACATAAAGTCCCTCGGGGCACAGAAATGACTGATACTCTGATAGTTCGATGTGGGAGGTTTTTTGGTTTTTTCATTAAACTCCCTCATAGTTGTTTAACTGCTAGTTTTTTTTTTTTTTTCCCTAATAACTACTGTGTTGAGAATTTCTTCTCTTCAGCTAAGAAGCACCTGATGAGTACTGTTCACATTAGTGGGCTTGTCTGTTCTCTCCCTACCAGGGTCCCCGTGGTGTACCTGGTATCCCTGGACCACAGGGGCCTCCTGGCCAGGACGTAAGTAAAATAAAAGTGTAAGTGCTCGAGAAATTTGCCAATATTTGAATCTAATTTACCAAATATTTATGCTCATACTCAAACACAGTCATTGAGTGTTACTAAGGTGGTCCAAGGGAGACAATTTGCATCTTGTAAGAGTGGAAGTTAAGGTGTGGGGCTAAAACCAGTTACGCTAAGGAGTCTCAAGGAGAGTGGTGGACTTTATCACTGAACCGGTTTAAAATTACTCTGGAGAAGGGACATGGTAGCATACACTGGGGAATTACCCCACACTGGAAAAGGATGATTATTAAACTCTCTAGGAACTTCTTAGAAGCTGCTGAAATAAATAACCTGTAATATTTCTACGAAAACAGGGCCATGGCTGTTAAAGAAACTCTTTGTGAGTTCATTTTGCTGCTGCTGCTGTGCATGAGAGATGGCATTTTAACCTCTTGTTGCGTTGTCCTCACTCCTGCTGTCTCAGTGGGTGAGTCATGGAGCTGAGGGATAGAGAGAAATGTGGCAGACTCCCAGCTGGAAAGCTGACCCCTCTCGCTGCCCAGCTTTGTCGCAGTGTTGAATCAGAAAGTGGAGAGGTATTTTTTCTCTGCTGGCCAGCTATCTCTGTGATGTGGAAATCAGTCCCAGAGGAAAAACAGCAAGGGGGCTCTGAAGATTTTGAAAGGCTTGATCTTTGGATTTGTGCCTGTTGAAGGAACACTGTGGGGAAGGGGCAGTGGCCTTCTGTAACTCTCCCCCTTACCGCTGCTTTATGATGCTGTCATGTCTGAAATGGGTACCAATTTTTATGAAGTCCATGGCAAGCAATTTTAATCTCTAGTATAGTTTTACTGATGTACATCAGCTGGCCTAAAGGGTGTCCTTTCCTACGGGATGGATCTCCTTTCCTCCTGAAGCATTTTGAGAAGTTCTTGTTTTCTTATGGCCAAAGTACTCCTCCACAGCCCGTGACAGTAGGAATGGTCCCTTGCCTTCATCACCCTGTGTCCCTGAGCAGCCACAGATTCAGGATTGATTGTGCCATGCTGACTGTCCCTAGAGCTCCTCGCCTTATCTCAGATATTTGAGATTTTTAACCTGGAGGTTTTTAACAGGAGATTCAATAGATGGGTTTATTACAACTGTCTTGTAATTAAAAGAGCATCAGAGCCAGCTTTTCTGATTCTTTCTGTTTCCACCCATATCAGCATGAACAGTCAGCTCTTAGAGAGGCCACACTCAGCCTTAACATCTTTCCTTTCCCCTACAGAAAAATATCCAAACAGAACCCTTCCTTATGGTACTTATAAAACACATCCTCTATTACACTAACTCTTTTAATTGCATTCAACATGTCTTTCAGGAGCTCTCTGTATTCTGCTTTATCACTTATTAAGCAGTTTTACCTGTGTTTCAGGAAGTGTAAATGTAACTACAGGGCACATTCTACTATTTCTTGGCATAACAGTGGGGATACCTGTCTTGACAAGATCATGCATTTGCTGTTTCTTGATCTCTACTTTCATTTATGACTAGTACAAAGGATTTTTTTGTTTTGCTTTTGCACTCTTGTATATTAATGTAACATTCCCGTATTCTTTGAAGCATGCCCATTTTTGTACTCTGTTGTGTTTAAACAGTATGTAATCAGTTAGGAAAGCTCCAATTTAAATTGCTAATATGAATTTTCCATGTAATTCCCAAGCCATTCAGTGGCAATAACCTTAATGAGTTGCCTCAATGTCTTGTGTTTTGCTGTTGCTTTTGCCAATGCATTCCAAGTTTTTTCTAAGACAGAATAATTCTTTTAAATCATATTTGTGTCCATGAGGCTATCCTCTGCATTATTTTTCCAGTTGCAGACTGGAAGTGTGTTTGCTATAAGTTGCTGTCTTCCCTGATAATGCCGAATCCAATTTACAGTTGTATTTGGGGAGATGGAAGAATCAATACTACTTCTATTTCTTCTTTGGCCAGAATTATCTCCCAGGGGGGAACAGAATCTTTTTTTTTTTTTTTTTTTTTTTTTTTTTTTTTTTTTTTTTTTTTTTTTTTTTCACGTGACTGCATCCTAGCTTCTTTCTAGTGCCCTAAAAGCACATGCCATATTTTTTGCAATAGCACTGCTCAGGGCTGCCTTTTGAATCATTTGTTGGCAACTTGATCAAATACCAAGAGTTCTCAGGACAGTGTCTTGTTTTATTAAAATTTTAGGTTTTGAAAATCCTTGTCCAGGTTTACAGTATAGCTGTGATGGTTTGACTTTGTTTTGTTATTCTTAGCAAAACAGCTGGTGTTTATTTGTATGAACTGCCCTCTAGAGTTCACTATGCCCATAAATCACTACGGATTCTCTTCATAGTGTCGTAAAATCATAGAATGGTTTGGGTTGGAAGGGATCTTAAAGATCACCTATTTCCAACCCCCCTGCCATGGGCAGGGACACTTCTCACTAGACCAGGCTGCTCCAAGCCCCATCCAGTCTGGCCTTGAACACTTCCAGGGATGGGGCAGCCACAGCTTCTCTGGGCAACCTGGTACAGTGTCTCACCACCTTCAGAGTATAGAATTTCTTCCTAATATCTAATCTAAATCTCCTCTCTTTCAGTTTAAAATCTTTACCACTCATCCTATGCCTACACTCAGTGATATAGAGTCCCTCCCCATCTTTCCTGTAGCCCCTTTAAGTACTGGAAGGCTGCTCTAAGGTCTCCTCAGAGCCTTCTCTTTTGCAGGCTTAACAACTCCAACTCTCTCAGCCTGTTCTCACAGGCGAGGTGCTCCAGCCCCCTCCTTATCTTTGTGTCCCTATACACGCATCCTGCTTCACCTGCACGTCCCCTCATGGGTCTGCACAGCTCTTTCAATTCCAGTACCCCTCCCAGTCCTGGGCTCCCCCATTTAAAAATCTTATCACTTGCAAAGTCCAGGTTGATCTTCCTGGAAGCGATCCCTGTGGTTTCTTGATAGCCCATCAATTAGTGTGAGAGGTGAGGTTTGTTTCTTGTCAGGTCTGTATCTTGGTTTATTTTGTTTCTGGTTTCCTCCTTTTGCCTTAATTTCCAAATTGGCAAGGTCCCGAGTCAGATAACCTGGCTGGAATAAACATCCTCCCCACTCCGCCAGGCCCACATCAATTAGTGTGACTGTCCAGCTTTGGTTCCCATCACCATCTCCCTTATTTTCAGTCAGTCAGGTTTGTGTTCCTTTATGTTCTTATTTATTCCTCCTTATTTTCCCTGGTTGTATTGAAAATGGTCCTTGACCAGATACCCCTAAAGGAGCAGATACTCTCCAGCCAAGCATCCTTAAACTACACATTTTTCATGAATCATCTACTCTCTTCTGCCTGTGCTGGGAGATAAAATATTTCTGTTCAACGTACCTACTTAGTTCCCTTAGACTAAAAAACAATCTGGACAAGACATTTTCTTGCCCTACTATTAGCAGTGAGGTCGCCTATTTAATAGGCTCTTTCTGTATTTTGATTACGATAATTTTAATTAACATAAACATTGAATTAATCACTTTTTAATTATGTTAATTATTTCTGATAACTAAGTTCCAGTATTACTGAGAGGTTAATCTTCCCCTGCATTTATTTTCATAATTACAAAAACTTTGTGGCTGCATACATTACTGCCGTCGTATCTGAAAAGCGGAGTTTTCTGTTCTGGGGTTGATTTTCCCATGCAGTTAGAAGGACAGTCCAAGGAGCCTTTGTGATTGGGGTACATACACCCCATACCAGAGTACACTTATTAAACATCCTATTGGCTTTTTATTCCTGAGACTTATAGCTCATTTTACCTGTTGCACATCTAATATAATTTTCAGCCTTGTAATAGAACCACACATCCATAAGCCTGTGTGACTGGCTTCCCTGTATACTCTTTTTCTTTTATTTTCATGTATGTCACTCACCTAAGTATCATTTTTCAGCGTGTCATCTGCACAGCTTCCACCAGTTCCCACTTAGAGACCATTCCCGTGTGTCAGATTTTGCAGGCCGATAGAGTACTCTGGATCTTGTGCATCATGCTTCCTCACTGCTGACATCTTTTTCCTGCACCAGCGTGCTGTACCACTCATCAGATATTCTACTTTGTGCCAGACATTGCTGGCTGCAAACTTCTGAAAGAGTTCAAACTTCATGAGCTTTCCAACACTGGTTGTTATTTGGGTCTGTGCACGTTTCCACATTGCATTAGCAGTGTTTCTTTTCAGTGCCATGTAGTTTTTTGGACAGACTCTTTTAATTTTGATGTTTTTTTTTTTTATTTTCTGGCTTGCTCTTTTCCAGTTTCCTCCCCTGTTAGCTTTTCAGATGCAGTTATACCTTCAGTGCCTTCCTTCTAGCATTTTCATTCTGCTCTGGTCAATGTTTGCAGCTTGGCCTTTATTGTCAGCCTTTCCTGACTCCAGGTGTCTATAGTCCACCAGTCTTTCATCTGCTTTGGACTTCACTTACAGTTGCCTTTTCTCTGATAATGGGACATGCTGAAGTGCCATCATCCTACATCTGGTTTGTTCATTTGAGCTCAGACAAGCATTCTTCAAAGGACACTGTGGACATTGTGGCCCTGCTCTGGCAGGGGGTTGGACTAGATGGTCTACTGAGGTCCCTTCCAACCCTGTGATTCTGTGACACTCTGTGCAGTCTTGTACCTTTCATCTGTTTGACTTTTCCTGGGGGTGCAGTCATTTTCAGATTTGTCAGCCAGGGCACGTAGCTTAATTTTTTAACCTGGCTTATTTCCACCCTGTTAAAGACATCACCAATTCCACATCATACAGCATTCAAGAAAATAGGTCCATCCCTTTTTTTCTCAAGGCAATCTGATATCATGTGGATATCACAGCCATGCTTAAATCTTTCCCAGGATTTCAGTTTTAGTCATTCTTTTCTTATGTGCCTTTTCTCATAACTAAGAAATCTTTTCCTATATTCTTCTTTAAAAGCCCAGTGCTAGTACCATGTCATGTTTCAGATCCCAAAGCAAGAGGCTGTCAGCGAATCCTATGGTAGAAATAGTATATTTATAGCTATGTTAATAGTCAGCGTGAAAGACATTTCTGTGTTGCTTTCTGATCCGGGATGATTCTCATGGCTCGAGTCTTCGCTTTCCATCGCAATTCTTAAAGCAAGTGCTGTGGAAGCTTTCCTGAGTGAAGTAGGTCTGGCAATATGAGATCTGTTGATTGTTATTTAGGCAACCTCTTCCCACATGCAGAAGTGGTTGAGAACCACGGTGGAGAGGATGCAAAAAAACATGACCTGATGATTAGCACCTGTGAAGGGGAAGGGACTTTGGGAACATCCTACAATCTTCTAACAAGCACATTACTGCTCTGTGGAAGAAGCAAAACTACTTATTGTTTTAGTTGTTAAATTTGTTATAAAGTTTCCTTATATTTACTCAATTCCCCAGGAGGACCTTTGTGGGAAATTATGAGCTAAGAATCTCCTTCACACCTTACCTTCTCTTAGTTTTTTCCCGCAGAAGGTTTAGTTCCTTGGGAAAAAAAGCTTTCATCCATGGACTTCAGTACTACTTCAGTTCCACTTTAGCTCCACTTCAGTTTGTGTTTAATATTCGTCTCTTAGAAAGTTAAGGTAACTGAAGGGTTGTTCTTTACCTAGAAGTGTTTAATGTGGACATAGAAAAAGAAAAATCAACATATTTACCCATTTTATCTCTTCTCTAGCAAGAAGTATGGAATTTAATTTATAAGTGAGATACAAGGATGAAATTCCAGTTTGCTCTATAGCTGTAACTATGGTGCCGCAGGGCGTCACAGCTTTGCCTGCGTGCACACCCAGTGCACTTCACTTCAGTCATTAATCTCCAGGTAACCAAGTAAAACCCCGTCTGGTAGTCTGCATAAATAATACAATGAACTGATTGGAGACAATGGATCAACCTGAGACAAAGTGGTTGACAGAATGCCTAATCCCCTTCCTGACAAAGCATTTGACTAATTTTTAAGGGAGCTTTGCAGGTGGAAATTTTGTACAGTCTCAAAGAGTCCCCTAGGTACCTTCTGCTGAGCCTAGACTGATTGAATCAAGTATCTTCAGTGTATTGATTAATATACTGGATGGGGAATCTGGCACCACCCCAGAGACCTTTCCAGGTGGGTTCTGCTGCAGAATCAACCAAACTAAACACAGATAAGATGCCTTTAAACGGTCTGTAGAAGCTATTCCTACCGATGCAAAAATGGTCGTGTAGGGCAGCCTTTTGTATGTGGTTAGAGAGTGAGAAGATATATTTTATGTTCTTTAAGGTACTCTGTATGGATAGAACATGCACATGCTTGATTGATGGCACAGGGTGAGGGGACAGCTGGATACAGGAATTTAGGAGAAAATGGTTTGGGGAAATCTCACCTGGTCCAACTTAAATCACCACCGCAAGTGGTGATTTAAATTGGACTTAAATTTCTTTATTGCTTTTTGGGGTTTTTTTAACAAACTGATGACTTGCTAATGACAGGCAATAGTTGCCCATTGAAGGGAGGAGGTCCCTGTTCCAAACCATGACTTCCTGGACCTTAAATTCTAAGGATGTTGGTTATTTCTGTACCTTCATCTCATGAAAACTGATACCAATACACCCCTACAAACAAACAAACAAAAAGTCTCATTGTGATTTCAGGTGCAAGGGTCCTGTTTGTAAGGCTTATGCAAAGCAANCCAACATCTTTATTTTGCATGTTAGAAGTGTCTTCAGGGATTTAAAGCTTCGTCCTTCACACCATTGAAATTTAGTGTTTCCTGAGACCAGGAGACAAGCTAAAGCAATTTTGGTCTTTGTGTGACTCAAATGAATTTAGCAAGGTCATACAGTAGATAAGTGAGATTTAGAAGAGGTTGAGAGGGTATGATTAAGAGATGGGGAAAAAAAAAAAAAAGAAAAAAAGGGATAATTTTAAAATTTGCAGATAATTAAAGGAATTTACTGTTTGTTACATGCAAGGAGCAGTGGTGCTCAGTGGCAGAAAGCAAAATGTGTGCTAGTCCAGGGCAGTCAGCAGAATGTGGGAGCAACCAGGGGGTTATTGCATGATAATTTCACATTTTTTTCTTTCTCTTGATCTGTAGGGTCTACCTGGAAATCCAGGAGAAAGAGGACCTCCTGGAAAACCAGTATGTAACTTTATTTCTATATTACATCTTCCTTTTAACTCAGTTTCCGCATGAACATCTCACCTCAGAAGTGCACTTCAGTGCATTTCCACTGCTGCTTTTCCCAGCAGAGGAACTGAAAAAAACCTAAGAACTACTAAGGAGTTATTGCAAAAATATCTGTGATGGCTTTGGAATAGTGTGAAAGTAACTGGATATCCTGGATGCAAATAAAAGCCAAAATTTTAAAGGCAATTTCTTAGCACTGCTGTGCAGTACCCTTGGCAAGAACTGCACTTCCTATATATGAAGAGTTCAACTCATCTCAGGTGTGATGGAGTGAGTTGATAATGTAGGGCAGCAAGTATGTGTTTGGCCCAGTGAGTCATGGCCAGGGCAAAGGAAACCAATGAGAGTCCATAAGCACGTTCAGGAAAATTTCTTATACCTTGATGCATTTAAACTTGCCTGAAATAATGAATTTCTCATTCCACAGGGTTCCTCACCCCTGCTCTCTCCAGAGGACATAAATCTCTTAGTAAAGGTAATCAACTTTTGATGATGGTGGGAATTTATCTGTATGTTTGATTCAGACCTGAATAAAGCCCTGTGATGGGAAAGTGTCTCAGCTACAAGGGAAAAAGTTGCCTTTAAACACTCTGTCAAAGCTTGAAACTTGCAGGGCTCCTACTTGCACTGATATTGGGACACTAGAGCACGTGATGGAGATCAAAACCCAATGCCTTTTGACTGTCCCTCGCAGTGAAGTGACCTACAAAGGTCTTTATAACACAGTGTATGCCACAAAAGCTCTGAGACTTTTTCAGCTCTTTCTGAGGCATGAATTCCCAAGGACAAACAAACGTTGTCAACTTGTATCATGTAAACCAGGGAATAAAACCCATTTTAATAAAATATCCGATTTTTTGCACATACCTACTACCTGGAGTAGTTTTGAACAGTGGGTGCAAAGCCATTTTGCAGAGTGCATCTAAAAGGATGCAGGTAATTAACCTCAAATGCATCCATGTTTCAAAAGTGATGATCTGCCTGTCTGCTTTTACTCTCCATGTAGAGAGTTATCTGGGAAATAAGTCAGTATTTGATAGGTGCTGACTGCAAAATCTTTACAAATTTACATGGGCTGAGTTGGGAGATTTTTAAGCAGTCTTGGGACATGGCAAGATATCCTTTCTTATTGATTTAAAGAAACTAGAAAATTATCTTTTTTTACCAACACCGTTAACAAAAGGACCCTCTTGAGATTGCTACTGTCAAATGCCTTCATTGAAGAGCTGTCTTTCCTATGAAGCCAAGTATTTTTCTGGAGATTTCAGGGATGCTATTGTTCGGGATTTCTGATCCAGACAATAGCAAGCGACTGATTTTTGGGTATAGAATGTCATTTTGATGTTCCTTTTTTTCCTTCCTTTGATTATGTCATGGTTAAACACGCTCATATACCTTGCTTATTCTTTCTGTTTGGTACTTTTTCACTCCACACTGGGTACAGCTCTATATAAAGCACTTTGAAATCCCAGATGCAATCAGGGCTCTGTTGTCCCTGGTGTTTCTCAGGCACTTCTACTGTAAGTAGATAAATATGCATGTAGAAACTGAGAATTAGAAAGAAAGTTTGTCCCAAAATTTTGCAACAAATCATTGACAGAAGTGGGTGTTGGAACAAGGTCTTCTAACTCTTGGCCTGATGATCTATCTGTTGCACTATGCTTTCTTTTATAAGCAGGATTCACTCCCCTTTGGCTTAAGGGAGTCTGTCTTTGAAATGGAAATGCCATACCCATAGTATTTCATTTCCTCAGAGTAGCAGAAATGTGAAGACTACTGAGATGATGTTTCAAAGACTTTTGGAAGGAAGGAGGTAGTAATTCTCCATGACAGAATTTGACCAGGACACTGATCTTCATGCACTCCATCGGGTGAATTCTTCTTGGCCATGCTGGCTGCTGAATACATTTTCCTTTGCAGAGCACCTTTTCTGACATTGTGCTGCACCTGGGTTTTCCCTAGCAACGTGCCCTCTGAACAGTAACCCAGCTCTTTCAGGCTGCTGTAGACACAGTTTTCTAGTAGTCTTGTAGCTTCAAAACAATGTTGTTCTTAGTAGTCTTGTTTTGCGGCTGCCTGACCTCCCCACTGGGAAGGGCTTTTCCTTCGTTTATTGGTCCTGGATGATCAGTTAGGAACAGTCCAACTAGAGCTGATAGAAACTCCCTATGGGAGCATGTGAGAACTCAGCTGCTGACCCTCACTCTGCTCCACATGGCCCTCATTTCAGTTCTGTAAGGCGAAGTAACCCAGATTTTTCCCCAGTGTGGTCAAACTGCAACAGCCTATGTTATTGTATCAGCACCACGTAATAAGTGTCTATAGCATTTGCTAATGACCTTCAGTTTTTTGCTGATTTATTTCTCCATGTTCTCTCCTAGGATGTGTGCAGTGAATGCCCTCCTGGCCCGCCAGGACTGCCAGGCATCCCAGGTTTCAAAGGTGATAAAGGTCTCCGAGGACCACCAGGTAGAGATGGCCAGGATGGGAAAATGGTAAGAGAGCTGGGGAAGTGACCATGCCTTGGATACTGTGTAACCTTTTTTTGCTTATAGTATTTTTTAATAGTTGATTTTTTTTTTTTCTATCAACAACCTATTGAGTCTTTTTTAGATGTCTGTGGATTCAATGGACCAAACTAGTGTTCACCTCTACCTCTTCTGCATTGTAGGGGAATGCTGGTCCTAGAGGTTCTGCAGGCCCACCTGGGCTGGATGGCCCAAAGGTTGGTTGGTTTTCTTCGGCTGCCTAATGAAAACTTATTCATGACTAGTTAGTACTGGCTGAAACAGGATTTTGGTCGCATGCATCTCTGTGTAAAGAGTAGGACTGGAAACAGGATTTTGGTCGCATGCATCTCTGTGTAAAGAGTAGGACTGACCTGTTGGGTGGGCCCTGTGCTGGCAAATCTCTGGAGTGCCACACGCACGCAGAACTGCACAGCTCCCCACATGAACACTGTTTCACTTAAATAGCAGAGGGTGTGGAGTCCCCTTCTCTGGAAACTTTCAAGACCCATCTGGATGCAGCCCTGAATAATGTGCTGTAGGCAATCCTGCCTTAGCAGGGGAGTTGGACTAGATGATCTCTAGAGGTCCTTTCCAACTCTGAAATTCCATGATTCTGCCATCCCTTTGTTCACACAAAGGCACAGACACGAACACACACAAGTGAAGGGCCTGATTCTTGATGTTGAATTTCATTTCCTTGATGTTTTAATGACAGATAAGAACTTAAGAGTAAGAAATTAAAGCCTCAGCATCAACCACCCTGCCTGTTTCTCTCCTTTTTGAATCTTATATCACAGAATCACTTCAATTTAGGGTGATACAGTAGGCTGCTGGTCTCCATGTACACTATCTGCCATGGTGGTTTTATCCGCAGACTCTGAATGTTTCCTGAAACACTCTGTAGGGGGAACTCCTTGTTTCAGCTATATGCTTCTGCCTAATGGTCTAGGGACACAGACCAACATAAAACTTCCAGTGTATGAGGGCTCCCAGTAATGTCACATTTCAAGTGTTTCCTATGAAGAGGTCTGTCATCAGTCTGCTCACAATGCCAGCGCCTGGTCGCAATCAAAACCTTTACAACTGCCTAATCTGAAATAAATCAAGCCAAATCAATGGAGGGAGAGATAAGGTGATTTCAGGATGGACAACAGTTTCCTCCAGGCTTCTCTGCATTGCTGTCCTACTGTCTAAAACAAATTCTGCTCTTTTAACATCTTTGTATTTGCACTTAATAGAGTGTTGGACAAGCTAACAGAGATACATGAATTAATTTTATATCTTGCAATTACAAGTGAGGTGGGGAGAGCAGTCAAGTCTCAAAAGTAAATATAGAGTTGATCAAAATGAAAGTATGTTCCAGGATAAAATTTGCAAAAGAATTAGTAACCCATGAAGACAGTAACTGGTAGAAACACCAATTAGTCTGAGACATACGACATCTGCTGCTTTCTTATATGCTATGAGAAAGCAGAGATTTGGGCAGCAAGATGGAATGTTTAGGTAAAGTAACAGGACTGATTTTAAACTGTACATGTGCACAAACCAAAATCAAGTAATTGATAAATAGTCCAACTTGTATTCAGTAAAAAGGCAGATTCATAGAGTTTGCAAATGTTAAAAAAATATTGTAAGACCCCTAAGAAGGTGCAAACACAAAGGCAGCCTTTGTGACCCCTTTCTAAATACACTAGGGGGATCCTTGCAGTGAAAGACCCAAAGACCTCCGCACTTTTGAAGATGTAGTATAGTACCCTTACCAACACCTACATCCAAAGTAGTATTAGATCTCATTCTGACATAGAGCAGTAGAACTGCAGATCTTTGCTCATGAGCAGCTTCATGCCTTCTGGCAATATGAATTAGGGCTCTTTTAATTAATAAATAGCCCTCTCGCATTTGTCTCCTAGCTCTCATGTAGTAAACCAGAGTATTACTTCTATGGCCTGTGATTCATTAGTGGTCTGTGCATTGTTCATAACTTGTTCACCATTATCTCGGTATTTTTCACTGTGAAATTCATCACATTTCACTAAGAGCACCAAAAATATAGACATCTACTTTTGAGTTAGCTGCCTCTGTTCAGTTGTCACTAGGATAGGAAAAGAGAGAGATAATTAGGGGGATACCTTCGGGGTATGAATTTTCTGAGTGCACCTTGGAAATGCCGGTTTTATTGCTGCTGTCCCTGAAGGAAGAGGAGATTACTGGCTCATACCATGGATGACTTTGTTGGGACAGATGATTTCTTACCAAGACCTGATTTAGTGACGTTCTAAAAACCTGTCTGCTTTCTAAGGATGTGTAACTCCTCTTCATGTCCATGAGACCGCAACATAAAAAAAGGGCTATGCTGGGTCTGCTGAAAGGCCATTCTTCACATATATTCCTGGCTCCAACACTGGTAGTGAAAGTCTTGGGAAGAATTTAAGAGGAGGGCAAGTAGTACTCAGGACGAATTTATGTGTTTTATGCTCAAATGTCCAAGTGCTTTATGAAATAAGTCAAAGGTGACACAGTACTGAATCTAAGTGACATTTAATGTTTTGGTTTTGGGGTTTTTTTTTTCATTATTAGGGTTCTAAAGGAGACCGTGGTATGACTGGAGATACAGGAGAAAAAGGTGAACAGGTAAACACAGAATGTGGTTTCCAACAGTGCCATCACTGTGATTGTTCTCTCATCAATAACTGCTATGATGTCAGTAGAGGAATACCCTTCTTAGAGGCAGAAGATAAAGATGGGAGCTCTTCATCAATTATAAACCTCAAATGTGCTATACTGAAGAGTGCTGTAGCAGTCCTCCACAGGCTTCTATCCCCATGTCCAATAAAAGCCTTCCCATATGAAGACAGGCTGAGAGAGCTGGGATTGTTCAACCTGGAGAAAAGAAGGCTCCAGGGAGACCTTGTTGTAGCCTTTCAGTACATAAAGGGGGGTTATAAGAAAGATGAGGATGGCCTTTTTAGCAGGGCTTATTGTGATAGGACAACGGGTAATAGTTTTAAGCTAAAAGAGAGTAGATTTAGACTAGATAGAAGGAAGAACTTCTTTACGCTGAGGGTAGTGAAACACTGGCCCGGGTTGTCCGGAGAGGTGGTAGGTGCCCCATCCTTGGAAACATTCCAGGTCAGGTTGGACAGGGCTCTGAGCAACCTGATCTAGTTGAAGATGTCCTTACTGATTGTAAGGGGGTTGGTCTAGATGACCTTTAAAGGTCCCTTCCAACCCAAACTATTTTATGATTCTATGATCTGTTTCCTCTTTCAATTGTCTACATTACCCAACCTTTAGTCGTATTGCTAGATAATGCCTAGATGAGATCCAGGTCAGGTGTCTTTGGGTTGAAAAATCCAGTGTTTGTCCTAGAAGATGAATGTAAGGATGACCTCTTCTGTGAGGGATTGAGATGCCCCAGGAAAGAGGAGAATGGTCTAAATTACAGCAAACTTTCATAGTTAATTTTGCCAAGGCCTGAGTCAACAGTTTAACATGCAAATCAACACCTTTTCAATGACATTTGTAGGATATTTTAAACAGGTTTTGTTTCCTGCTTGATCTCCTGTCGTATACAATTCCACAATATCTGTTCTCATCTCCCATTGTATAGACTAAAGTGCACATTACATACACCTTAACTCCATTTATTTCTCAAGTGCATGGTTTGAAAAACAAAGCTTTGCTTTAAAAAAGCCACAGTTCCTTATTTTCTTATACAGAAAGTGTATTGTCTCTGTGTATTGTCTCATTTTGACGTTACCTCACAATATTAAATTTGATACAAATAGAGATATGAATAGTGCGTAAAGAATGTCTCTCTTTTCCTTCTGCAGGGACACCCTGGAATGCCCGGCTTCTCAGGGGCTCCTGGAAACCCTGGTCCACCTGTAAGTTCCTCTGTTGAAAGATATCCTGTATTTTTCTTACTAATAAACGTTGTTGCAAGCTCCATATGGAAGAACAGACCATTCCCATCTTTCTGTGCATTGCATTTGCGTTTTCCAGTGGATTCCTAATGGTCCCCTGAGTGTCATAGAGCTCCCCACTCATGTTAATTGCTATTTAATACATTGGCCACTTTTCACTGATTGCTTCAACTCACTCCGTAAATTGATGCTAAGCTTCAGTTGCTCTCTTTATACAAGGCAATGATCATGAAAACTTCCACAGAGACTATTTAGTAAAACGTGCATAGGTGTTTTCTTATACATGGAATAGGTTGTCAGTCTAGAGCCAGCAGATCTAAGAGTATTTTAGTTCTCAATTTTACACAGTGGTACGAGACTGGATTTTCTCCAGTTTTCATATCCTGTGGATTGCTTTTGAATTAAAAGGCCTTTAATTTAAGAGAGAGGTACCTATCCATTACATATCCTTCTCTTCTCTAGCTCTAATCTCTCTGCAAATACAACTGTGCCTCTTTGTATTTAAAAGGGGGTGACAGTGCAGAAGCAGGGCTGAAATAACTTGTCTCTCCTGCTTGTGGTATCACTGCTTACACCCTCCAAGAGTTGGGACTTTTCCTTAACAAAGGGATTTCCTCTCCAAAGCACCTTTCTTTTCCTACAGTCATCACCACTTACGTTGCTGCTTACAGTGCAGTTTGGCTCTGCCACGCTGAGGGTGTGCAGCCTTTGTCATTTCTGGGGAACAGCACCGTCTCTTCAAAGATGAATTTACATTGCACTGACTAAATGACAGGAGGTACCAGAGAAGAGGATTAGATTAAAATTCTGTTTTCAAATGGTAGCAGTGCCTAAAGGATGCTGAATGCTTTGCCAGTGGGACAACACGTGGACCTGCTTTGTGGGTCATTTGCACTCCCGTGAGCATTATTTTTGGAGAAACTAATAACACAGACTACCACAGCCATAGGGTTATTCCAGTAGGATTGAAATGTTTAAAATTATCCTGTGAGACCCTATGAATAGACTCACAGTCAAAGGAAATGTGCAAAGTAAAAATGAGTCTGTCAAAGCAGAGCAAAATGTGATGTTCCCCTAGATATTTTTTTTCTTCAACTTTTGATGACTTTTTCTTCTGTGTGCATTGACTCGTGGCTCCAGGAGTTTGCCTGCTACAGAGTGCAGTTCAAACTGTTCCCATATTTTCTGTTTTTCACAATTATTTTTGTCACAAGTTTGGCTTTTTTCCTGTTTGTCCCCTATTTTCAGAGGGAAGGGCCAGGGCCAAACTCAAATATCTGATTATTTCTGGCTTTGGAGGCAGATTGAATGCAGAGGTTGGCACTGCTTTTCTGCAATGAATGAAGAAATGATGGAATGAATGCTGAACTGAATGACTGAAGAAAATGCCAGTGTTGCCAGCTGTGGTAGGGAGTGTGTTGACAAACTTACAAAATGTGCTAATCACTCGTGTTGCTTCTGCTTTATTTTGTTTAGGGACCAGATGGGGCACCAGGACCAATAGGACCAGCAGGAAACCCAGGAGACATTGTAAGCTCTGAACTTTGTGTTTCATCACCCGCTTCACCTATATTTATCTCAGAGATAATGCTGTTGAGCTGGAATAGTTTAAGACTGTGTTATTCTGTGATTAATTTCTAGAGCAGGGTTTCCTAATGAGCAAGGTACCTTTTGGTGATCCATTTCATCCTGAACATCATCAGAAATGGACAGTGATGGTCCTTCTGATGGCTGTTATGAAATCAGTGAGCACTCTTAGCAGAGAAGCCAGAGACTACATGGACAGGCCAGCTGAAATTCCTTTTCAAATGGATGATCAAGGCTGAGAAACTGTGAAAGACCTGGGATGCTATTGTGAAGTCCTGTAGAGTAAAGGGATTTCTTGGGACTAACAGCAAGGAAATTCTCGTAACTACTCGTTTCATAAGTACATATATAAGTATAGATCTTCTATTTTGTGGCTGGACACCTCACACGGGAAGTTAAGGACTAAATGTTAAATAGAATTAAACTTCAGGAAAAACATTACCAGTGATTTCAGTGGTTTCTCCGTCTGTAACAACTTAAAACTAATACTGGATATTTTATGTGAAAAGAAAGCCCTCCAGTTTAAACTGGAAGGAATTCAAGGAAACATCATACACTGTGTGCATGGGCTACAAGACCTGCTTCTCACAGTTTTCCCTTGTCAAACTCTACAGCTGATAAATCTTCACCTGATAAAAGCATCCGAGGAGCTTCTCTGACCCGCGGTGTTTCCGCTTCCTTTCCAGGGTAAAGATGGCCCTCCAGGTCCACAGGGCCCACCAGGGTTGCCTGGACTTCCAGTGAGTGAAATTCAGCTCCTTCTCATTCAATGCATTAAAATGTTCATAAACACATAGGTGTGTAAAACAAACAGATGACATTTTTTAGGTGTTGATGCTATGTCCTTGGTCCAGGACAGTGTTATACTGTATTTGATCACTTTAAAGCTAAGTTTTAATTACCAAGTGTTAATCACGTGAATCAAGTCTGTTCCTTATCTCATTGGAAGAAATACTCTTATGCAGAGCACAAAAATCAACGGATATCTCCAGAGTAAGGGCACAAGAATTGATAGATGGGAATTCTGTCTTTATCTGAATCTGCAGTCCTTTGTGATAGTTCCTTTGCCCTGACTCATGTTCAAGTGCATCTTGGGCATAAGACTCTTCTCTTCTGCAAAATGTATTAGTACAAGACTTTGGTTTTTTATAATCTGTCATAGAGGTAGGGTCAGAGCTATTTCTAGCATAAAGAGGCCTAGATGAATGAAGATAATGAAATTATAATGATTTATAACAGCTGTTTTTAGAATCCTGTTTTAAGACTTTTGGAGTGCTTGCAGGAAGGAGGAAACCCCTTAGACTTGCCATATTGGAAAGGGAAGCAATTTTTGCTGTTACAGTGGTGGGGCAAGGAGAGGTTTATGGCTGAGGTTATAGCAGAGCCATAGAAATAGGGTAGTTATACCCTTATACCTTGTTTTGCATTCCATTTACAGGGCATTGCTGGGAATGACGGCAAAGATGGCAAGCCAGGATCTCTTGGGGAACCGGTAAAGTGATTTAAAACTATTATACAATCAGAGCCTGCATCCAGTTACTGCTTTTGGAGCTGCCTATCTATGGACTCCTTAGCAGGGGCAGGGAGCCTGTTTGCATGTCTTTTTTTAACACCAGAAGGACTATATTGTCTTGAGCAATTTGTAAGAGTCACACACTGGCAATCTTGGAGAGAAACTGTGTTCTTTTACTTTTACAGCTACCATAAGTATGCTAAGACTTAGTGATTCCACTTTTACAGCTACTGTAAATATTGCAGAGAAAGAAGGTTGTCTTGTAACATTAAACCTAGTGATCTATTTTTTAGGTAAAAGATTATGGGTCATAAAAAGTTTAGAAGAAGTGTCTTTAAAGAAGCCTTTTCTGGATTGCTCTGTGACAGTTCTGTTGTCCAGGATTAGAGGCTTAGTATTGGAGTTTCTCTACTTAGTCTGTACTTGCATTTGTTGAGTGAAAAGAGCTGAGCCATGAAGTTGTCAGACAAAAGGAGATCTTCATAAACTGGGCAGTGAATGTTATTCCTTGCAACTGTGTTTTTTATATGGAGAATGTGCTTCCGGTATCTGCCATTGGCAGCCTCTCTCTGTGACTTGTCAAATGGGACTTAGAGATTCCGTGAAGAGCCAAGTCCCCAGGTATTAGGACAACCGTGGAGCAGCGCTTGTCACAGCAGCTGCAGACAGTTGTGTGCTTGCAGCAAAGCACCTGGTTTCTATGTGAAGGTGATGATTTTGTATTTGCTGGCTAGATATTGGTGCGGTTACTGGTATTGCCCCTCTGACATTAAAACACTGTAAAGATGCACCAGTCCAAAGCTGTAAACTGGCTTTGAACCTCAAAGGCTGTGTTCGGAAAAGCAGGCTGACGGGAAACCTTATTGCTCTCTACAACTGCCTGAAAGGAGGTTTTGGGAGGTGTGGTGTCCCTTCTCCCAAGTAACATGTATTAGGACAAGAGGAAGTGGCCTCAAGTTGTGCCAGGGGAGGATTAGATGAGATATTAGGAAAAAATTCTTCACTGAAAGGGTTGTCAAGCGTTGGAACAGGCTGCCCAGGGAAGCTGTGGAATCACCATCCCTGGAGGGATTTAATAGACAGGTAGATGTGGTGCTGAGGGTTTAGTGGTGGTCTTGGCAGTGTTAGGTTAATAGTTGGGCTCCATGATCTTAAAGTTCCCTTCCAACCTAGACAAGTCTAAGATTCTATTCTATGTTTCTCTGAAACTGCAGGTAGGGGTATGTTTGGGATTGTCTGTCACTACTGTCCTTGCATGCTCAGACTCCAGCCTTGCTTGAGAAACCCTGGTCAATCACAGCTCTCAGTGCCATTACATCTGAGGGAGCAGAGCGGGAAGAGTTTTCAACAGCAGAAGAATGGATCCAAGACTCTCACTAACATGAACATGATTGTTTCCCATAGGGAAAGCCTGGAGAACCAGGGCTCCCAGGCCAGGAGGGTGCCAGAGGCTTACCGGTAGGTGCTCCTGTGACGGGCTCAATCCAGTCACTCTTCTGTACTGTAGCTGGGAAGCTTTTGCTGGGCAGATGAGGCCCCTTACTGATGTAGACATATAACCAAAGAGCTGACCTGACTGAGAATAGTCACAGCATTGTAACCAAATAAATAAATAATCAACAAAAATCGAACACAGGCATTTCCAAATCCTTGACACTTGGAGAAGGCCCGTTACCTAGAAGTCAATGCACATGACCTCATGACACCCCTTCTACCAGAAAGCACGGTCACAGCTGTAGTCCGTGTGCTGTTATGTGTCTTCTGAAAGGATGGGGACAATTAAATTTAAGGTTAAATAATTGGCTGGTCACCACAGGAATACATCCAATACAGTCTTGGTCTTGGAACCTAAGGAGCTATGGAAAGCTCTTTCTTCCTGTGATGTGGCCCTTCCTAATCACTCCCTGGGGCATGGCAGCTCCGTGCTGACCAGTCCCCGGTAATCTTACGCAAAACTGGGAAGGGTATTAAGTATATATTCAATCTAGAGTTTTCTTAGTGTTTCATGCATCAAGGTGATGAATAATTATTGATTTAATTCTCTTTTGTAGGGTTTCAAGGGACAGAGAGGTGATACAGGTCCCCCAGGTCCCCGGGTAAGTAACTTGTGCCACGTGCTTGATTACCCTTCGGAGAAAGATTGTGTGAATTGAAGTTGACCTTTCTCAGGCAGTAGGTAAAAATGATGACAGGTCTGCCTCTGACATGATTGTTTTCAACTGCAACTCCATGGGTCACACCCATGGCATACAATCACAGCAGCCTTCATTCCCTCTGCTGAAGTTCTACTTCCAGGTAAGGTGAGGCAGCTGGTACAGCTGTGTCCTCTCATGCTCCCTTTTTGAGAAAGATTCAAGTGTGCCTCCATACCACTCCAAAAATGCCTGAGAAATGCAAAGTAAGTTGAGGGACAAAACTTACAGCAGTGAGAATTTCTGTAATTCTGTAAGAATTTCTCCAGCCTTTTGACTTAGCCACCTCTGGATCATAAAACCCCAAACACAAATCCTGGATGAAATGTTGTTCTCCTCTCAGTTCTGAACAGTGCAGTACAAAAAGCTCCTGGGTGTAGAAAGTGGAATACAAAACTGAATGTCCTTCTGCCTAATTCAGGATTTTTAGAGGGAAATAAAATGCTCTGCTTGCAAGAACTTAGCTGAAAAATCCAGAGCTGGAGTTCCTCATCTCTTCCTCATTACAGCAGTTTCTGTATCGTGAATATGTTGGTGGTTTTCAGTGACTGCACCAACAGTAGCAAATATCCTGCTGGAAAGCAGTGCACTGCCTGGTGCGCCACTTGCAGAAGATGCTTCTGAATTGTTTTTATAAGCTGTGTGTCACGTATGATGTTTGAGGTTCTTGTTGGCTTTTTAAAAGTTTTCACCGAGATGAGTCCAATGTTAGAGCAACGCCCTACCACTTGTAGTGGTGCTACTGGTCTGTCTTTAACCTTGAGCTGATCTCTCTTTCCTTTTTGCTGAATTGCAGGGGGAGCCAGGTGCGCCAGGTCCTGCTGGGCGTGAGGGGCCACCAGGGAAGGATGTAAGTATACCATTTTGAGCAGAAACTAACCTCCTTCTCCCTGACAAATGGAAATTTTAATTCACAGCGACCCTGACCTGAAACAACTGCAGAAACTGCAATAAAGGGTAAATTGCTGCAGCAGTGCGCAGGGAATAATCTGTGCAAAGATCATTAGAGTAAGAAAGAAGTTGAGGGCCATTGTCACTGCTCGGCTGCTGACGCTTAAATGTCGGTTATATCTTTGGAAGAGCAGAGAAAGCTGCGTTGTTTGAATTCCAGGCTGTGCTGCAAAGCCACGGACCTGCTTTCTGCCACCCCTCTCCAAGCAGTGCTTCCTCCTCAGGTCCCACTGGGCCAGGTTCTGTCAGGCTTCCTCTGCAGAAGCTGTACCTTACTGCCTGCGTAGTTCCTCGGAAATCTCTGAAATACCTATGGAATAAGACGCTGCCGCTCAGAGGAAAGAGAGATGGTACAAACAGATCCGCTGACATTATTAGTGCCAAACGCAGTCACGTAACAAAGTCCTGGGAGAGCGCGGCTGATGCTGGGATGCTGCAGCGGCTGCTGGGCGATGTACCAGGCGGCTGATGTGCCATTGCCATGGGACTTGGGGAAATGGTTTCTCATTTGCACCCCCTTGTATCACTGGAAAACCATTGTGCTGTAAATGGTACCCTTCAAAGTAAAATGGAAGACAGACCTCAGGGAACCCCTCAGAGGAGACAGAAGCTGGTCTTAAGCCTCCCTCAAGAGAGAACAAAGCAGTCAATTTTTGAGAAATACTGAAGAGTCTCCATCTCTGAGAAAACCAGCTTTAAGATAACCTGATAATAATGGTTTCTGCCTGTAATTAGACTATATTTAATGACAGAGGTTTAAAATTCAAAAGGCTGATCTTCCTCATACAGGACTGAAAGGAGGTAGTGACACATTTCTTTAATGCTGTTTCCCTCTAATACTTAACAACCTAATTTACTAGGAACATTTTTAAAGGCCTTTTTGCTTGCCTCCGTGTCAGCTCTTTCCCTCTCACCAGAATACTTTTCTTCATTTCAGGGTGAAACAGGTCCCGTAGGACCGCAGGGCCCTCGAGGACTCAGAGGGCAGCCGGTGAGTTTTCTCTCGTGACAAGCCATTTCTGGAGGTACATTGTATATCATGGGAATGTCCTGCAGTCCAGAACTCTGCCTTGGAAGAAGAGTCTGTCTCGGATCTATAAATAGTTGTTAAGACAGAGTCTTAAGTAAGACTCAAGGGACGTTTGACTAAAATAGTTTGCTTACTTTGAGGAAGACAAATCAGAATGATATTGCTGGAAACCGATGAAGACATAATAACGCAATGGAGTGATGGTTTCTGACTTGGTGGGAAAAATAGTTTAATGGATTCTGCCAGGACTGCAGCATCAGAAGGGCTCATATTCCAGTCCTGCCTCTGGCATCTCACTCATTTCTAATGTGGACTCAGTTTTCAAAGGCAGACACTAATTGTGGGTGCCCAGTTTGAGATATGTGGGGTCCAGTCGTGATCCTATTCATTCTTGTCATGGTCTCTGAAATTTCTTCTGAAAAAAACCCAAACCCCAGCATAATTTTAGGACAATTTTTGTTTAATTGAAGGCATGTGGAGTTCTATTACAACTTCAGTGAAGAAATGGCAATTTAGTTGATCTTTCAGAAAGCGTCATTTAGGATGGCTGAGAAATTACTTTTATTCATTTCATGGCTTTTTCAATTCACTCATAAAAAACAACCCTTTCCAAATTTGAATGCAGGTCTCTGTTGTTGAATCTGAGCACGTCTTTAATATGTTGCAATGAGTGATACTTTTCATAAGACCTGATAGTGAAACAGATTCTACAACATGGTCCATAATTAGGGAAAAATGCTGATTCAGCCAGCAATGCCAGGAGCTGGAGCAGCAGGTCCCTTGGAGCTGGGAGGGTTGGGATTTGAATTAGGCTGCAGGAACATATGGAGACCTCCTGCGTCTACTTTGTAATTTGTCTCATTATTCCTGTACTGCTGGCATCACTCACTCACGTGTTCACGCCCCTGCACAATGCTAGTAATGAGTAAAAAAATTTGAGGAGACAGAAATTACCATTAACTCCTGGGCTTGTTCTTTGGAGAAGAGATACTTGGGGTTTTGTATGCTGGAAGACAAAGTATCAGCTTTTATTGTTCTTCCTCTGCTTTGTTTCTTTTCTGGTAAGGGAGCATGAGGTGTGGTTTTGTATATCTCCATTAAAAGGACTGGTCTTTATGGTCAACTCCAGTGCAGGGAAAACCACCTCTGCATGGTGAGCTGGGAGGAGAGAGGAGCAGGGTGTAGAATTTAATCTCACCAAACTTTACTCAGTGTAGACGGTCAGCTCAGCTACTTTGATAAGGAATGGTGAGAAACAGGTCCTCATTCTCAGTGGTTTGGTGCCAGGCAAGTGTCAAATGCTTCAAGGCTTAAAAACAAGTGTTTCTTTCTATTCCCTAAAAAAGGGGAAGCCTGAGCTGATTAAAAAGTAGATGCCTGGCCTTTGGACTCTGATTCAGGTGGCAACCCTGAGAAGAGGACTGTAGGCAGTAATTTGCAGGACCTGACTCAGTGACTAGAGAGAGGAAGTTTTCTAAGACTAGAAGGTGTGGAGGGATCTGGAGATATCTGTTCGCTAGTGCAGAGCACGTTAACATCGTTCGGTAAGTTGCCAAGAGGTGCTAAAAACATGGACTAAAGGGGTTTGTCTGAACACTAGTAACTTGGAGCTGCCATAGTAAGTGGTTCCATCCATATGGGAGGATGTNAAACCATTACCCCTTGTCCTAAAATATGGTAGGGAAAAGGGTGAAGAAATGGAGGAGGAGTGCTGGTTAGGTCCTCTTCAGACTAGGGGATTTGGGTCCACATCTCTCCCTCTTTGTCCTGAGATGGGCTCAACCATGCAACCATGGATGCAGAAGTTGTGGAGTTAATAGAAAATAAGAGATCCTTACTCTGTAGTCTGCCAAGAGAGGAGGCTGGACAATGTTAAAGAGATGCCCGCTGGTGTAGCAGTAAGTGGATATTTTTAATTGTGGTATATGTTACTTTACTAACCTTTGCCCTTTTGACACAGGGCAAGAATGGATTGCCTGGATCTGCAGGAGAACCTGGCCCAGCAGGTAACCCAGTAAGTACCACAAAGGGAAGCTCAGGTAGCAAGCAGTTATGTCGAGGAGAGGCGACTGATGAAATATAGGTGGAGTGGGTTATGTGTATGTTATGTGATGTGGGTTATGCTGCTTACCATCCCTGAAGTTACTGTGCTTGAAGACCAGTGATCTGAAAATCACAGGCTGGCCATGGCATCTGAGGGGTTTTGGCTATGTTCCTGGAACTGAGCTGCCAGCTGGGTCATCATATTTTCCCAGCAAAAGTTAAGTGTTCACAGAAAAAGGAAATGATTGATTGCCCAGAACGGAAAAAAGATTGGCACGCCTCATCTTCAACAGTAGATTTAATTTTGCCAAGCAGAGACTGTGCAGCCAGCAGAGAGTTGTCACAAGGAAAAAGAGGGCCTCAGGGAGTTGGCAAGGTGCCACGGAGGAATAGCAGCAGCGGAAAAATCCTCCCTGGGCACTTGGGGAAAGAGCAGGCAGTGGGCAGTAAACCAAGATCATGAAGCAGAGTGAAACCCCCCCGGGGCCATTCTGTGTGGAAGAACAGCATGGTAATGAAGTGCTGCAAGGAGGACAGTGAGGAGGATTTTATTTCTCTGTTCTGCTGCTGCAAATAGTTCAGGATTCGGCAAATCCATGCAAATGTGTCTAGTAGTATCTATTGAAATGCAGGGCTTTTCCCTCTGTCCACCTAGACGTTACAGCTTGCCAGGAAGGGGGATTCAGAGAGAAACAAAAGCATAGCAGGGGAAGTATGAACAATTGCAGTAGGATTTCACCCTTCTTTGTGGCCCTTGCAATGCCATAAAGCAATCTCAGACTGGCAACAGACTTGTGCCCTGGGCCCGTAAGTGCTTTGCTGCAGGGATGTCTCCTCCTAAGCGGTGGCAGAGACATAAGCAACACCTTTCTGCATGGGAAGGTGATAACTCACAGATTACAGGGGTGGTGCAGTCTCACAGCCTTTTTTCAGCCAAGAATTAGTGCCACTGCTTTTTTCTCCTTGACACAACTTCTACTTACCATCCTGGGACCACTGCCATTGCTTCTTACCCCGTGGATCCCCCCTGGTGCCTTTTCAACCTTTATTTCTTCTTCTCATCACGCCTGTTCCCAATTCCTGTTACTGCTTTTTGGCTTTCTGAGTCTTCACCAGGCCACCGTGTCTTTGGGATGCCCTATGAGTGCCAAATGGGGGTTATTTTTTAATCATCATCGTGTTATCACATTACCTACACAGTCAGCTAGTGACCCGGGGACTCACCAGGCAGCTTCCTGTGCAAACACAAAACTACAGCAGCCTCTGCTCCAGAGGATTTACAGTCCAAAGATAACATAAGAGATTGAAAAAGGATAAAGTCAGATGGATGAGAAAGGGGAAACAATGAGACAGTATTGGTCAGCAGAACAGACAGTCATCTCATCAGTATCCTTCTCTGTCATTAAGATGAGTCTTCTCCCTTTCATAAAGGTTATTACGGAAAGTATTTCCATGTGCTATACAAAAATCCATTTATTTCCAGCTTGCCTGGAAATGCACTAATTTCCTTCACAATGTGGTGTGGGGAGCCAATATATTATATTTCTATATTAAAAAAAAAAAAAAAGGAGAAGCGAGAAAGGTAGTCGTGGCAATAAGAGTTTCTTTTCCACCTTTACCATTGCTGACTTGTAATCACAAGGTAAAACCTGCCAGGAGCTTTCTCCTTTTGCATCTGCTGGGTGTGTCAGTGTCCATCCGACCTCACAGGGCTCATGCTTAAGCCTGCGCCCACCAATGCAGCCCAGCCCCTGAAATCTCCGGGGCTGATGGCTTACCCAAATGGCATCCCCACGGGCTTTGTGCCCATCAGGTTCGTTAGTGCTCACTTTGCACAAGACAGGCTTAAAATGAAGACCAGTTTTATTCTCAGAGGAAAAAGGGATATGTTCCGAATTAGAAGGCAAGGGACAAAGTTGTGAAAGAAAAGGTTAGAGGAAAAAAATTATCAGAAGTGTACATGAAATGGCTGCGTATCATGAACTGTCATTTAAGCTGCCCTGATCTGTAACAAAAAGGGATAGTTTGATAGAATAACACAAGAGATAAGTAAAACGCAGACATTTTAAAAATTGGAAATAAAGGCAAAACAGCCACTCAGTAGCTGTCTGTTGATTGGGTTCTCAGATTAGAGCAGGGTGGCCATCTGCACCGTTTCCCTGTCGCTGCACATCACAGCGTTTCCGCTCTGCAACACCACCTTATAAACCACGCAGCACCAGAATCACCACTGAACATACCTCCCGTCACTTCCATAATTGTCACCTCCTTTTCATCTTCTCCCAGGGACCCCACATAGCTTATTAATAATGCAAGCATGGTGTTTGCAATCTGCTTTTCTAAGTGACTTTGTTCTTCCTTTCCCTGTCAGTTTTGGGAGTCCTGCTGCTACAGTGAAATTTCCCAGTTCCAGTGCATCACCTGTAAATGCATGCTCTGGAAAAGAAATGTTGGAGAAAGGATTGCTAGTATCTGTCTCATTTCTGTCCTAAGGGTCCTAAAGGAAATAAAGGAGAAAACGGCAGCCCAGGACTTCCTGGCTTCATAGGACCCCGAGGACCACCTGTAAGTACGTGTAGGGATGGATTAGACCCACTAATTGCCTGCTTTTAAATGTTGGACTGATGAAGGTGGAACATACTAATCTTTAACGGGATAAAAAACACGGGCAGGAGATCTGACAGATCAAGAAACCAAACTCTGTACTTCTAAAGGAAACTGGACTGTAAAAATAGCATTTTTCTTACAGCCGAACATCTATAATCTCATTTACTAAGCTAGTACCTGTCAGTCAGCCTGGATAACGTGTGCATTAATCGGGCTGGTTCAATAGTCTTAATATGGTTACGGGGTATTTCTATGATTCTATGATTCTATTTAAGTTACTCAGACTATATCTCTGCATGAACCCCAGAAGGGCTAAATAGGGAAGTTTTACGTGTTGGTATAATATAGGTATTTCTGATATTGCTGTTCCAAGGTTAAATTCCTTTGTTCCCAGCAACAAAGATACATTGCAATTAGAGCATTCATATATCTCCCAAAGTGATCTAAAAAATACCTATACATGTGAAAATATCGCAGCTTTGGAACCCAATATCTTTAGTTCTTCCAAAGCAAGTAAAATATGTTACATTCCACTGGAAGGATGGAAAAGGTAAATGTTAGGTAAATATTTTTGTTTCTTGCTCTGTTGTGACTTAAAATGAGATTTAAAAGGTTTTCATGTGAATCTAGCAGAGCTGAATTGTCCACAGGATGATTCTTTTTTTATTGTTGGGTTTTTTTATGATAGGAAAGGGAGTTTTGTGATGAAAAGAGAAAGGAATATTTCTCTGGAAAATTAATTCAAAGCAGCAAACGCAGTGGCCACTTAAAACTGAAGTGGCCTTAAGGAATACTCGAGTGAGTCTGATGCTGCCTAATTTGGAACTGATGTGATCACGCATCTGTGATTAGTTACTTTGCTTATGCATATGTGGATGAGTGCTAGCACTGTCAAAATTGTTATATGTGTTTCCAGATTATAGGAGAAAATACTGCCTGCATGCATGCGTTATCAATGTGATGATGTGTGGATTGTAAATGGACAATAAAGATGAACCTTTCCATTCACAATATGGGAAAGTGCACAGAATTTTAGCATTAACTAGTTTAATGTTTGCTTTGCTTTATTGGTGCATTTCAGGACCGCAGTGACTTTTTTTTTTCACTGAAATACTAAAAATGCAAAGATTGTGTTGCCTAATTATCACATTATAAATGCAGAGTACAGAAAAAAAATCCTAATAGGATGCTTGTTCAAACTGAGGTTGTTTGATATAGTTCTGAAGTACAGGCAAGTTTTCAGGCTCTTGCTTTCTCACTGGCTCTGTATCCATTGTCTCAGCCGGTGTAATATGAGATGGTACCACTACCTACAAAATTTTACATCCCTTACGTCTTTAGACTTTCATTGGCACAGATTAAGCTAAAATAGCGCAAGTAAAGTGTATGAAGCTTTGTGAACCTTCTGTAAGTAAAAGGAATAAAATGTATTGAAAGCAGGAACACACTTTCAATGAACCATCTTTCCTGATCTCATCTGGTTCGGCAGAAATTAATTCCTTTTATTGACAAATATTTACGTGGTATGCAGCTTTGATATGCTTTCTAAATAGTAGGATATGTCTTTCCAGGAATGACCTATAGCAGTAGGATAAGGATAAATCATCCAAACCTGCTGCTGTGTAGCAGAAAACTTGTGCTCTAAACAGAAAGCTGGAGTTGTGGTTATTTGGTAGGGTCTTTCTTCCAACTCCTCACAGTGCTGTTCTAAATTCAGTCTCTGTATCTCTCAGGGCGAACCAGGAGAGAAGGGTCCTCCTGGAAAAGAGGTAAGTTAAATTCCCAGTTATTTCAAAGTAAGGCTTGTGTCTTGGGGAAAAAGAAAAAAAAAAAATCAAGGATGCTATCTGGCTTGCAACAAATTGATCTTTTTTCTTGAATTGTTGATATTTGTGAACAAACAGGGATCTCTCAGGAATCTGTGGGACTGACAGGGAAATAAATTTTCCCCAGGTCACAAGAATCATTGCAAAGTTGTGCATTTAATTATTTACTGTTATTATGGATAGCTCTTCCATGCTCACCCCTTATTTATTTGCAGGGTGCACCAGGGAAACCAGGTGAAATTGGCTCCAAAGGAGAGAGGGTAGGTTGGAGAATATTATTAGTTATTTCATTATGTTGGACTAAAGAGAGCTATTTCGACTTAGGGGCTGAGGAAGGGGTCATTCAAGAGTGAAGAGTGGCCTGTAGAGATCTATCATAATCCCCACACTCCCAGACCTCTCTTTAATCATTCTCCATCAGTAATAATTTGTGGATCATTTGTAATGCACCAGATGTTGTATTCAGTAACTTTGCCAGCTCAGCTGTTTGTGTTTCACTGTGCTCAGAAATCAGAAGTTTGCCTTTTATTTTGTCGTGGTAATGTCAGCTTTTTCGCTTAGGGAGAGCCTGGCATCAAAGGCGAAAAAGGTCCTCAAGGAGAAAAGGGCCCTCCAGGTGATCCTGGGATACCTGGTCATAAAGGTCATCCAGGACTGATGGGTCCCCATGGACCCCCAGGAGACACTGGGCAAGTTGGACCTCCCGGTCCTCCAGGACAGCCAGGATTTCCAGGACCAAGGGTAAGATTGCCAGAAAAGGGCTTTGTACAGTCATTTTACTGCCACAGTGTGTGATCAAAAAAAGTACCTAAGATAACGGTAAGGCTGATAGAGACCTGACCAAGTGTGTGTTATAATGGGGAAGCAGCGTTTTTATCTCCTGTCTCTTGAGACTTAAAAAGGAGAGCTAGAGCATATCCCAGGGAAGTGTTGTGGGGGTGTTAGGTTGGACTTCAGGAGACCTGAGCAATCCAGACCTATAGCCAGGGCAGCCAGTCCCTGACACCTTTTACCCCTAAAAGCCTAAAGCGGGTCACGTGGCTACGGCGACAGGTCTGGGGTCTGAAAAAGCTGCTTTCTATAAGGGTGTTAATGCGTAGCACTTCATATGGAGGTCTTACGCCTTCCTCTGCTGCTGGTTGTTATGAGAGACAAAACGCTGAGCTGTGGAAAGGTCACTGCTCTATTCCTGGAAATCCTGAAGTCAGCTCATCAGAATTCATGAAATCCTATTTGTGTTTGATATTCTTTTTTTTTTTTTTTGTCTAACTGGAAACAATCTCACTACTGAGAGTGCCTGGGGGTAACGTATGTAGAAGAATGAGAAAAACTACCAACACTAGTGAAACTGCTATGACCATCCTGAGGATGAGTTTGAGAGTACCTCCGAGAGGAAATAAACAGTGAAATAATCTCTGATCTAAAAACTGGGTAAATTGTAGGCAAAACATTTCTTTGTGTGTCTCAACAACATAGAGATTTGATGAAATCCAGTGATAATTGTGAAGACTTAATGCAACTAATGCAGCTAAAGCTTGAAAAGATAATTTGTAAGCCTTCAAAGTATGTTCCACAATCATCTTTACTTACTGGGATGTTCACTAAGAACCATCACAAATGCTTAGTACTTAATGACAAAATTGTTGCTTTTGTCACCAAGAAATGCATTTTTTTCTTGTGCAAAATTTGTGTTGGGAAGCAGGCAGCAAATAGACCAACTCTGTATTTATCAGCAATGATATTGGCTAAAATTGAAATGTTTCTTAGCTATTTAAGAAAATCTACATTTCTTATTGAAGAGTGACATCGGATACAGAAGACTGCACGAGGTTTTTATAAACATAGAGGACACAGTCTGCATCCTTGTATGTTAAAAGGACAGATGTGAGGGAAAAGTAACACTTTCATGTGACATACACAAATGAATGCAGTCTTTAGATTGACCAGAAGTATTTTCAAAACTGGCAAAAAATCAAATAATAATCTCAGCCAAAAGACGAAAAATGTATTTCAAGTGAAACATCTCACTTCATAATTCATAAAGAAAAACATTTCACCTTCCTGTTTCAAAATGGTTTATTTTTTTAAATATAGCAACATTTTTTCTTTTGAGTTTATGCAAAGACAAGAATCTGGTTACCTTAAAAGCACTTTTTTTATTTTCTTGGAAAGCCACAGCCTAAAAAATTCTCCTTCCACCTAACCAAAATGCTTTCATCATTTTTTCAATTGCATCATCCAGAGTTATTGTTCATATAGCTTTGAGTTTGACAACTATTACGGCTGTTCAACAGCAACGTTGCACAAAAGAGCTGAGAGAGGGGATAAAAGATACTGTCCCTTGGAGGCTGGGTAGGGGACCAGGGCCAGGAAGTCACATCCCAACTCCCTTCAACAAACTGAAATCAGGCAGAACATTGTACTTGTTTGGAAGAATGGGTATCATATGCATTATCTGGCTTCTGTTCCTCACGATAGGGCCTGCTGGTAGTATGACCATTTATAGCAAGTCTAGATACCCACCTTAAGTACCCAGGGGGCATGTATGCTTCTCTCATAGAATCATAGAATGTTTAAAGTCGGAAGGGATCTTAAAAATCATCTAGTTTCAACCCCCCTGCCATGAGCAGGGACATATTCCACTAGACCAGGATGCTCAAAGCCCCATCAAACCTAACCTTGAACACCTCCAGGAATGGGGCATTCACAACTTCCCTGGGCAACACAGGTCAGTGCTTCACCACCCTCAGAGTAAAGAATTTCTTCTTAGTATCTAATCTAAATCTTCCCTCTTTGAGTTTAAAACTGTTACCCCCCATCCTATCGCTGCACACCCTGATAAAGAATCCCTCCTCAACCCTCCCGTAGCCCCTTTAGGTACTGGAAGGGGCTATAACGTCTCCCCAGAGCCTCCTCTTCTCCAGGCTGAACAACCTCAACTCTCTCAGCCTGTCCTCATAGAAGAGGTGCAAGGAAATGCACAATGCTGGAATAGGAGGTAGGCTTTCCACTATGATTTTGTAGGGCAGAGGATGTCTCCTGATTTGATTTCTACTACCTGTCCCCTGAGGGAGATTTTTCTCTGGGAAGGAGACAGGGACAGTGCCCCAACTATTCTCTCTGACCAGGCTCCCTGCTTACACCACTGAGCCCATGACTTGCCAGCAGGTTGGGAATTGTGGATGTTTTGAGTCGCTTTATGTTCTTCTTTCAGGCAGTCCCTGCAGCCTCGTGTATGCTGCGGGTGACGAAATGCAACCCATTAAACCCTTTGTGAAGGGTTTAATTTGCACATCCCCTGACTGTGATTATGATATCTTGTTATTGCTGTGATTATTACTCTCTAGGGGGAACCCCCATCTCTAGACACTTTGAGAAGGCTCATCCAAGAGGAGTTAGCCAAGCAGCTAGATGGTAAGTAATCATCTCTGCAAAGCCAGAAGATATATCTGAGAGTATGAAAGATACTTTACATAGATGTAGTGGCACCTGAACTTCTCTTGCTTATGGCAGGCAATGTTACAACAAGCCTTTCTGGAAAGACTAATGTGTAAAATGAAATGTGTTTAGCAAGCTTTGCTGTTATCCAAACTTGATGTTCCCAGCAATAGCACAGGGGCTTTCTCCCTTTAACCCAAGGACATTACCTGTGCAAAGTGCCTCGTGGCTTTTTGCTACCAGAAGACTCGGTCCTGCAGGCGCATGGGCTGTGATGGTAGGTCAAGAGAAGATACAAATTCAAACGGATTAATGTGGGTCCCTGGAAGAGAAAATAGAGTAAGAGCCCACAGAAGGACTATGGGCTCTCGTAAACTTGCTTTTGAGGTCCCAGCTGGAGGAGAATGGCTGTGAGAGTATAAGAAGAGGGGGGGGACTGGATGTGAGATGCTGCTTCTCTGAAAGTAGAATCATAGAATCATAGAATCATTCCGGTTGGAAAAGACCCTTGGGATCATCAAGTCCAACCAACAACCTCACTCTACAAAGTTCTCCCCTACACCATATCCCCCAACACTACATCTAAATGACTCTTAAACACCCTCAGGGATGGTGACTCCACCATCTCCCTGGGCAGGCTATTCCGGTGCCTGACCACTCTTTCTGTGAAGAATTTTTTTCTAATGTCCAGTCTAAACCCACCCTGTTGCAGCTTGCAGCCATTCCCTCTTGTTCTATTGCTAATTACCTGTGAGAAGAGACCAGCACCAACCTCTCTACAATGTCCTTTCAAGCAGCTGTAGAGAGCTATGAGGTCTCCTCTCAGCCTCCCCTTCCTCAAACTAAACAGTCACAGCTCCTTCAATCGCTCTTTGTAAGATTTATTCTCCAGGCCCTTCACCAGTTTCATTGCCCTCCTCTGCACTCGCTCCAGCACCTCAATATCTCTCTTGTATTGGGATGCCCAACACTGGACACAATACTCAAGGTGTGGCCTCACCAGTGCTGAGTACAGGGGGACAATCACCTCCCTTCTTCTGCTGGTCACACTATTTCTAATACAAGCCAGGAAGCCATTGGCTTTCTTGGCTACCTGGGCACACTGCTGGCTCATATTCAGCCGCTTGTCAATTAGAACCCCCAGGTCTTTTTCTGCCAGGCAGCTTTCCTGTACGTTAATGGCAAACCACTGCTGACCCCATCTACAGTGAAATGTAAAGCTGTAGTGCTTCTCGCACAGCTCTTGGAGCAGCTGACACATAGCTGCAGGCATTTTCCTCCATGCTTAAGGTCATGGTTCAATGGAGTGATTTATTTGAAGGATTTTATTTACATGCTATCAGACTGCAAATTCCACACCAATCTACGAGCATTCAAGATTTTGGATCAATGAAGAGAAGATAGAAAACCCTTCTCCCTCTGTTTGGTAGGATGTTTTTGTGATGCTGAGTATGTCTTAAGAGCTCTCTAGGCTGTTCAGGGTCTTAATGTGGAAGTGGCAAGATAATATGCCTTCTTGGAAATTGAAGAATATGCTGACACAAGGAACTGCCTTAGTTAGTTTCTGACTTTCACAGGCAGAGATGGGTACATTAGCTTTAACCCCACACGTGTAACAGCCTAGAACAAGAAAAGTAAGCTTTCTCCCTACAGAGCAGCCATGTAGCATCTTGCTCTGTGTAGCAGAAGCAGTGGAAATAAGGTCTTCTTTTCAGAGCAGCAATGATTCCAGTTTGCCAGAAATCCACCAGCTGCACAGCTAAAGGAAAGGGCATTTCAGGTCCTTGGTGGACATGGGTCAGAGGATGAGAGAATTGTTTAGGGTTAAGTACGAAATTTAGGAGAAGTTTAAGGCTACTGAGAAATGACGTTTAAATAGTTTAGAGAGGATCAGGAAGGCACTATCATGGCTTATGGGGAAGGGCTGTGTGAGGACGACAAATAGGTCACCCTGGAAAACTGATCTATAATAATACTTGGACTTTACTAGGCTACTGATTCTGGCTCTCCATGTCTTGAAACACTGACCTTCTAGTCTAACAAACTTATTTCCCTCTCTTCGCAGCAAAGTTAGCTTATCTCCTGGCTGAGATACAGCCTGCACATGTCAAAGCGTCCCATGGCAGACCAGGACCTCCTGGTCCCCCTGGGAAGGAAGGACTCCCAGGAAGAACTGGCCCTCCAGGAGAGCCTGGACAGCCTGGACAGATTGGGTCTGAAGGGCCACCTGGACCAATTGGTCCCAAAGGTGAGTGAAATTTTATGTGTTTGGGAAGTCTGATAAGCGGACGTGTCCACCACAGTTTGACATTCACTTCTCCTGTTAGTATAATCTAAGTGGTCCTCAAAATTCACCTATTAGAAGCAATCTGCTGAACAAGAAGTGATAAATGTGACCAGCAATTGCTGGTGTGCCCCACCACTGTCCAGAAGAGGAGTGGGGTGAGCCTTCATTGCCACTTAACATCCCATCTCAGAGGACTGGCCACAATTAGGAACTATTTTTAGCAAGTATATTGGCTTTGGCATGGATGGAAGACCTATGGTAACATTCTTTAGTTCTGTAGATCATGCTCATAAGTTCATTATTTTTCTTTCCCTCTCTACAGGAGAAAGAGGAGCAAAGGGTGAGAAAGGAGACACTGGTGTTGGCCAACGAGGGGAAATAGGTCCTCCAGGAATACCAGGTGTGTTTACTCAGAACACCCTACAAAACACATCACTCAGAACGACTACATTGACACAGGTCTCTGCCATATTAGGTAGACAATAAGGATAACATAAATACGGCATACACGATTTCTGTAGAAAGTGGCCCAAAGGGAAGAAATGTATCACTAGCATCATATCTGGCCACCTTTGTTTCCTCAGCCTGATTGACAGGCATTACCATCCATCTCAGTAACAGCTAGGTTAACTGACCTTTGGGACAAATCCAAAGTGAAGCTTTAATTAGTAGATACACTGTGAAATGTCTTATCTGCATTTGCCAGAATCTTGTTGTGACAAAGCTGAACCCAGAGATCCAGGCAGCTTCAGATGTTATAAAAGGTCATATCCAACACCTGTGCCCCAGGCATACAGCTCATGCTGGCAAAGAAGCAGCAATTGTTTCCAATTTATTTCCAATTTGAAATTAGGAGCTATTGAGCAGTTTTGCCTTCACCTTGCCTTGTTGGAGAAGGAAACTACGGGAAGCCTTCATTACTCCATGGTCTGCGTTTGGCATACTGGTCTTGCGTTGTCTTTAGATAACCATGGACACACTGTGCCCCATACAAATGAGTTATCTCCCAAAGTTGGCTCTTACCTCAAGTTTTCCCATCCTCACCTCCTCTCTATAAGGACTATATGTCATTAGTTGGCTTGTGCACCTGCACAACTTCATCAGCCTGGTGACAGAGGAAGAACAGCAATAACACAGAGTTGGGGAGCCCAAGGGTGCCATAGAGGGTGGAAATCTTGCATTCAGAAAAGATAGGCTTGCCACATCCTTGTAGATACATCCCAGTCAGATCCCAGTCTGTGGAAACTGTCGTTTGTACCCAGGTTGGCAGCAAAACCGCTCACCAAGGACATTGTGTTTTTATTTTAGGCCTCCCAGGGGAGCCTGGCTATGCCAAAGATGGGATGCCAGGACCACCCGGCCCTCAAGGTGAAGCTGGGGTACCTGGTCTCATGGGCCCACAGGGACCTCCAGGAGCCAACGGGCAGTGTGACCCCACTCAGTGTGCTTACTATGCAAGCCTGGCTGCCAGACCTGCCAACGTCAAAGGGCCCTAGCATGCAGGGGGTATCCCCAGACTGGTTTTTAAAACTTGAATTCATCACGCCTGCCAAGAGCTCTCAGATGTCTTCAACTGTGTTTCTTTAATGGGAGGCCTTCTAAACAAATGCTGCCGGTCGGTCAGATTATTTTTATGAATTATAATTATTATTATTATTATCTTTGATGTGATATGAGTTTTTTTTTCTTTTCTCTAACTTCAGGGCATATTACAACATTAAAAATAAGTGGTTTTTTTTCCTCTCTTGAAGAGCATACATTATCGATGCATTGTGTACTGTTTATGCAAAACCATTCCGATGCCAAAATATTTGTGTGTTATCTATCGGTTAATTCTTTCCAAAGCTTTACCATTCACTCTTGAAACTGAAATTAAATCCTGCGCTCTGCAGCCCAGGGCATTAACTGTGAGACACAGGCTGATCACAGGATCATTGGTGCTATTTGCCATCAACACAGAGAGGAGGAAGGCAAAACCATGCCAAAGCTGGGGAAGAGGTCTCCAGTGCATTTGGCTCCCAGTAGGCAGACAGTTACAAACAGCCAGTGTGTGTTTCCCAGAAATTCCCTGTTAAATTTAATGTTCTTCTGCCCATAAGTGAATCAGTGGTCTATAGGAGCTACTGTTTATGGGACCACATCAGATCTCACAGTAAGGCCTGAAGAAACCACAGAAATGATCTAAACCTCTTCACTGCTCCCTGTGCAAGAACTTCAGTACTCGGCAGATTTAGTCCTACCAGATGGAGTATAGCTTCCTTCTGCCAGGGAGATACCTCTGCAAAAAGCTGTGATTCTGTCCTCTGTCAGCTCAGGAATGCCAAATCCCCTTTTCATTGTCAGCACACAGGTCCCTACCACTGCTTCACCCAAAAATTGACCAGAGCAACATAGAAAGTCACCTGGTATTAAAAATCTCAGGAAGCCAGGTGTGACCCCAACGTGACCATTTTGGATGTCCACTCTGAATATAACTTGGCAGGGTCACATTTTAGGGGGTAGGTGAGAAGTTGCAGGCTGGTCTAGGAGAAGGTTGATCTCTCATGAAAGGATCAGAGCAAAGAAGTCTTCAGAAAGCAGGGAAAATTATGTTTGAGGGTAAAAATGAAAAGTCAAACACTGTCCCATTTCCCCTATCAGCTAATTGCCAAAAATCAACTTGGGAATGTAAAGAGAAAGTAAAGGGGATGGAGTCTGGAAAGACCTTCACAGTAGGTCATTTGGGGGTTTAACCCTCTGACCAAGGTAATCCCACCCACAAAGCTGCAGATCTGAGTGGTGATCAGGCCTCACACATGTGTGCCAGCCAGCAGAGCAGCTGCGGTTTCAAAACTCTTCTGCACAAAGCAGTTTACATCGAGAGATTGGAATAATGACCCTGACACAGGCAGCAAGTGCTGAATGTGTTTGGAAATCTCATCGGGTCTTTTGCAGAGGGAAAAGAGGCACCTTGCCCTGCTGGCATGTTCACCATATGGCATGGTGCTTCCAAGCTGGTTAAACTGAACACACACCACAGCTGTCTATAACCACCCCAGAATCAGCCCTCTCTGCTAAAGCCCAGAGGGAACCTTTTGCCAGCCTTGGAGTCCTTTTCTCACCCAGTAGCAGATAAAATTTGCCTCTGCTTTACTGAAAGATGAAATTAAATAAAATGTTCACATGCCAGGGTTAAACGAAGTCTTTACTGTGTAGCTCTCAGTGGTGCTATTTTTGCTATTTCCTATGCAAATAAACTCTTTGATTTGATTTTACTGTGTTTCTTGCTATGGAAAGACCAATCAAAGTGAAAATACCATGCAGTGAAAAGCTTACGCTTTTAAGTAACTCTCAATGGTATGTCTGTTACTGTTCTGCATCTTAGGTCAGCTTGCTATATTTCATTATTCAGCAAGCACGTTGATCACATTGTATTTAACAGCACCATTTTTTGCTAATCCAGGCTGAGATTTCACCCCTCCAGCGGTGAGGTAGAACAGTGTTTTTCTGCAAGAGATACCTCCCAACGTGGCAGGGAGATTTCTTTGATTTCAAGAAATGCGATGACAATGAGCAAGTTTTGCGAAGGCCAGTTATGTTAACTGGGCCGTGTTAATGTGACATTTAATTCCTGTCATGATGGTGACTCTTTAGCCTCTGTAGATTGTCTCTTATCATGCGTGTCTGCGTATACCATGCATGGCATAGACTTTAATACACTCCAGTGCACCACGCGAAGGGTAGGTACATAACGATGCTTTGCTACACAAATCTCAGGGTCTTTCAACCCCGTGAGATGGATTTTTTTGGATAATCCATTTCATTTGAGTGTCTGTTGGATCCTCTGCCAAGAGTCTGTGTTAGGAACATGAGGGACACATCTGTATATCTAATAACAATTAAAAGATCTGCATGAGTTAGGCACAGACTACAGCTCTGCAACTTCTCCACCCAGAAGAGGGGATGCTGCCTAATTCCCTTTGCTCCAGCATATGGTTGTCTGTTCGGTCTGTTCCTGGAGACATCCCAGACTGTCTCTGTGCCCTAAATTTCATAGGTGCCATTTCCCTGCTTTTTCTTAAATCTTGTTTTGTCTCTAGCTAGTTAAATGGCATTTACCAAGTATAATCTGTCGCTACAAGAGGAGTACGAGACACATGCTGCAGACCCAGATCAAGACCTGTGTTTGTGGCCACCCTGTTTCTAGGGATGTTGTCATCCAAGGGAGGCTTCTATAGCTGCTAAGTGAATGTGCCTAAAAAGCCACCTGCAATAAAAGGTAAGAAAGTGTATTTGCAGGATTTCTGCCCTGCAAGCTCAAACAGCCAGAGCTGCAACCGTTTTTAGAATCATAGAATCATAGAATCGGTGAGGTTGGAAGGGACCTTTAAGATCATCAAGTCCAACCATTAACCTACCCTGACAAAAAACACTTCTAAGCCATGTCCCTCAGTACCACATCTACCCTTTTCTTAAACACCTCCAGGGATGGGGAATCCACCACCTCCCTGGGCAGCCTGTTCCAATGTTTAATAACCCTTTCAGTGTAAAAATGTTTCCTGATATCTAATCTAAACCTACCCTGACATAACTTGAACCCATTTCCTCTTGTCCTATCACTTGTTATCCTATCGCTTTTGCCTCAGTCTGTCTGCGGATATTCACAGTCTTTGGAAAGGTGGCCTGAGATTAATTTCCAAATAAGGTTTGCCATATGGGCAGATGATAAACCTACAAGTATAGCCCTGGGCATGGTCAGAAGCTGCCCTCCAGAAAATGCAGATGCCTCTCTGCCCCAGCAGGTGACTGTGTGTGCTGGAAGGTGACGAGCAGACTTGTATTGTCTGTCCTGAATCTTGCAAGGTGACCATGCAGGCAGGAGGCAGCAGATAGGACAGGGACGTGCTGATGGCCTCTCCCCTAAATGCTCTTGAATAAGGGGGCCCATGGCTTTCACATCTCAGCCTTCCCCTCTCTGCAAAAAAAGCAGTTGGTACATTACCGTAAGGTCTGTTCACAGGGTCTGAGGTTTAAACCCAGGAATATACTGATATTTTTGTTGATTTTTTTTTTGGCTGGTCTTGTGGTGAGAAAATATACCAGTAAAATTGCATTAGAGAACCAGATAATGTATTATTTACATATTAAAAAGGTGCTAACAATACGGGGCATTTATGGCGTTATTGTGGGTTGCTCCTTTTTTTTAAATCAAGCGTGTAAATTATTGCAATTATAGCACACAGACCATTATTCCATTACATTTTTTGCCTGTCAAATAAACAAATTAAAAAACAAAACAAACCAAAACAAATCAAAACAAACCAACAGCATCGTTTGGGGAAAATATTTTTGCCTGTTAAATTATTTAACAATTTATACTTGTTTTCTAAACTGTTTTGAATTAGCTGCTTCTTGGAAGCTGTAGCAGGGAATGGATTGTTTTCCTCCTTTGCCACTTGTGAGTGGCTCTTCTCAGTACTGCCTTGTGAGGCTGTTTTTCAGAGCTGTCCCTTTCCCACCTCTTGTTGCCACTATGGGATAATTAAACTGTTTAAGGCTAAACTATGTTCTGCATAACTATTTGGAGATGTGTAATCAAAGCAAGGCTGCTCTGTTCAGGACTAAACCAAATGTCTGTCTTTTTTTGTTTGTTTGTTTTCTGGAGAAACAATAAAAAGCCTGTAACAGTTAAGCCCAAGCTCTGTGCTCTAAGTGTCTGGGACATGGGCACAGCTTTTATATTCTGGACAATTAAAAAACCCCATGATATTATATTTTAAAAAAAAAACAAAAACAAAAACAAAAAAACCCACAAAAATAGAGTTTATTGACAGCTCATTCTTTTAATGTGGACACTGTCCAACCTCTGCCCTGCCATAGATTGCATTTTGGCAGCTTCTGGAGTTTGATGCCTAGGCATGGTTGGGTGTCACCATCTGACAATGCCTTGGGTGCCAGAAACACTGACAGGTGAGTGGCAGATAGGATGGAGGATCCAGCGGAGTCTTTCCAGATCTGCTGTGGGTGACCCTAGGGGACATAAAGTATCAGTGTAAAATGATGTAAGATGTTTATGTTTAGGTACTTGAATCCCATACTCAGTCCCTCTCAATGGGATTTAGAGTCAGGTCATGGCACCTGCACTTTGGTGGCTTCAATGTGAGCTGTGGAGCCTGGAGAGCGATTCAGATTATCCTAAAAGGGTCAGCTGGAGCACTCTTGGGCTGTGATGCCTACATTAACTAGGTTTTCATGGATAAAAGATCTTCTGTTAGCTGTCTATCTTCCACCATTAGTGACTCATGTTCCCACTGAGTTGGTGTGGGGGTATATGTGTTACAGATGATGAGATGTTGGATGCTATGTGAGTAGCAGCCAGAAAACTCAAAGGGAGAGGGAACAAGGTTATGGCATGAGCCTGTGCCAGTCTTGTACCAGGGAGCAACAGGAAAATTTTCTTAAAATGACTGCACTAACTCAAAAGTAACTACACAGACTGAAAGAAATCCGCTACTAAATCTTTCAGCCTCCATGAGTTGGAGTCCAGTGCGGTTGAGCGTGAAGGTTGTGGCTTCAGGGCATGGGGAGGAAGAGCAGCACAAGGACAGAGCCAGCCTGGGAGTGAAGGCAGGCTCTTGCTCCAACCTGCAGCCCTGCATAGGGGTGAGCATCCATCAGAGACCACAAAATGTTCTCGTTGCTGCTGTCTCTGCAGAGCTAGCACTGCTGGGGGAAATGTCTCTGCATCAGCGACCCAATTGCCTCCTACATCCCAATTTGAGCACCTGTCTAAAGTCCTTAGGGTAATAAGAATTTGTTGGAATCTGGATTTTCCTTTCAACATCTTTGTAGATGGTGAAGTTGAATTAAGAAAAGAAAGCCTGCTTAACTTCATCCATCTGGATTAAATCTGGAAGTCACAAATGTAGATTTTTATCTTCTAACTTTTAAAATGGGAACAACTGATTAGAAAAGCATGGAGACATAAGGAAAAGGAGACTGGTTTTCAGGGTTGCTGAAAAAGTAGATTTTTGCTGTAAGCACTAACTTCTGAATACCTTGCATAGCTTGACTCAAGAATATTGATGCTGGCAATATTCTTGTTGGAGTTGGTCTGAACTGAGAATGAGAATGTCCCACTGGGTCTCTAGGGGGATCATGTGTTTAAAGTACAGGCTCTTTCTTGTTATTTTACATTTTGAATCATAAACCTTATGTAGAAATCACAAGGGAGCAATTTGACAGAGGGATATTAATCATAATCTGACGTTCCTGATGAGCCAGCAATCAGCGTCAAGAAAAAGGATGTCCTGCAAGATGGAGCAGAAAAGAACCTGCCACCTTAGTGAAGGAAAACCCAGGGTCAAACTCCAGCTGTGAAAAAGTGCAAAAGGAGAACAGTGCCCAACATCACAAAAACCTCTCTCTCTGCCGACTGCTTTGGCTCTGCATGACATGCTGTCTGAAAGACTCAGGGTTTGATTTGAAGAAATAAGCATGTTTAAGCAGAAGGCAGAACACACGGCACCTAGGTTTATTTCACAGGACAGACATATTTGACAATTTGTTCTTAGAAACATATTTTTCGCCTTGGTAATGTGAGAGATGGCTTTTGTCCAAGACTGAAATTACTCTCATTGCAGTAACTTCTTCAGTGCTTTCTTGATGGGAGTTAAGTTTAACTGTGATTCCTATTTTTATGGTTAATTGTGAGGTCTGTCATTTCTGGTAAGCAACTTTCTTTTGCAATTGAAAATCTCCCTTTTCCTTGGCAGCTGTAGTCATCTCTGTTACTTGTTAGAACAACTATTGGACTTTCTTGAGTTCTGCTGCATGTCCACTCTTTCTTGATGAAGATAGCACAGCCTTCAGACCCCTTTGACATTAATGGTGAACCTAAAGAGCAGGAGTACCTGGACGCATTCCTGTGTAACCTGCTCTAAGGTGGCCCTGCTCTGGCAGGGGGGTTGGACTAGATGATCTACTAAGGTCCCTTCCAACCCTATGATTCTATGATTCTATGATTCTATGAGTAATACTTTCAGTGTCCCCAGGATCTGCTCACACCATTACATATTCGACTGTGATGGTCCCAGCTCAATAGCTTGTGCAGACCCTATCAGGAGGACCAGCAGGCCTGTTTCCAGCCACCAACATCCCAGGAGCATATAATGACAAAGCAGGCTCATAACAATTCTGGATACTAGAAAAGTGATACGGTTTCCTCTTACTGATGCTGAAAATGAATCTGGAGGAAATTCAGGGCTTAATTTCAAAAGGATTATAGTATGTGCATTCTGAATCTAAATCAAGGGTTACATCTGGTGTGTATCAGCCCTGAAAATCATAGAATCACAGAACGGTTTGGAAGAGACCTTTAAAGATCATCTAGTCCAACCCACCTCCAAGCAGCAGGGACATCTTCAACTAGATTAGGTTACTCAGAGCCCTGTCCAACCTGACCTGGAATATTTCCAGGGATGGGGCATCTACCACCTCCCTGGGCAACCTGGGCCAGTGTTTCACCACCCTAATTGTAAAACATTTCTACCTTATATATAGTCTCTAGTCTAGGAGAGGTGTCCCATCCATCTGATCATTTTTGTGTCCCTCCTCTGGACCTGCTCCAACAGGTCCATGTCTTTCCTGTGCTGAGGGCTCCAGAGCTGGACACAGTACTCCAGGTGGGGTCTCACCAGAGCAGAGGGGCAGAATCACCTCCCTCCTGCTGGCCATGCTTCTTTTGATGCGGCCCAGGATATGTTTGCCTTTTTGGGCTGCAAGCACATGTTGCCAGCTCAAGTCCAACTTTTCATCCACCGGTACCCTCACGTCCTTCTCAGCCGGGCTGCTCTCAATCCCTTTATCCCCCAGCCTGTATTGATACTGGGAGTTGCCCCTACGCAGGTGCAGGACCCTGCACTTGGCCTTGTTGAACCTCATGAGATACACACGGGTACACTTCTCAAGCTTGTAAAAACCTGTATTTCGGGGTGAAACCCAATTAAAAAACCAGCAGAGCCTAAAGTGTAAGTTCAGAAAGTTGAACGAAGATCCCCAAATCCTCTTGCCAGCATCTTCTGGATAGAGGGCTCACAGGACTCGCTTGTGTAGCCACACAAGCCCCTGGTTACAGGCTTCCTGCAAACTCAGCACCATCCTTGTCCCAGGAAATCAGAACTGAGCAGGGTGGGAAATCAAAGCTGATGTGCCCCCTACTTCACAAGATCTGACCTGGTAGACCTACTTACACCATACCTCTAATGTCTTCTACCTTATGTGGCCTGTGGGAGGCTATGGAGACCCCCCCTCTCCTTGAAAAACTTTTGAAATGGTTATCCTAAGCATTTATTGGCCTTAAGGATTAGAGAATGAAGCAAAAAAATCAAGGCTCAGCAACACAAGGCTCAACATGAAGGCTCAAACACACAGTTTTCTCCTTCCAGCAAAATACCTTGCTCTCTCCATTGCATACTGTCCTGAGTGGCTTGGGATAAACCTGGCATTTTTCATATCTCCTACAAAAGCTATGCCAGCGAGGAATAAAAATTTGCTTTTAAATATGCTAGAGCAAGTGCGGCACAAGAAAGATGGTCTCTCTGTGGTGCAGGGATCCATACACTCAGCAGGAGGGAGAAGGACTTACATATTTCAAAACTGATTCTTTATCGTGTTTGCTAAATGTTAAACACACAAACTAACCTGAGGACGGGATCTGTTCATGGTTCTCAGCTCCTAAGCCACTGGCTATGAGCCTGTCCTCTTCTTGTCCCATTTACTACGTGCTTTATCTACCCTGCCTTGCTGCTTCCATTGCAATCCTTTGGGAGTGACCAATGTGAATTCTTCATACCTGGGTGCTCCCAGAAGGAAAGTCCTACGCACAGAATCACAGAATCACAGAACCATAGGGTTGGAAGGGACCTCTGGAGATCATCTAGTCCAACCCCCTGCCAGAGCAGGGCCACCTTAGAGCAGGTTGCACAGGAACCCATCCAGGGTGGTTTTGAATGTCTCCAGAGACGGAGACTCCACCACCTCCCTGGGCAGCCTGTGCCAGTGCTCTGCCACCCTCAAAGGAAAGAAGTTCCTCCTCATGTTTAGGTGGAACTTCCTATACTCAAGTTTGTGCCCGTTACCTCTTGTCCTGTCCCTGGGCACTACCGAGAAGGATCTGAACCAATCTACCGAGAAGCACAGGCAGAACACTGTTGCTTCACTTTCTGAACACTGGCAGATATTTGCCATCAGCTCACTGGCTGCAACCGCGAGAGGCAACGTCACAGCCCAGGAGCTGGGTTTTGTGTACACCACAGAACTGGAAGGGAAACGGCTGATCAAGTGAGAACGCCAGGTGTTTACTCAGTGGGATGCGTCTGAGCAACACAAACAATTTGCATGTGCGTTGGTAAGGTGCCTTGCAGAGAGGAAAGCTGACAGAGGGACTCAGTCCACCAAGAACCTCAGAAGTTGACTGTGGAGTGTGCAACACATTGTGCCTGTTTTGGTTCAACCAGCTGCGTTACTGTGGGACGATGGATGCAGCCACCTCCTTTGGATGTGCCTCTTCATGCCCCGATCTACTCTGGAGGTATCTTACAGAGCACGATCCAAAGTATGAAGGGAAGAAGAAACTCAAGATCTCAGGCAGGGAGCTGGCATCGGTCCCTGCACAGGTCTTTGGCTTGGACCAGCTGCAAGTCCTGGAGATGAGCCCAGAAAGAGAGAGTTGCTTGAGGTACAGGATGGAGCTGCTCCCCCCAGAGATCAGCCGCCTGAGGAACCTCTACGTGGACTCCAACAACTTGAAGAAAATCCCAGCTGTAATTGGCGCTTTGAGTCACTTGGAGAGGCTCACTCTGAGCAACAACAGCCTGAGCTCCCTGCCACCAGAAATGGGGGCACTTCAGAGGCTGCACAGCCTCCACCTGGCCAACAGCAGCCTCGCCGAGCTGCCTGCACCCCTCTGCCAGCTGAGGAGCATCATCTTTTGGGATGTGAGTGACAACAAAATAGGCACAATTCCCTCCAGCATTCAGCACCTGGAGAATCTGGAAGCATTGCTATCGCTCTTCAACTTACTGGAGAGCCTACCCAAGGATATGTCTGTTAAAGAATCTGCACACGCTTTGGTTGGGAAACAATCATCTACGGTCCCTTCCAGCAAGCTTTGGGGAGCTGATGAACCTGGACTGGGGATACAATTACCGTTCATGCAATTTTGAGGGGAATCCACTGGAAAGTATCCCCTCCCCGAAGTCTGCAGCAGAGGTCCCGAAGAGATCAGAGGTTATTTCTTGTCATTTCATAGGGCATAGAGAGGCTAGACAACTGACATTTTTGACATTAGTATTGAACGGTGGTGTACACCTTTCAAAAATTCTTTCTGGGGCAACTATAATCTTTTTTGTTATTTATAGTTGTGTTGATCTGTCTCAGGAAATGTTGCATCCAAACGTTCAGTCTGAGAAAATGAGCAATAGCTAGCCTGAGAGGATAGAGTCAGGTAAACAACTGGTGGTACGTAAGCAGCCATAATCCATGCTGTTTGTTTGCACACTGGGTCAGTGCTTGAGTCTGGGCTTGAAGTAGGTTCAGGCTGATTTCTGGAAGGGTTTAAGGCCATACAGACTTGTGGATTTGGCTTTGTTTCATGTAGCCCAGAATCTTAATACTTTCCATGGTATTTTACATCCAACACATAAGTTGAATCAGCTCAGCCTTCCATCTGGCTCTGGATAAGAACCAACCTGTGTCCAGGTCCCACAGGGTAGCACACAAGCGGCTTCTCCATTGCTTTGGCAGGAAGTAGCGTATTTCTTACCCTGCTTCTCCTGAAGAGCTGTTTCAGTGCGGGGCTGTCACACTTTATGGAGGCAGCATGGACCTGGAGTCGATGTGCTAGTCCCTCCAGAGCCAACCGCTGGGATGGAGCTTGGTGGTGCACAGGGGTAACCCAGATTTAGAGATGCAGCACTAGCAAAAAGGTTTCCACTACTACTGAGGCTGGGAAAGTGTTCTGAGATATTAAAATACAAGTACGCAAACTTCCTGCAAGGGAACATTTCTGAGAATTCGTGTCTATAATCATAAAAGGCTTCATCAGTGGTACATTATGGAAATTTGCTGAGACTCCTTTCTGTTTCATTTTGCTCCCTCTTCCCCTTAGCCTCTCATCAGAATTTTCCTCCCACCTCTCCCTGGCTTTGCTCTTTCAGTTTCTCTGTGGCTACTCCCTCTGACATTATCTTTGTGTTTCATTATTTTCTCATCAAAAGGCTCTCATTCCTTTTAAAATGCTTTTCTTTGCTCTCTGTCTCCTTTGTTTCCTATTTCTCCTTTGGCCAATGTACAGAAAGCTGCAGCTTTGTGTCTTTCCTGGAAAGAAGAAGGGCTGAGTCAGGCCTGCTGGGAAATGAACATGTGCTTCTAGGGTTCACAGAGAAAGGGAGAGAGAAAGGGCTTGAGACGTTGATACACGGACCATTAAGTCTGTTGTTCAGTCATTTTCTTCTTGTAGCAAAGATCAGCACAAGAAGAATAAGAGCTCTGAATCCGTGCTGAAATTTTACTGGGTGACAAAAGCATGACTCCAGATATTCTTAGGGTGAACTGATTTTTACAGCACTTTGACACTGAGTTTGGCCTGACCTCTGTGAAGCTTTGAAACCAGCCATCACCTTTTGGTGGCACTGTAAGCAGATTCAGTATAGGAGCCATATATCGCACAATGATAAATCAATGCATGGCAATAATGGGCATGCTATAACATCAAACCAGTTCACTCGTTTTTCCTGCAGCTGATTGTTTCTAAGATGTGTGACATAGGAAAGAAAGGAGCAAAGGGACCGTGGTGCCTTGATGACTTGGCTCTTTCTGTGGCAGAGGTGAAGGAGAAGACCATGAACTGTGAGTCTTTTGCACTTGGTTGTTTTTCAGAGACTTGCAGCATGATAAGGGAAGGTGTGTGAAGTAGCTCCTGAAGCTGGTGGTAGATCAGACCAGAGAGGTGTCCTTCAGAGAGGTGTTGAAGGACTGGGAATTTGTTCCTATTTCTGCCAGTGATTTATTTTCTGGACTCAAGCAGGTCTGCTGCCTTATTTCCCCGTTTCTCCCACCCCATTCAATATGTGTAGTCATCCTGCCTTTCTAAAGCTTGTCTAGTATAGGACATAAGTATAAAGGCAGTACTAGTAGTGGGGTACAAGTAAAGACAAGGTCATTCCCCTGTTTTGGGACATGTGTGGGACTGAAATTCTAGTAACTGTGGCCTTTTTTAGACAGTTGTGTCTTACACACTGAATACTTACAGGGCATCATCTTAGACAAGCAGTAAGGGACAATTTTTCATATCCCTTGTCAAACTGTTTAGATCCTGCCTACCTTTATGTCTTCTCCACTGCATAGGGTTTGGGCTTGAAGACTCATTTATAATTTTAGCAACCTTTCCCAGTGATTCCCAAAAGGCAAGTTAACTTTATCATGTTCAGGGAGATTATAGCACCCTGCAGCTTTCATTTTTGGTTTTGGCCAACCAGATTTCATACATTAGAGGGTCCCACAAGTTTCCCATTGAGGAGACAATCTCTTTTCAAAGCCAGTCAGTGCTAAGTTTAAGTAGTCCCCGCTCAAAAAAACACAGCCATAATTTCTGAAACCTGACCGTATCCATTAATAATATACCTGTCATTCCTGGGAGTGAGCAGAGCTAAAAAGGGTGTTAAAGCCAGCAAGAAGATGACATCTTTAATAAATAGTGCCAATACCTTTGCTGTAATTCTCCAGTCTGTTGGGATCAAGAGAAATTCTGAGAAATTAATGCAAGTGAGGGCACTCTGACCATCAAGCTGCTCGAACAGACTGAATATGTTATTCAGTTAGAAGAAATTATGCCCTGACCCCATGCTGTCTGTCGCCTCTTCCTCTCCCTTTGTCCTTCTTGCTTCCAAAATCCCACTTCCCAAAGTAAAAACCCCAGTAGTGCGTATATGCTGCCGTATTCAGGCATCTGTGTTAGTGGCATAGTTACGCAGAGCAATAACGAGATCTTGGTGTTGTCATTAAGATGGCATTGAAATCTAATCTCAAACTGCTTATCCTGTATTTGTTGTACTCTCTGTATTGTTGCTAAGCACCCTCCTTTGCCTGTGCTCATTAAAACTTCAAGCGTTAATATCAGAGAATGGCAAACTGCTAGGATATAGGCCCCTGGCTAAAAGACCTAGATATAATCCATACTCAGGGGGTGAGGGGGAGGAGGGAGGGGATGGAATTGTTAAAGCTAGCATTCAGCATTGATGGGAGCTGTGCATGTATTCCCTTTCACCCCATACTGTACTGCAAATGGACTGGCGTAGGAGAAGAACATTGTCCCCTGGAATTGCATAGGACTTTCGTTTGAAAATTTTGAACTCTTGCAGCAGAACAGTAATGAAACGTAAAAGTGGTGAGTGAAAAAAGCTACAAACAGAAATCCAGAAGAATAATATACATAAGGGCAGAGGGCTCTTTAATTTAACATAGAAATGCATAACACTTCACAGGCTGGTAGCTCAAGCCAGACAAGTTCTGACTGCAGATAAGCTGCATATTTTTAATGATGGAGAGTTCACCTGAGGATATGACAGTTTCTCCACCACCTGAAGTAAAACCCACAACCTAGCTCACCCCACTTTTT
>VXBO01005612.1:645277-690318 GCA_013400135.1 Rhinoptilus africanus | reverse complement strand
TTTTTATGCAAAGTGAAAATTAGAAAGGCTTCTTCTGTCTTTAAAAGTATGTGGCTACAATCTATTGCTGCCATAAATCTAAAAGATTAGATGCCAGAATTTACTTACCTCTCCCTCAATTTACCTCTGCATAAACTTCAGCTTTTCAGTTTTCAATGGCTATGAGCAACGCTTAAAGAATTGAAGGTCACCAAGCCAGGAGCGCTGATCAGAGGGCTCTCACGTTCAATGGTGGAGTCTCCCAGTTGGCAAAACAAAAATGAAGTGTCAGTTGCTGTTCAACTCATGCCTTTTGAAGCCAGCAGCAGATTTCCAGGCTCACTGATGGAAGATTGGTCCTGAATTCACTTTGAATGGAGTTTAGCACCCACCGATTTTCCAAGCCTTTGAAAAATCTTGTGCTTGATCAAATATATTACATATTAGCAGACATCAAAGGAACCACAACTTTGCAGACCACTAGAAAACAAAAGACACTGCAGCTAGTGATCTACAAACATATTTGATATCTGAGAGTGCTACCTTCTGAACATGCGGTTGTTGGGTATCTCTTCTCAGATATTTTCTATGTGTTCTCTAATCTGGGAGGGTGTCCATCTAAAGGGCCATCATCACTGAGAGAGACCACTGCTCCTACTAGCTGGATGGACCCCAGTTCTACCTACCTTCCTCTGTGCTCTGTAGCCTCATCTCAGAACATGACAGTTCAACTTCAGAAATGATGATTTTCTGGTGATGCAACACTGAGTCAGTGCAAGAGGTTGAGGTCTGACATGAATCCATGATCCAATTATCACTGATTGCATGTGATCAGTCACTGTCAGAGGCACCATATTCAACTGACGAAGTTTCCCTACACTTGGGCAATGGTATCACAGGAGAAACAAAGCAATCTATTATGAGCAAGTGACATGTCTTTCAGCACATCAAATTGTAATGAAAGCCTAGGTAGCATAACTAATGAAGATCACCCGAAGCCGTACAAAGAAAAGTTTTCAACTCCCCAGAGTGTTCTACCCATGAACCAAGAGACAGGTAGTAAATGGTGTTTAAATAAATACTACACCCAAGCCACAGACTTCTTATGTTTGTTAAAAATCTGTGGTCCTCAAGAAGCTTTTTATTTTTCTGCCACCCTAGGGAAACTAGAAAGTGTGTTGCCAATCCCACTTCCATGCAAACAAGCTTTCCTTGAACAGTTCAGACAGCAAGAAAACAGCAAGAGGGGAAGGGACTAATGTCATGAGCAAAGTCCAGATGGAATGGCCCCCATTAACTCTTTGTACTGAAATTCACTGGGTTTTGCCAAATTGAAGTGTCTGACAGAGCCAGCCTGGAGCTCACTGCTGCTGAGACTCACAAAGTGATCCCATGTCCAGTCGTCTGGTTGATGAACTTTGTGAGGACTTGCATTCAGTAGGATGCAGTGACTCTCACATCAAAGGTGTTGGTTTGTCTGGGGTTAGACCATTAGCACAAAGTTCTGTCTAAAGAGAAATCTTTCCAGTACTTTGCAAGTCTCACTGTTAAAAGTTTCAAACTGAAACGTCTTCCTGTAATGCAAACTCTTTTTTTTTTTCCCCATTCCCCAGAGACTTTGAAAACAGATAATTACTTTCCTGTTTGCAACAAGCCTTTTACATACATGAAGCTCATTGAAGAGCTTCTTGGGGACTTACTAAAGTTAAACAAGCACTGAGCCTATCAGTCTTTCTGCTCTGGCCATGTTTTCCACATCTCTGGTAGTGCTTTTCTCCTCTGGACTATCGCTACACATCTTTACTGAGCAGTCACATTCAAAACTGAATACAACATGACATCTGAAGTCATTCCAGTGCCAAAGAAAGGACTACTGAACATCTTGATAGTTATAACCCAGACTCTTCACTCTTGTGTTGTGGTGATTTCTCTTTTCTCACAAGCAATTCACCTTATCATCTACTGTGATACCACACTTTGCTACAGTGCTGCTGCTATTGGCAAATTTTGGTGTTGGTGTATTTGTAGAAGCTGGAGTTTGTAACCTTGCACTTGTCCCTGCTGAATTTCAGCTTTCTCCCCCCGACCCCAGACAGGTTATACAATTCTTCAAATTCATTCTGAATTCAAATCCTGTCCTTCTGTGCTTACAAAGCCTCCCAGCTTTATGCCATCTGAAAATTTAATAACCATACTCTCTTTTCTATCGTCTAATTCATTAATGAAAACACAGGCCAGGATTGGATCCAGAACAGACCTGGCTGAACTCCACTTTCTACATCCTTCCACTCTGACAAAGCACCACCGATAACCTTTCTGATATGTTATCAAACCAGCTTTGCACCCAATCGATCATTGTTTCATCTGCTGCGGCTTGCTTATGAGAATGCCACACACAACCATTTTGAAAACCTTAGTAACGGTAAGATTCGTGACAGCTACTTTTCCTTTATTCTTAAAGCTTGTTACATTGCTAAAAGTGGAGATTAGACTAATTCAACACAATTTATTCTTGACAAATCCACATGGGTTACTTGTCCTTGCTGCTACGTGAAGCAGCTGGCTGCTGTGACTTGTTATCTTCCATGTGCTTATGAAATGCACATTTATTCTAGAATTTTTGCAAGGCTTGAAGGTAGGTGAAACTCATTTCCTATCCCCCCCCCAACAAAAACAAAAACAAAAAAAAAGAAAAAAGTATGCTTTTTAGCTTAGCATATTCCTTACTTTTTTGCCTTGCTCAGGCCAACTGCTGTGTGAAACAGATATCTTTAATGCAACAGTCACTTGCTTATTCAGCCTCAGGAGAAAGATTCAGGGCTGGCTGGAGACCAGGACTCCAGTAGAGCTCATTAGAACACAAGCACATCCAGGATGGAAGGATTTGGTAGGATCTGTACCATGTCATGGCCAGCCCTGATGTGCTCTGGATGGTCCCATGGTGGTAGTGGAGGTCTACAGTTCCTCTTGCAGTTTGGGAAATGCAGCTCAGGAACCTGTGGGAAAACAACTTCCATTTCCCTACTTGGTTGCTGTGCAGAGGACTTCAGCCTGGTCATGATCCAGGGAAAAGGCAGTCAGTGGGAGGGGGAAACAACACACGTCTTGGGATATCTAACCCATTTTGGTCCTGTCTTGTTAGCTGTGAGCTCTCCTTGTCTTTTCTTCCTGTGTCCTGTTTTCAAATAGATGTCCTTAATCCTATTTCTTAGACTCAGAATGGGCATGAGTAGCATGCAATTTCTAAACTGGCAGCAGGGAACTGACAGTTTTGATCCTGCAATAACTAGCTTCAGTATCTCACAGTGTGCGTCTGTGTGTGTTCCCTGGGCAGCTATGTCAACTCGAAGATGTCTGCACCCTTTGACTTGTAAAAAGGGTGTTTCAGATCAGCCCAGACATCTTCTTTTGATCTAGATGAAAGGAGGATTCCTTTTTGTTCTCTACCACTGGCTGTTAGGAGGTTGGCCCTTTGCATTGGTTCTGTATGTTCGCAGAAAGAATAGCAAAAGAAAGTTAGCTCACACAGGCTAAATGTCTGCCAGACTGCTTGCTTCTGCATAGTTTTCACACATAAAATACTGTTGCACTTTAGCTGTTTCTAAACATCCACACAGCATGTTTCTGTGTCTCTCTATTATTTGCAAAGTTTCTTTTTCAGGTGTAAAGCAGGCCTTATCCAGAGTGAATAACTGTGATTTGTTCCTAGAGCACTAATAAACCTAAATTATCTCCTATTCCTACTTTTTTTTTCAGCTGTGAGGTTCAAGCTCTTTGGTCATGCCCTTGATTCCCTCTTCTAGTGTTTGGTGGCACTGGGAAGAGTTGCATGGCCTGTGGTGTATGGGACTGAGAGGCAGAGCTTCTTTGTAGACCCCTTTTGAGCCAAGGTCTATCCAAAGGATACCTACCCTTCCAAGAATCTAGACCTGGTGATCTTGCTTGTTCCTTCCACTTCTGTGGTCTTAGTTGTCTCTTTGCTTATTAGACATTGTTGATTGTTGGGAATGTGTTAAATTGATGCTCTGTATATCTAGACTCTTTTTGTTTGAAATATTGTTATTTTTCTGACTGAGTGAAAAGAAAATGAAAGAAGTTACATGAGGCCATAGATATATGTATATGTGGATTATGCATCTTCATTTAGCAGAGCCATTAGGCAGATGCCCTATACAATCCCAGTTCCTCGCCCTGTTTTAATACTCAAAACACTTTACAGACTCTTCTGGATATTATTGTGTCCATGATAGACCTTCAGATGTTTCTGCAGAAAGAGAGGATAGCAATGGACTGATATTATACAGGAAAAACAACATTTGCTTTATTTGAACTAGGTAGATTGTCACTGGAAATGGTTAGCATTTCAGACTGGTAGAAAGACTCTAGGACAAAATAATCTTCCTCTACAGAATATAGCATATAGGATATTTTACAATTAATTTTCAAAATGAAATGTGTTTTTTAGTTGCAAAAATCCTCCCTTGCCTCCCCACCCAAATAAATTTAAATAGGAATAGTGTTTTATTTTGGAAGAATCAAAACTTTGCCTGTAACTTTTCTTATTGCAAACAATACCAAAAAATACGCATCTTATTGTTTTTTTTTTTAATTTCTGTGTGCACTGCATGTATTATATGTTATCAAAATATACACATTGTTGCAGAAAAGACTGAAGATTTTTTTATCTAATCCCCTGGATAAAAAGAGGGTGGATACAGGCATAAATTTAACAGAGATGGAACTGTCGGGCTGCAGGATCACTCAGGAGTCTGCAAAGACTGGTTCCCTCTTATCTCCAGGGTGGATTGCAGTCATTAGTCTCTGTCACTGATTGCAAAGAGCTCCTTAGGCAATCAGTCTCAAAACGATTCCCACTGAAGACCCCTCCATGCAACAGTAGTGCTGTGCATTGCCAGCCTTTTTGGTGCTTCTTGGAGAAGAAACGAGGACCAGAAGGACCCTAGAGCAAAGCTCTTCTCTAGAGGGATACCCTGCAGACCCAGCTTGCCCAAGCTGATGGATGTTTCCTTTAACAGAATGCTCTGAGGTACAAACTGCTCCCAGGGTAGAGTTGCTTATATAGGTTCTGAAAACACTTGCCAGCAGTCTTCTACAGGCATCTCCTAACAAATGGGTCCTGGCTTGACCCTGTCCCCACAGCTGTGGAACTGCGGGGACCTTAAAGCAACAGGCTGCAGTAAGCTCTGCCACCTAGAAATCAACCATCTCAGCTATGGATCCCTGCCCTTCGCTTGAATCTGCAGTCAGAGAGGTCTAAAACAAGTCTTCAGTGAGGCCAAAGAAAGTTTTAGAGGTGATGTGGTGGTATTAATCTCATACCAGGGTGCTTACTGGCCATTTCTTTATAAGATAGTCTTTGCCTGTGATCTTCTGATCAGTGAATATGGATAAATTAGTTGAGTTCTCCTGGCTACACATTTGGAAAAAAATCCAGAGGGTTTAACCTGCTGGAAATGGTGCCCAGAAGCACCATCCTTGTAGCACTAGACTGTTGTATCCACCCTGAGCATGAAGGTTAGAGCTTACAGATGGATTTTCCTGAAAATTACCACTTCTCCACCACTTCTCAGGTTGAGCAACCTGGTCTGATGGCAGGTGTACCTGCCCATGGCAGAGAGGCAGGAACTAGATGATCTTTAAGATCCCTTCTAACCCAAACCATTTTATGATTCTATGATTCTAAAATTCCCAGCAGAGCTTAGAACGTCAAAAGCCAGGTTGAGTTACAACAGGAACTAGGGCACTAATAATTTTAAACTCAAGAAAGCTCAGAGTGGGAAAGAACAAATGAAAATTGGTTTATAAATACAGCTCTGCACTGGCAGTGCAGTCCTTTATTTGAGTTTTGTTATCTCTCCAGTAATCTTTCAGTAGCTTCTGGGATCGTAACATACAGCACACAGTACCCTCTGGAGTAGTTTCTTTTCATCCCTTATTAGTCCTGGCTGCCTGTCTCTGGAAGAAGAGCCATGTTGGTTCAGATCAAGGGTTATCTTGGACCATCTGTGCAGTATTCGCTCTCTAATTGGGGCCATAAAAAGTAGCCTAAGGAAAAATAAGACCAAGGGAAAAACATTTAATACTACCCTCTAATGCTTCACCAATGTCTGAGTATTTACAGTTCAGGAGAGACCTTAATGTGATGTAGCTTGACTGCTTAGCAGATAATCCCAAGATCTCTCTTCCAAGCACCAGTCCAGTCTACTTTGACCCCACTTCTTGCACCCACACCATCTTTGGTAAGGAGTTTCCTAGGTCTACAGCCCCTTTCATAAAGAATCAACCTTCTTTTGAGGTCTCATCTGCTCTCACTTCATAGTACTCTAAATAGTCAATACCCATCCACTCTCTTTTTCTGTGAGATATGGGCACCTTCTACGTCCTGCCCATGCTGCAACCTCCCTCCCGGCTGTATTTCTTCTCTGCCCATTCCACATGTCATCTTGAAAGTTTTTCTCTTCCAGGCTTGTTTAATTATTCTAAGGAAGGCACAAGCTTCTCCTTTCTTGGTGCTTTTACCTGGCCCAGGTTGTTGCATCCGCAGTAAAAGGAAAAGAGATGACCTGCCTTTTTACTGCTAAATCAGAGCCTTTGAAATGAAAACACGTAAACAACGTGTGAAACACGTATAACTGATGTCACTGAGTTTGTTTATTGGGATTTAAGGAATCCCTTTTTTTCTTCCACTCCAGCAGTTTTTCTTTGCTCAAAAAATGGCACTTCCTTTTCAGTTATAATAGAACAAGGAGCAAATATGTTAATTAAAACCAAACATGTTTGGGGATGAATTACAAGGTCTCTGTGGGATAAAGGACATTCCAGTAACACTAAAAAAAATAAATGCAGAGTCATCTAGTATGAAAGTGCAAGCTAGATCTACAGTAAAGGCTGTTTTAGTTCCGCTCACGTCTGTACAACTGCAGCAATTTACTGCACTTGACCTTTAACATGAGATTTAGAAAGGAAATATTTGATATTCTGTTCTCTTTGCAAGAAACCTATGAGGCAGATAAGTAATACTGCCTTCTTTTCCAGATTGTTCCCTGAATAATTTCTTTCATACGCAGTCAGAATTCAGAGACCTTGATTTCTTGCTCAACAATCTCTTGGGGAGACAAAGCCTACTACTGAACATCACATCTTGACATCACAAGCCCATACACTCCTGTTTTTAAATTCTTCCTTAAAGTCCTTCTAGAATTATACTGAGAATCAGCAGAAATCTATTTTTTAGAGAAAAATCTATGAAGCTTGTTAAAGTAGGTGGAAATCTGCTTGTCCTGGAGGCTCACATTCTAGCTTTGTTTCCTCCAGCACTTTATATGACTTGGGAATCAGTTCTAAATTTCACATGAAATTACCTCTACAGGAGTCCCATCATAAACACACCCCATAGCCTGCAACAAAGAAGAGAATCTTTTCTGCGGTGTTCACTAGCAAGTGGTGCTGGCTATATGTGAAGTTATCACAGAGTATTTTCTACGGGTTATTCTGGTTATTGAAAGAATTAAGAATTTCAGTAATGGATGAGAAAAACACTGATTCAACTCTTGCCGTGTTCATTTTATTCTAGAATTTCAATATACATATCCAGATATCTACATATAGCCTTCCGGCATTATTTCTGCTTTTTTTAAAGACAGAATGCGAATTGCATTTCTGAGAGCTTTAAACCCTGAACTTTGCAGGTCCACAGTCTATTGGAGTACAATGAAAGATCTACACAAGACAGTCCTTACAGTTTTCCATAAACCATCAGATGAAGCTCCCATACTGGAAATTGCACTAAAAGATCCCTGCAAAGCTGCATATACAATGTTTTAGGCAATGTTTCAGAACCAGAGTATGATAATAAACACTGGAGGAACAAGAGCAGTTTTCAGGAAGGAGCCTCTCAAGGGTAGCATCCAGGTCTTTAAGAGGCTGAATTGTGTTCATGCAGTTAAGTATATAATTCCAGAAGCCAGTCTGTGATACTGGCCACTTCGTATGACCCAGACTGGTCTTTCCTACAGAATGACATCTCTCATTATTAATGAAGAACACAGGCTTTTTCTTTAATCATCCCACTCACTTTCTGTTGAGTGATATTTACTGAGTAAATCCCAAGTACGTGTATTTTTTTTTTTTCGTGATTACTTTTGGGTCTTGTTGTTCACTCCTTGCCTACTTGACTACTAAAGTACTCCATGAGGTCAAGTGAAATCCTTACTAACCTAGGCAGCAGAGTTTTAGATTGGATCTTGTAGCATCTATTGAAGGATGCTAACTTTTGTACATGAGTAACTTGCCCAAAATGGAGTCCAAGACTAGGCATGCTTATGCTTCTCTATTGCTGCCTTTTATTTTTTTTTCTCCCAACGTAAGTGAATTTTGTGCAATTTTCGGTACATAATATATTGTTGATGCAGATTCTTGCCGTGGATATCACTGCTAGAGACAGCAACAGGGATCAAGAGCTATGGTATTTTTGTGTAGAGAAATTTTATAAATAAAAAGTGCCATGAAAATGCAAGGCATGAATACATTATGGCTTCCTTAGCTTTCAGAGCTGCAAAGGGCTCAGTAAAGGTAGTTACTTCTGTCGCATGTTTGCTTCATGACATGTTAACAGAATAGAAGTATAATATATAGAATATACAACATAAAGTATCATGACTGATAAAATCCTTTGGCCCAGACTTCATTCATTCATTCACACGTGGAAAACAAAATGCGTACTGAAGTAATTTTTGCTGCCTCTATGGTGAAGCTATTAAGAACCAGGCTGGAATTATCACGACAGTAAGTATTATAGACCCTTACGTATCTGGTTCAATAGCTCAAGAGATAAACACACCCTTTGCCTCCAGAAATTAAAATCAGCGTAGTACAAGACTATGGTCATTGAGCATTCATGTTCACACTTGTCTGCCTGGCCTAATGCTAACAGATTTGAGAAAAGAATAAGTGGAGAGGAGACATTGAATTGTGCAGGTGGGATTGCTGTTCAGTCTCTGCTTACTGGACCGCGGCTTGAAAAGTCACTAGGTGATGTGGTGAAGAACAAGTCCAGCATAGCAAATGTCACAGGATGCTTGCCTTTACTAAGGGAGAGGAGTGACATGCTGAATTAGAGACAGAGGAAGACAAGGCTGATATTACATAGGCTGCTTGATTTAGCTGCTGCTCACTCACCTATCAAAGGAATCTCAGGCTAGACGAGATTCAGTATGCTGGCCCACAGTAGCATCTCATTGTATATAGATTTTTCTGGCTGCTGACTGTTTTTATCAAGATCACTCTAACAACAACAAAAAAGTGCAAAGTCAATAATATTGCGTGCAAGTTATTGAAGAATCTTAAATCCTTAGGGTTAGCAGCGGTAGTTTCTATCCATTTTTTATGTAACAGCTGTGGAAGTTGTCTGGGAGCACCACAAAGTGTTTTCAGAAAAAGATTGCTTTTATTTTGTTGACAGTCTTCTATTTATAGTTGGCAAATATTTCCACGGTGCAGGTTTATGCGCATCCTGTAGGTTTTGGTATCATGACTCAAGCTTAAGCCAGTTATAACCATGCAGCAAGTAGTATGTGAGGCTTTTTTTTGCTGGGAGTAGCAATAGAGGATGCAGCAGTTACAGTCATCTCAAGAACAGAGTTACCAGGCTCAAGGTCCAATAATGAAGAAAAAAATTTGTAATGCCTTAAAAATTCAAGCTTAATAATTTGGTTTGCTGATGAATAAACAAAAAATAGAGAGATAAGGTACCCAAAAGCTGCGAGTCCCTTTGTTTCAATATATTCAATGATAATGATGAGGTAACTGATCCTAAGCAGAAAGTCAACAGTCTGTACCTCAAACTGTGTGTACTTGTCAACTATAATCACTGCTGAAGATGCAGCTATCTTTGTGCTCTGTGCTGTGGGACACCTTACCCAGACTACAAAAATATTGTTGAAAAGATCTGGGGAACAATAACGTTACAACATTACGTGCTTCCTTGGATGCACAGCAATCTACATTTGTGTGCCAATTAAACAATTAGGAAAAAAAAAATATAAAACTGAGCCCTAAACCTTAAGCAACATGGAAGAATTCTTCTCCAAAACTGGGACAAGAACAAGAAAGTGAGCTTTCATTGTCTCTCACTCAGAAATTGCAGAGGTTTTGTGCTGTCCTTAATAGTGCAGTGAGTATCAGCTCCTCTTTTCCCAAAGAACTTAAGCTGCCCCAGCATTTTCTGTCATTCAGATCAGTCCATTATTTACTACATGTGAATTGTCAGATTAGATCTTGGACATGTTCCCTGCAGACTTATCTCTTGTACCCCAGGCAAGCGCACACTGGGAGTGTAAAGTACATACAGAAGGGAATTGGATCAACCACAGAGAGTGTCACTGACATCCCACGGGAGTCTGTATCTGTCTGAGATGGATTACAAGATCCTTTTAGGGGAGAGATGGTAAGGGAAAATAAGGAGAATCATGGCAGTATTTGAAATGTTTATCTTGCACATGCCTTGACTCTATCCAAGATACCTGCTTCTTTGAGAAACATGTGGTTATTTGTTCATGTTGAAATAAAACTGAAATATAGAGGCATATGAGTAATTGGAGAAACGTTTTTTAGGGGCAGATATGTAAAGCTTGTGGGAGTGTGCCAAGGGCAAGACAAAGTGTACGACAACCTTCAGTGTATCTAGGTACTGAGGTTTATTTAAGAACCAAGGAGACAGGAGTATTTACCCTCCTTGATTATCTCAGACTGACTCACGCCCTTTGCCACACACTGTTTGCATTTATCAGGATTCATCTTCCCTTCCCTTCAGGGAGGTTGCTGCTGGCCTGGGAAATTTGGGAAGAAAGTCATGTTGATCCACACTGCTGCTGCTCACAGTCACGACTCTTTAGTGTTACTGGTGAGGGCCCTGGGTGTCCCCCTAAACTCATCTCCATGCATCTATCCTAACTCCAGGACCTTCCCCCACTTTCAGGAACATGTCTTCAGCCAGGATCATAGAATGTGTTGGGTTGGAAGGGACCTTTAAAGGTCATCTAGTCCAAGATCTTCACACTCTTCTTTCCAGGCCCTCTGCTTCTTCTCAAAATCACTTCTTCTTTTCAACTATATGTCTTCTCTTCTTTCCAGTCTGAGAGCCCATGGGCTTCCCAGTCTGAATGGAGTAGGTACAGAAGCACAGTAAGTGACCAGCCTCCTATTTGGTGGTCCTTTTTCATGCCTCTTCACTGACAGGAGGATTCAGGATGTGACCTTTCTGTTTAGATCTGAAGTTACCAAAATTTACCTCCCCCCTCTACTGGTTGCAGATAGCAACCAATTATCTGCCATCTATCAGCTTTCACAATTTAAGCTATTTTTTTTGCCTAAAGCAGGTTTATAATCTGAAAAAAAAAAAAAAAAAAAAAAACAAGTACAGATCACCAGAGAAGTCTGGTCTTCCAGGATATTTAAGCAGTCTTAAATTGTTGTCTCCAAAAAGGCATCACCCGAGACAGGAGATACTTTTTTTTAAAATTTCTGTCTATGGCTTAATATTGAAGTGCCTTAACTTCTATCCTTTCATCCTAGAAAATATTTAATTTGATACTTTCATGAGCCCATCAGAGATCAGTCAAAAGCAAACAGCCCTTACTATTCTTACCACCAGCATCTTTCTTTCACTTTTTCTCATTTTAGTTGTTGGAGAGACAAATTATGATGGCTATTGTTTTGCCCAACACAGATTGGTTTTCAACTACAAAGCTGAGGTCTGTGACCATAAAGCACTCATTGCTGGGAGGCTGAGCCCAGAGGAGGACCTGTCACACACATATTTGGAGGGCAGAGAACTGGGGCAAAAGTAGAAATCTTTGCTGATTTTGACTTTGATTATAAGCTTTTGTAGGTAGGTCAGCATAGCATCTCTTTCATTTGTTATTTCCATCTATGAGAGTCTTGAAAATGACTAATTGATAATAGTTTTCAATGTATTGTGTAAAAACTTTAGAATTTTTTCAACTGTCAGATTTTTGTGAAGATTGAGGCTGAGACATTCCTGGCACGGAGCGGCTGTTCTCCCTGCCTTGTCCTCACTCTTCATTAGCAACAGAGGCAAAACTGTGTAGTGTGAAAGTAAACATTTCAAATTTCATAGCTCAGCAGCTGGTGAGTCACTCCTGAGCCAAGGGGAATGTCAATAAGAAGAGATGCACTGTGAGAGGTGATTAGTTTCTGTAGAGAGATTCAGTGATTCATTATCAGGTCTTGCTGCATTTTAATTGAAAAGGTTAGAAAACTATGTTTTGACCTAGCGGTTAATAAGGAAAATAACAGTTTTTTTGTTGAGTGGAAGGTCTTAGCTGAAACATTTCCTAAGATCTGCTTGCAGCCATTAGCTGTACATGTCTTTCATGTCTTTGTATCTGTGCAGTGGTATTAAGAAGATGAGTTTTGTGCCAGGATTGCATTGGAAAACTGTGGAAACACAGAACAGAACAGTGGTCTCTGACCTAAAAAGATACTATTAGTGTAAATCATTAAAAAAATCTAGGTGTGTAGATACTATTAGTGTAAATCATTAAAAAAATCTAGGTGTGTACGGGTGGTGGGGAAGTACAAGGGGGAAGAAGACAATGCAGATCACATGGAAATCTCTGAAAGAGGCAAGGATTTGAGAAGCAATCATTTAGGTGACACAAGAATAACCTGACAGGAGGTCAGATGAAATGAGTGGAAGTACACTGGCAGAACTGAGAAGACTGACTTTTCATTTATTTGGGGAAGAAAAAAATTTTGTGCTTTTACCGATAAGAGATAAGAATGGAGAATAGGATTATTTCTCCTCGAGAAGTCTGTAAAAACAGACAGTAAGAGAAAGATCTGTGTGATGTTGGTTGAGGAAAAGATTTTATTGTCATAAGCTGAGCCAGTAGAGACAGAAAGGGTTAAGATTATGCAAGATTTGCCCTCATTTCTGTTACTTGTAACTTTGCCAAACTTTAATTATCCTGGATGAATTTTTTCTTGCTGGGTGTGTGCCTGAGACTGAAGGGTGTGTATGTGTCTCTGTGTGTTGCACTATTTCAGTCATTCTGAAGACTGAGAACTGAAGAAAAAATTTTTTTCCATGTGAAAGAAAAGACACTAGGACACTAGGTGCTTTTTTTACTTTTTTCTTTTTCTTTCTTTCTTTTTTTGTTTTTTGGGTTTTTTTTGTCCTCAATGGGCTTTAATGCACAAAGTAGCTGAAATTCCAGTTGTTGATAATCTTAATGTTATAGCTGTGTCTTTTGCTGCTGGCTCACAGATATCCAAGTTTATAAATCTTCTGGAAAATATGATAGAAACAAAAAGCTCTACAGACATGGACATTCTTAGGATGCTCCAGCGCCTTATAGCAGCCTCATACGCAGTGGTAGCACATGCACCTTCCATAAAAGAGAGGACCTTCTTTTGATTGACTCCTCATTATCACAAGACCTAAGGTCTTTCTGAGTGTCAACATGCCCATTAGTTATGTAAATATTCATCCACATAAGTGTTAACATGCACAACAGGCTCCAGAGAACCCCAAAGAAGAGTAGATCTACCCAAGAGTGATGAGAGTTTAACTGTTCTCTAGGCTTTATTGACTGACCAAATCTCTGTTGACTTAATGTGAGCTTGGACAACTTCATGTAGACATCTAGATGTAGATATCTGAATTTGGAGTTTAATTCCATCCCTCCCATCTCTGGTAAACTGGAGATAAAGGGTGTTGACAGCAGCGGGTGTTGACAGAGAATAAGTGTTGACAGCTGAAAGCCTCTCATTTGTGTTCATGGTTGTTTCTTGTGCAGGCACCATGATAGAGGAGAATAATACTTACTCAAGCTGACAGTGGGAGTTTACAAGCCAAAAAACCTGAAAGCAAAATCCAAGGAACCCAGATATAAGGAAACATGAGGCTGGACTAGAAAGAAAGACGGGGTAGAAAGACAGGGGACAGAGTAGATTGAAGTAGAGCCAGTAGGAGAGGATTTCACTTGCTTGCAGGAAACTATTTCCTGAATATGAGAATCTGAGCAGCTTTTTTCCACAAGAAAAGCAAAATACGGCTCAAAGTATTCCCTTGTATAACATGCAGCAGAATCAAATACCTAGGCTTGAGAATAACTGTGTCATAACCTCATTTCTTCAGAAAATGAGGGACAGATGTGGGACAAAATAACTTTTAGAATTATTGTGGTTTTCATTAAAAATGAAACAAAACTCACCATCAACAACAACAGCAAAAAAAGCCATTAAAAAATCCTGACAAAACTTCTTGTGCACTCTCCCTAGCCACCCAATGTGCATGCCTCCTGGTGATCCCAGCTGGCAATGACCTTCTACAGAGGTTGTTTTACCAAATCTGTGCTTGCTCATGTATACAGAGAAAGTTTGGTCCAGACGATGGAAAAAGACACAGGACTGAGCAACTCATCTGCCCAGCTCTCCATCATGTTCACACTCAGAGTGAATCTTTGGTGCATGTACATTTCTTTCTATTTCCTTTGAAAAGGAACCAATTAATTTGATTAACTAGTAAGCAGATTATTAAGTAACTGTTCTAATACAACAAGGTATAAGCAAGTATTTTGTTGAATTACAGCAAATCATATCTAGCATTGCTGGAAACCCTATAACGCCTGAAATTTAGCTTTTGATAGCTTTGCAGGATCCTTACACTTTGGTGTTTCACACTGTCTGTGTTTCATCCTAAATGTAACGAAGTCATTGAGAAGTACTTCAGCTTGTGTTTTGAGACTTGTGTTGTCACATAGATGGATTTTATAATTAGTATTTCATAATGCCCCGGAGCCCTGGTCATGGATCAAGAATCCTTTGGCATTAGCAGCTGTACAAACACAGACACAATGAGCCCTCCATCCTTGTGGACAGCATCCTTTCCCTTCTAACATAATGTAGTTTTGTTGAAGTCAGGTCAAATCCTGTTGTCAGCAACCCTAGTGTGTATCTAAAGCCACTTTGTTGTTATTTCAGTGTAAACCGAGAGCACAGTACAGAGCAAGGATGTTTTGGTTTTTTTTTTCTTTAGGACTCAATGTCCTTCGCCAGTGTAGAATTGCCTCCTACAGCAGAAACATATCACTGAGCCCTGCCACTTAATCCGTCAGGCGCTGACAGCTAATACACTAAATGCCAGCAGTGCCAACTGGCAGCCTGTTGCTTGGGTGGATTAAACCAATTATTACTGTTCTCTCTCTTTCTGTTTTGTGCTCTGCTCTGACTTCCCAGGGCTTTCTGATTCCATACGTGATTTTGTTCGAATGTGATAGAGTTATGTTGTCTGTGTAAAAGAGAGGTATGGAGATGCTCAACACGATGCAGGCTGCCTGTATATGATTGTTAGTGTTGTGCAGACTGACCAGACAGAGGTCCTAGTGCACTGGAAACATTTTGAGGATGCCCTGTATGTGGCTTTCTGCCTCCCTTCCTTTTTCTAAACCTGATGGTGACATTAAGTTGTTTGCCTGATTCTGGAGGCTGAACCACTTACTGTTTTAGAGGAATGTCTATGTATGAGGAGGACAGCCCGGTATATAAGACAGCACCCCTCAAGTAGACATGCAGGCTCAGGAGATACTCCTGAAATCTCCTTTGGATGCTCCTGCCTCTCTGGATGCTCCCAGGGTCATGTCCGTGGTGGTACTACTGAATGGATGTGTGGAGGTTTGGATAAAGGTTGATTTTTGTGAAGGTCATCGGTCTTATTTCTACCTCTGGTCTAGAAAAGGGTTGTCTCCTAGGAAGGGACTGGGGAGGGTGATGCAGTCTGTCATGGTATGTGCACAGCACCCTCTCCTCCTTCTGTTCCCTTCACTGCAGATATTCAGTGGGCAGAAAATTCTTCCCTGTAACACTAACCTGTGCATCCCACTCTATCCATGTCTGAGCACAGATTTGAAGTAGCCCCACAAGAAAGGAACTCCTCGCATGGCAGAATGGTTTGGGCTCCGTCAGCATGGGACTCCTCTAACCCATTCCTACCTGATGAACCTACTTCTCCTTCACAAACATCCCCATGGTTGTGCTGGCCACTAACTTTTCACATATGTTTTGGAACTGGCAAGTCCTGGATAAATCCTAACAGTGATGTTGGCTAAACTCAGACCCAAATGAGACAGGCTTTTCTTTTTTTTTCCTTCTCCCTCCCCCATATACCTTGGCAAAATATTTATTCTGTTACTACTGTGAATATCACATTCCTGTTCCTTTGGACATACCACACTGCGCTTGGAGACATCCAGAGGAATTGCAGACAGCTATGCCACAGTTTGTGCCTAAAAAGAAGGGTGTCTGCTCTTTGCTAGGCTTTGCCTTGCCTTTCACATCTGATCATATTCTACTTAGATGTTACTAGTTATTTTCCTCTCCTGTCCTCTCCTCCCCTCTCTTTTTCCCTTGAAGTGTAGTCATTGCCTGCCCTTCCTTTCAAAGAATAACATAAAAAATCAGGCAGTATATAAATAAAACAGTTTTCACCTTTGTTGTTGGTCTTGTATGCTTCCTGTTTTTCCATCTATTACATTCTTTACCCACTGTGCAGTAACTGTGCTCTATTGTAGCTTGTTGTTGATGTTGGGTTTTGGTTTTAAGATGCACGGAATGTCAGATCTAACCAGATCTACTAAGTTTAATGAACAAGATTCTGTTTTTTTTTTTCTCTTTAATACAGTCAGATTCTTGGCTTTCCTGAATAGTTTGCCACAGAAGGAATTCTTATGAATATAAACTTGTCTTAAGACTATGATCAGATGTCCCTGGGGTAATTTCCCTGTGTCCTGAGACAGAAATGATGAAAATCATGTGGTGGGTGAATTATCTGATGTATGATCTTTTATGTAATATTTATAGCTGTTTTGAATACAAATATTTGAACAAAACCAAAGTTGGAAGAAGTATTCTGAAGCCTGAAAAAACATCTGCCTTGTATGGTAACTACCATAGAATGCTACTGGGGTCCTGGATTTTTTTTACAAATAGAAGAGCAATAAGGACCCCAATACAATGCTTTGCTTTTCCTGGATGGATGGACGGATGTTTTTGCACTGGATCGTGCATAACCAATTTATATAAAAAAGTTCCACTATTCCACTGTATCTTCATTTCATATCTTCAAGGCATCTCTTTTGTCAGCATTCAATTACACAACCTATAGGTAAGCTAGAGTATATGAATGCATTTATCAGTGCTTCACAGGTCTGATGTCTTAAGACCTTCAGCAAATAGATCCAGTCATGTCTGTAGGTGCATTTAGCTGGGAAGACTAAGGAGGTTACTCCTCCAGCTCTCCAACACGACGGTCTTCTAGACCTTCCTGAATGGGTTGTTATAGCATTGATGAAGCCCTGTGATTTAACATGAGCCATACCAAGTCTTCCAGAAACAGTATCACAAACATTTTCCTGAAAAACCAGAACATGCATGAATATTCCACCCACACCTGTTCTGTGTCTCTTTTCCATGCAAATAGGAAACTGAGAGCTCATAACAGACACAAACATCACAGCAGCATGAGAACTAGCATTTGACACTTCTGAAAGCATGTTTTTTTTCAGTCAGATTACTTTATCAAAGAATATCCAGTGGTTAGATCAAGGCTTGAAGGCTTGTTTTAGAGCTGGTCCATCAGCACTACCACATGACCTCAAGGATAAGTCTGCATTCTAGCTCTTCCTTTTCCTAGATAAAAGTAGAATGTCATATACTGGACTGATGCAATAAGCCCTGTTGTGACTTCATGTCTTTCATATACGTGGCAGCAAAATGGGTGAGGAACTGCCTGATTCAGGTTTTGTCATCAATTATTAAGACTTCTCAAGAGGATGTCCTACCTACTGCTGAAATGTGCTTCACGTATGCAGTATCTTGTAGTCATGTTAATGTGGGTAAAACCGGAACAACAAAGCTTGTATGGCAGAGGACTGGAGTACTTCGCATTCATGCTGGACACTTTAACTTCTTGTTAACTTCTACTTCTCTGCTCTGCATCTCAACCCAAATGACCACCTCTGTGGAAAAGGTGACAGAGCAGACAATGTCCTAGCCAAGCCCACTAAACTAAGCTGCCATTCATTTAAGTTTATTCTCCAATATATGAACTGTGACAGCTGAGGGCTCCAATTCATGATCTTTATAGATGGTAACATATTAAGCTGCTATAAGACTGTGACTTAGAAGTTTGAGCCTTATTTGAAGACCACGGTATGAAGCACCTGCCACAACTTCTTCTCTCAGAGGGAGATGATAATACAGTTCTGTGTCTGGGTTATATGTAAGCTGCAGGGAAAATAAAAGTGAATAAAGGAAACTGAGGGGGTGTTAAAGCTATGGTACCAAACTAGCTGGTGACCTCACCAGTAGCTTAATGACTTTGATAGCAATTTGCAGCTGTTTGTCAAAATTTAAAGGTGAGACTTCAGCATAGAGCACATGAAGGATTTACTCTAGGTACAGTAATTAGGGTGTAATTAGAACAATTTACAGAGGAAGCATGTACTGTTCCCTCCCTGGGAACACAGAGATCTCTCCTCCCCATGCTATGGCTCAGTGGCATCGATCATGCAGGGGCTGGCCATCACGTTGTTATTTCTTTCCTATTTCTGACTAATTAGGAGAGACTTAGGCCTCTGCTGCACAGAGAATCATGTTTTGTGAGAATAGAAACACAAGAAATCTGGGAACAGGAGATTGGCATCTCTGAGCCACTCCTATTGCCAGGTGTTGAGCCTTACCTTTTGATCTGTCTCAACAGGCAAGAGGCAGCAAGTTTTCCACCTGTGCCAGCTTTAGGCCTTGTTGAAACATCTGAGCTTGCTGTTTCTTGTAAATATAAGTAAATAAGAGTTTCTAAGGGAAATCCCAACCAACAGTGTCAGCAGCTAAAACTTGATGACCTCTTCCAGCTCACCAAGTATAGCCTCCTGAAACTACTTCATTTTCTCCTCTGAAGGTTTTTTTGACTGTGGTTTTTCATACTGCTCTTCTCCTCACGTGGGTCATCATGTCTGAAGGTGACTCCTTGTGTGTTTTATATATTGCTTTGGTATTTATAATGGAGGACATGGGTTTATTATTAGTCTGAAACCCTCATCATCAAGCTGATAAGGTATCCATACTTCTAGCTGTGGAAGACCAGATAAATCCCTGGTATGGTCTAAGAGGGTGAGAATCACCTTGTGTTTTTGTTCATAGCAAAAGCACTCGCTTGAGGGTATTTTTGATACTACACAATTTTGCTGATGACATTTGCTAAAATCCTTTTGAATACTCAGTAATAAGAGCAGCTCACTGAGCATCAGGAATAGTTTGGGAATTTTGTTGGATGCCTTTTTGAGGATTAAATGACCTTCAGTGGAAAAACATCCTTTCTATTTAAGTTTTTCCTCATCTCAAATATAAGGCAAAATCTTTTTGGAATATATTTCAGGGCAGCCTGGAACAGGTTGCTCTTTCCCTCATCTAATTTTCACTTGAAAAATAGTCACAGATTTTCATTTTCCCTTCACCTCACTTTCCCTTCATTTAAACTGGGTGAGCGCAGCCTCTTTACACTTCTTTCCTATTTCAGCCTTGCAGGCCTTCTACCACCTGTGCTATTCTGCTTTGTTTCATATTATTTTAAAAATTCACAACTTCAGTTTCAATGAGACAGCCAAATACTGGCATGACAGACATCATTAGCAAGATTAGATCAAAACTATCCTTTCATAAGGGGATGTTGTAGACAGAAATATTCAGCTCCCTACATTCTTCAAAATAGGTACCACTTGAACGTCCTAAGAGGAAGTTATATGAGATGTCGTTCTTTCTCTAACATGTTGCTTTTTCAAATATATACCCCTGCCACGCATGCTAAACAATGAAGCTGCACAGAACAGCATTGATTAGCATATCATTAGTTTCACAACTAGAGCCTGGGACTATGGGTATGCTGTGGGTGAGCCTGGGGATGCTAATGACAGCTGTGAGCAGAATTAAGATGAAGATGGACCATGCTCAAACGGCAGCTCTCAGCAGTAGAGGAACAGTTCAGGTGTTCCTAGCTGGCTGTAGACAGGAAGCTGCACTGAATAGGATGTGGTGTGTCAACCTGATTAAAAGCTCCATGTTGGTGTGGAGTTGCTCCATTGAATTTAATGTACGTCTCAAAGCTGAAATCAGAATAGCTGAAGTAGGAGTCGCATCCATAACACACCCACTTGCATCAAGATGACTTACTGAACACGGTGTTGCCACTAGGACTGTGACAGACTTTAAAAGGCACACAGTAAGAGTAACAAATTAAAATACAGTTGATCACACACTCTCCATTTTTCCCTTATATGTGTTGTCTAAGTGCCCCCAGGAAGCAAAGATCTAGAATTAGTTTTTGAGGTTTCACTACTGCGTGGAGGCCACTTACTCCAAGGCTGACACTTAGCTATGAGAGGGTAAGATGTGATGAGATGACAGCTTATGTAGTGTCACTTGTGTTTCTTTTTGTGATCTTTTCCCTTCTATGCCTTTTGCAGTGCATGTGGAGCAGTATCATAGATAAGGTCACTTTAGCCTACCATAGGAGGAAGAAATAACCAATGCAGAGGGTATTCAAAATTTACATGTATGTTATGCTCAGATTCAGCTTCCATATCTGTAGCCATCTAAAATTTAGGAATGTAGTCTAAGTTAGTTTCTAGAATCTGTCAGTAGTTTTTAGTGGGAAAGCGATAGCTCCAGAGGATAAAATGTCCCATGACAAGACAGGAGACTAAGATAATTTGAAAGTCTGGGGCACGTGTTTCATTTGGCTGAGTTTTACCCTGCCCACCATGAATTTGGATTTCACAGCCAACTTTCTGGATTAGTTTTTTTTTATTATTTATTTTTAATAATATCCAGAATTTAAGATGGAGTGGTGGGGCCGAGCCTAAATTAGCGTACCCAGTCTGCTCAGGCAGCAACAACAGTGGTGTTTAAGTACTTAATCCCTGCAGAAAGAAGCTTGTAAACTGGGAGAGGGTGGATTTAGATTAGATATCAGGAAGAAGTTTTTCACTATGAAGGTGGTGAGGCACTGGCTCAGGTTGCCCAGAGAAGCTGTGGCTGCCCCATCCCTGGAGGGGTTCAAGGCCAGGCTGGATGGGGCTTTGAGCAACCTGATCTAGTGGGAGGAGTAGCTGCTCAGGGCAGGGGGTTGGAACTAGATGATCTTTTAGTTTCCCTTCCAGCTCTATCCATTCTATGATTTTATGATTCTGTATGGGACTGGAAAGGACCTTCTAAGTGATAGAATCCAACCTGTGCTATTGGCATCCATATGGCAAATGTTTCTCCTATCACTTGATCAAAAGTACTTCACCACTCTGTCATAGGAAGCCCTCTTCTAATTTTCAATTTTATTTTTTTTTCCCTGTATAGAGATTGTTTCTGCTAAGTTATGAGCTGAGATTTTTGTTTGGTTGAAGGAATGATTTCCCAGTCTTGACATCTTCTCTCTGCTCACCCTCCCCTGTGCTTGGGTCTTGTAGGACAGGCTTTCTCACCCTTCTCCCAGTGAGAGTAACTGCACTGCCTTCACTTCTTCTGCTTTGAATTTTTCTGTAACACAGAAGACCAGAATTCTTGAGTATGTAAGACTTAGTGGAAGACATTACGTAGGCCACTGAATAAGGTGGTATCAATAAAATAGAGTGGACTTGAGAAAACAAGTGTCCATTTATTGTCCCCCCACCAGCCCCAGCCCTTCTGTTGAAAGCTGAACACAGATCAAGTAGGTTAATAAGGAAGAAGCAGAAAAGAGAGAATAACAATCCAAGGATGTAATGATTTTTTTTCTTCGGCCAGGAGGGCAACTCTGAATAAAATGTTTAAAGAATGTCTACAGTGAAAAAGATGACATTATTTCAGTTTTAGTCAAAGCAATATATTGTATTCTGTGATCCTTTGCATTAAATTCTGTAATGAGATACTGTTCCTGAGGAGGGATGACAAGCCCTAGACGCGAAGCTGCTCTGCTGTAGGGTAGTTACAGCATGTCAACTGTCATGACAGGGGGAATTTATGCCAAAGAGTCCTTGTAGATACCTATCTATGAAAAAAACCCAAGAAAGGTGATAATTAGGTCTATTTGGGAGGTCTGTGAGAGGATCAAGTCTCTTTTACACAGGACAATGGGAAGTTTTTATTAGAAACAAATTTGGTTCATGACTAATCCTAACCATATTTAAAACATGACCTCACTCATTCATTAACTTCTGTCTCAATAGGATGCACTGGAGTGAGGAAAATTATCCATGTGCTTTTTCTTCACATCATTTATTTGTATCTTCCATCTTTTTCGATGAAAAGTATCAGCCTAGAAACAAAAACTACTGGACTTAGAAAGAAACCCTACCTGTAAATCTGCATCTTGTGGGGACATAGACCATTACTTCCTCTGGAAGCATTTCTTTCCTTTAGGTGTAATCATGCAGGAAATATAACATTAAAAACAACAAAGAAAAATTCTTATTGATTTATACAACATTGTAAAGGCATAACAAAAAAGCAAGAAGTTATCCCTGAAGTGCATTATAAAGGATGTGCACTGCATAACAAATAGATTTTAAAGTAAAACTATGGAAAAATTAATTAATTCAAAGTGTGCTCATGATACTTGAAACAAATGCATAAACAAAAAAAAGAGTGCAAGGAAAAGATTATGCAGGCATTTCACTGTAAAAGCTTATTGCTGTGGAGAAAAGGAAAAAAACCAGAAATGCTTATAACCACAAAAATAGATTTTTTGTTATGGATTCATAAATTTATAGAAGTTTATATGCTTAAATATCATTGCCTTCTGTAATACTTAATGACTTTCTTAAAAGTCCAGATTCATGCTCCTAGATTTCAGATACTTAACTGAAACCACTGCATGTGTCTGGAAAATGTTTATTCTATAGAACTAGAGTGCCTTCTTCAGAGTAATTAATCCTGTCCTGAGGTTTGAGTCCCTGTCTGGAGGACTCTGGTTCTCCTCATCGGCTACACAGGCTCCTCAGAGAAAGGATGGGCAAATGTTTTTCTACTTGATGGATTGAGTCTGGTCTTCCATGTTACTCTGGGTATTGGCTTTACAGAGTTCACACAGTGATTTCAGATATAAGGGCATCTGCTGTGAACTGAAAATATGCGTCTGATAAAGAAGGCGAAGTTTCTTAATTTCAAGCCTTGGTATACAGGCAGGTCAAGTAACAAGCATAAATATTGTCAGATTCTTAAAATCATGGGTTTCCTAATGCAAATGGAGCCAGTGGAGCAACTTAAAAGGAANTGATTTCACAAACTTAAAAAGAAAAAAAAAAAAAAAAAGGTCATTTCAATAATGAGTTTGACTGTCTTTCAAATAATACAGTTTGCTTTATCTATCGGTCTTGATGCATGGTAATAACAGGTGAGTTAGACAAGTAACGATTATGAACTGCTGTGTTATTGCAATTCTGTAGATGTCTGTAGAGCTTGAGAACCATCCGGATGTGGGGAGGTTTTTAATGGGAATGTGCAGAGGAATGCCTGACCCAACTGGGCATAGCACTGATGAGGAGCCCCAGAGTCCCAGTGTGTACCCAGTAGGCACTTTGTAGAGCTAGGTCCCTACTCTGGCAACATCCTGACTTCCTTCCAGAGCAAGAGGTGGATGCCATTGAAGGAAAGCTGTGAGCAATACTGTGTTTCATTTAATCCCTTAGTGTTAAGGCTGGTGGAAGGATACCAGAAATTGTTTTTGTTTTGAGGCACTAATGAGTCAACTAGATGGGATGGGGGCTAAATTATAAAATTGCTCAAAGAAGCCTGTTGTAGAGGAAGATGAAGTGATCAAAGGGACCTCACTGAGGGCAACGTGCCCAGCTTGGCTGTAGCTGAGTGAATAACTAAAAGGAAAGCCGTGGTAGCCAAAGAGAGAGAAAGAGATGAACAGAGGAGAGAGTTTTATCTGTGTGCACAGCCAAAGTAGAAGAAATACCATTTGAGAAGGTTTTGTTACAGAAAGAACTTATACAGAAGGGAGTAATTTCTATCCTGGCTAAAATAAAAAGGCAACAACCCTAAGTAACAACCATCTGAGCACAGTTCTGCAGCAGAGTTAGGATGGAAAGAATCATCTGATGAACACAAGATCATGAGTCTAGCTAGGATAACTCTGAAAAATCAATGTTAATCAGCCTCGTGGGATAAAACTTTGATAAAGCATGCTTTCTAACACCATCTCCAGCTTTTCTGGTGCACAGCTGAGAAGTTGTTTTTATTCCCACTTTCACAGGACAGTCACATGAAATAATTAACTAGCCAGTAAACACCACATCAAATGGGGAGTAGGACAAGCTGCTTTTAATAAGAGCAAGTAAGAATGACAGAACAATAATTTCACTCTCCTCAGATATAAGTTAACTAGTACAGAGAACTATTTCTCTTAACAACATATGGCTGCTTGAAATAAATCATATAGATAGAAGGATCAACTCTGGTAAATATACACTGAGGTAAATTCCTCAGCTATTCACCACTCTGCTCTTGAATGTGTTTGGAAGCTCTTCAGTTTTGGAAATCCTGATTTGCTCATATATCTATTCAGAACAACAGGTTTTTGTGGTGATCCTCTACCTGTATCTCTCAATCTGGTAGAAAGGCTAGGAGCATCCCTTACAGAGATGGCCTTGAGCAGGACACAGAAAAATATTATGGCACCCTTTCATCCAATAAATCAATAGGTAGAGCACTCATGGAGGTTTGGGAGATTTAACTCCTTCTTCTGCCTAAAGGAAACATAGAACCACAACTCTAAATCTAAGGCAAAGACCTTAAACACTTGGTTTGAAGGTGTTCATAAGAGCATTAAGGAGTAGCTTCCCTCCTCTAGTTTATTGAATGGTTTCGCTTTGATTTAAATAGCAGTATATTCTGTAGGCTATGGGAGAGAGGATGCGGTTGCTTTGCTTAAAGATAAATCTCCCCTTGAGAAGAAAAGGGGAAAAACTTTTTTTAGTCTTTGCTTCACCGAGCACCTGAGGGAAGAAATAAAAATTAATGAAATGTTGGGGGCAGGCAAGGGAAAGTTCTGTGTAGTTACTGGGCTCACATAACCTTTTTTAGACTCTTAATGCTAGAATAGGCTAACTTCAACATGAGGTGCACACTGGTTCCAAAACAGCTCATAATAGTTTACAGAACCAAACCCTTTGAGCAGGTTGAGGGGAGGAGATGTGGATTAAGATCAACACAGACAGGGCAATGGAACTGATCTTGAGAGTCTCCCATGTGACTGTGAATAGTTTATTCATTGAGTTTTTGGATGAAAGACATGGCTGTGGCTGCTCTAGCTGTGTTTTGTAATGAGACTGGGCACAGAAAATGCAGTTATGGAATGCTTATGTTTTGCTTGTGCTTTCTCCATGCAAACCTCTTTGGTAATCCTAGAAGAGGAATTGATATCTTATGGGTCCTCCCTGGGTTAGAGATATGATCTAAACCCTCAGCTGGTCTGACCTCTCAAAGCAAAAATACATACACTGGGTACACTCTATACAGCAAGTTCAGTGCCTGGAGCAACTACTGTTATTTCTGGCACATCATGGATAAAACAGGAGCTAAAAGGGGATTTTGCAGCTCCTAATTTCAAGGGCTCTCATCCTGAAATCCTGTTGACTCACAGTAGTGCATATGCAAGCACCGTGCATACTGATGGGAATTAAATGTATCTCATGTCCAACAAAACACAGGAGTGTGTAGTTAGTTGGAAGGAAACATCTGGGCCATTCAGTGTAACTCAGCGCTCTGCGAGCATCAGGAAAGATCAAATTAATATTGTCTTTAGATGAGTCTACAGGAGGTTTGTTGCTCTGATACACGTGTATAAATACATATGGCTGCACCTGAAAAAGAAAGGTACTAGTGCCTGAAGAAAGCGATCAGGGATGTTATTTGTTATCTTGAGATCCTGCAGCAGGAGGGATTTTGTTACTGGAAAATACAATTGGATGAGCTCAACAACAGCTTCTTGTCAATTATGGGTCTGGTTAGGCATACCTTAACCATCAAAAAGTTGATCGCAGCGCAGCGTCTCTGATCTACAACCGCTGAAGCTCTAGCCCAGATCTATGAAGTAGACAATGGATGTGAAGGGTCTGCTCTTCTCTGAGGGCCATGGACCACATCTGCAGGATTCATGGAGGCACCCTGGCCTACCTTAGATTTAGGGCATTTCTTTCCTTTAAAAAGAAAGTCAAAAGACAACTGAGCCCCACCCTGCAAAGCAGATGCCAAGACGGATCCCACCTGACTTACAGTGGGTTAATCAACAGCAGGAGATATTTTTAAAAAGAAAAAAAAATAAGCAAAAGGAAGCCACATATGGTCTGAAAGTCATTCTGGAGTGGGGCGCAAGCCTGACATTTCTACTGCTGTAGTGTAACACGCTGCACGCCCCTATGCTGCAATGCCAGTGATATACGTGCTTTTAGCTCTCTCTCGCTTGCTCCTGCTGTAGGTTCAAACCCACTAGATATGCAGCAGACTTCACTGAACTCTGACAAAGCTAACCAACCAGAACTACCAACAAAATACACAACTTCATAATATGGTTTAATTTTTATAAATTTTTATCTAGTAACATCTAGAGAGGGGATTTGTTTCAAGTTTAAACCAAAAGTTAGCTGCATTCAGGTTTGCACATCTCACTAGGGTTTCTAATTTCTGTAAACTCTGCCTGCATGCTTCTTTCCCTCCTAACAGGAAATGAGTTTTTTGCTCTACCTTTGGGCGTACAATTGATTTCTCATCATACTGGAGTTCGTATCAATCTGTGCTAATTGGCACCCTAAGCAGTCAAGTAAAGGAGGGAGGAGGTTTATTGTGTCACCCTTGGAAGCAGTTTCTCCAGAATGAGTCTGGACCACGCTGGCAGAGCTTGATGATCAAGGTAGACTTTACAGTGCCTATGCTTTGACTGTTTTGAAGAGATACAAGGTGGGTCCCCAGGGATTCAGTATATTACAGTTTCCTCTGCCTTAAATTCACTTCAATCTGTTTCAAGGGATTATTGATCTGAATGTTAAAATCATTAGCCTCAGCACTTTACTGAGGATAAGAAGTACATTTGAGTTACCATCACTAGGTCAAAGACACATGTGAGATGGAAACCATTTCTGGAGTTCTCCTGAATTGATCCAATAAAAGATAGTATCTCTGCTTTCAGTCCTTGGTTCCCACACATCATACATCGTTTCTCTATACAGTCGTGTCTCTATGGTAAGCCACTCTGAAATTTGTTTGTTTTTTTTTTACCGAGTCCGTAGGAAGTTAGCAGAAAACCAGTAAAGTGGTAAGTTTTAGAGAAGCTAGAAATTATTATATCAGAGAGGGCAAGAGGGGATAATTGGATATAATTTATCTTCTACTCTGTACTCTGGGCTGATTAATAGTCATATACAAATGCTCATAGACATATGTTTTGAAGTAATGGGTAGCAATGTGTCCTTCAGCACCTGCAGTTCTCAGGTACTCTGGGCACAAGGACAGTATGGTTTAGGCCTGAGAAATTCCAATTAGCCTGAGAGAAGTAGGGGCCCAACCCCATTCATTTAAACCATAGGGTAGGATTGAAATGTCAGAATTCACAATTGGGAGATGTGAATAATCGGCCCTGCAAGCTGGGAATTATCCAGAGCCCTTAATATTTGGAGATTCTCTTAAGCCCTACAGCATGAGATTTAACATCCTTTCTCAATATTTTGATAGGGTGAATTATTTTAATTAAAAATTTTAATCATCTATAAAAATAACTGTGGGTTCTCCTGCTATCTATGTAGATGTTCTATCCCATTTAGAATCCTGCTAATTTTTGGCCTCATCCCCATCCTATAGCAATTAATTACAGTTTAATCCCACAGTGAGTTAGAAATGACATTCCTTTGATCTGCCTTTCATTCCTCACCTCTTAATTTCCTTGAATATCTATCTGGACTCATGAGAAAGAAAAATTCTTCTCCAGAGCATTCATTATCTTATATTCTTTTACCACATCCCGTCCTAGCCATCTGCTTTCTAAAATACATCATTGCAGCCTTTCAGAGGTTAGGATTTAGAGCAGTCTACAGTGCCCTTTGAGAAATAGATCTCTCTCACTTGGAAACTTTTTCCCATGAAGAGTAACTTCTGGTACGCTGCATTCAGCAGTGAGCTACACATATATGAACACTACTTTACTTCATTATCTTAATGTTTATCACTCATCTGGGCCATTTAATTGAAAGGGGTATAGGCATGCTGACACTGAGGCTGAGATTCTCCCCCGGTTAAGATGTTGGCTCTCATTGCCTGATTCATCTTGCCTAATGTGTTCACTACAATTTGTTACATTTCAGACTCCTCAAGTGCAGAAATGTGAATGTCCTGTCTGTTTATGTGTGTGGTGACCTCCTCCTCTGACAGGGACCTCCACAGAATAGCAGTGCTCCACCAAAACCCCCAGAATCAACTAGAAAAAAAAAAAAAATCTTAACCGGGCCAAAAGATTTAACTGCTTCCCTCCTTCTTAACTCTACTTCCAATGGGAAACCCTTAACTACAGCCCATGTCCCGGGAATTACTTTTAAAGCAAGTCTAAGGTCCATCACTTCATTTGAGCTGTTCTGTTATGTGAGTGAAACTATGGAGGTGTAATCCCAATAAAAGCTAGTTCTCTTTGCTGTCGCGGTGAGCTGCTACGAGCTCATCTGGGACTGGTGGATGGTGGAATTAGAGAGTCCTGCAGCTACGGGTTACAGAGTATTAGTGATAAGCTTTCCTTTGCAAGCAGGTGTTGTGGGTCTGGGCGGTGCCTGCTGAGGGATCAAAAATGTGAGATGGAGACATGTATGGTTGGTTGCTCTCCCTAACACTGAGAGCAGAGCCCTAAACACAGAGCCCTAAACAGAGCTCTCCCACACTCTTTCTGAGTCTCTTGTGAGATGAATACCCATGCTTCAGCCCTCAATTATGTAGATATGAAGGATAGGATGTACAGATATGCTAGGATAATTGTGAGTCTGAGACCTGGCTTAATGAAATTAAGGCAGAGATAACTACCTATAAATATACTTACAAGAAAAGAAAGGCAGCACCACAGAGGAAACAGAGGCATTTAAGCTAAATAATAATATACTTAGAAAATAAATGTTCAAGGTTAGAAGGATATTTATATTTTTTTAACCACTGAAAGTTGACATTGGTAGACCCCCTCTGAAGTGACACAGAAAAGGATAGTAAGGAAGAAATTATATCCTGCAAGGAGATAAAAATTAATGGGTTCATCTTGGATGTCCATCATTCTGCTTCTAGAAAAAAATAAACCAAAACCAATCTGCTTCTATGTGACTTAAACTTGAAAAACTTGGACAGGGGAAGCGGGGAGGAGACAGGAATACTTGGAAATTGTTTCAGGAGTAAAAATAGAAGGAAGAACTAAAGGTTAAAAAAAAAAAGTTTGAAATGAGATTCTTTGAAAATATGACCTTCGTTCACAATAGGGGGCATAAAGAAAAAGCTCAGCACCTGAGGTGGAAAAATGCAGGAAAAACACAACAAATGGCAAATCCTTACATGTGGCGATTGTATAGTTATATGCATAGAGGGCAAGAGGGTGCATCGGGAAAAGTCACATTGCACAGGAACAGAGCAGCTGATTCCATCGATGTTTGCACATCACCTCACTAACACCAGCAGGTTCTTGCCAGGTGCTGTCTTGGTTCAGGGTTGGAGAGAAAGGCTGGACACAGCCCTGCCACCACGGTGCTATTTTTATCCATAAACAGAAGATTTCTAAGCTGGAAAGGACTTCAGCTGGAAAAAAAAGTATCAGATTCCTTTACTTTCAGGAAAGACTCACAGCAGCTGTCTACTCTGCGTTCAGGTGCAACAAGCAAGTCTTACACTTGTTTTATTCCCCTGTACAGCTGCATGGTGCAACTGAAAATGCGCAAAATACTGTAAAAGACACAAAAAACCTGCTGTGTTGTTTGTTTTTCAGAGGAATTAATCACTTATAACTCCAACTTATGTTGTTAGATTCCTAATTTCTCACACATCAGGCCTGAACTATGAACTGAAAACAAGATAGTTCCGTTCCAGACAAAAAAGAGGGGAAAAAAATCACTCGAACGCCATTTTTCCAGGTCTAACTCAGGCTGTCAACCATCGTGGTCAGCCACGTGTTAATAGCAGAATCTCATTATGACAAAATGTAGTTATCTGCATCACTCAAGTTAAATTTTATTCAGCTACTATCACCATGATTGTGCTGTTTCAAACACCATTGTATTAAACTTATATGTCTCTATAGGGATTGCTCCTCCTTATGTCAACATACTCACAGAAAAACAAATGAAATAAAACTAAGTTTCAATATTATACATATAAACTATACACTTTGACATGAGCCACCACTTGCAGCAAGACAAGCTCACCCATTGCTGTTGGTGATGCTGTGGGTGTAGATGAATACGTGTGTGCATGTTTGGGATCTTAGTCCTTCCCACCACTTAACATAATCTAGACTGTGGTGGAGCTTCTCCTATAAACACTCTGCCTTCTAAGGCATTTATCTTTTTTTTTTTTTTTTTTTTGAAGGCACCACCCAGAAGAGCAAGCTTGCTGAAACTGGTAAGTCATTTCAACTAAGAAAGAGTGAAGACAGAGAAAAGCGTATTTAGAAAGAAAGAAAAAGTTATTTTGCATTGGAATAGGATAAAAGGATAAATTGAAGGTTGGAAATAGATGTTGCAGATCAATACTGTTCTCTGTGCAAGGAGACGTTTCAAATCTCCTAGCTGTCTGTCAGTTTTGATGTTAGTTCATTATTGTGCTAAATTTTGGTTATTTTCTTCCTGAAATTGAAATGCATTGAAGACTCCTGTGTGAATGGGGTGTCAAGACCAGTTGTCAAAAACCGACTGTAAAGGCGGTGAAATACCATATAATCCATAACTTCATTAATGCTGTTGTCTTCCCCGTGACGATGACATTCTGTTCTCACCATCATATTGCTTTAGTTAGCTGGTTGAGGCAATGGAAACAGTTTAAGATATTTACTGATAAAATAAGGGAAACCCATGTTGTAGGGAGCTTCCAAAAATTATTGCTTCTGTGATGCACATGGAAATTGGGATGCTAGTCCCTGAGCTTTCCTTGAGGATCTTAGTATATTAGTATCCATAATGAAGTATGATGCAATAAAAACCTTGTTGAAACAAATTATTCAAACAAAATGAAAAGAGTAATCTGTTTGTTTATTTGCTGATCCCCAGCTTCACTTTCCAGCTCAGTGGCTTGTGTAAAGTTCTTCGGTGAATAATGGACTTGTACACAGTTTTATTAGGCTAATCACAGAAATGAAATTAGGCTTTCTAATACGAGCCTATTCTGACTTTTTTTTTTTTTTTTTGTTTCTTCGTGGGTAAAATATCTCTATATCTGCTGCATCTAAAGGAGCAGAAGCTATTCCAGAGAGTAGCTGGAAAAGGAGGATTGCTGTAGTGGTAGTGATACTGAATTTAAGATATGATGCAAGCTTCTCCACTTGAGATTGGTTTGGATTAATTAACAGGTTCAGGTTCTCAGGTGAGTTTGACTGTTAGGGATGAGAAAATTCAGAAATGTTGCTTTCCTTTAAAAAGAGGAAAAAAAATAAAAATTGAGAGCAAGCTAGAAAGAAAAGATCTAAGAAAAATATTACTGTTGAGCTCCAACCCTTTGGGAAAGGATGGTTGTAAGTGAAAGAGGAGAAAACTATTTGGAAAGCTGTGATAGGGGACACTGCAACTTTAAAAGGTTCCTGCAGGATTCAACCACAATGTATGGTTCCTCTGTGGAAAGTTTTGTGAAACAGTGTTGTAGACCAGCTAAATTGGAGTAAGATTAGCTGTTTGCCAGTTCTTTGTTGAATATGACCGAGGAGGGTTGAAGAAGGGGAAGTCCTCCAAGCAGGGTACTAGTTGTCAACATGCTGAAGAGAATTACTGAAGACCCAAGGGAGGACTAAATATACAGGCATGGGTGTCTGTGGAAGTGTGTGTTGTTTGTTTTGGTAGTTGTTTTTTTTTTTTGGGGGGGGGTCTTATTTGAATTTCCTGGAGTGATGCTGGGAGACCCATGCAGGACATTGTCCTGGAAGAAAGGCAGAATCATTTTCAAAAGGAAGATAAGTCGTGGACATCCACTTTGATTGTTGTACAGGCTGGTTGTCTCAGCAGAGCTTACAAAGCAACGGGATGTGGGCAGAGGGGTGGGTGGTATCCATAACAGATCACCAAAATACTAGGTTTGTATTGTGGAGAGGTGTTCCACAAGAGTAAGACAACCAGCCCTACTGCCAGGGAAAGCAGATGCCTACCTTCCCCTGGAGCAAAATGACTACACCTTACATCCTATTTGATTTACCTGAAGTCATGGCCTCCGCAGAGCTTTTGCATGTCATTTATCTGGCTTGACTGGAATTTAGTGGTTTGCTCATTCTGTGTGACTTCCTTTCCATCATGAACTCAGGTAACTTTTTCCATGGACCCTTAAATGCAGATTAATGTGGTTTCCCCGACTTGGCGAGAAAGTGCACACACCCTTTTAATCAAAGGCAATGCCAGGTAGAACTTGCTGGAGTATTAGCGGTGGTTTAAACACACTGAAATACGATGTGTGAAAGGAGAGACTTCAAAGGACATTTGAAATGATGAATGTTTTGAATGTTTAGTGATGTTACACTCCACCAAAATTACCAGAGATGAAGGTGCATGGTAAGAGGTAGTGAAGGAAGGCAGAAGGTTATGGGTGTTCTCCTGGATGTTTGTGCCTTTCCTCTTTGAGACAGCCATTGGTGAGATGGGCTGGGGTGCTCTAGCAGTTCTGATCTTCTTTTGCTCTTTTTAACTCTCCTCTGGAAATCAGATCTTCCCTGGTAAGTATTTTTCAGCTCCACCGTCTCTCCTGCTGGTATTTATTAACAGATTCGTTAAGTACTATTTTCAGTAGTTAGTTTAATTAGGGACTCCTCAGCTCTGATAAAAGATTGTATTAAAGCTTATATAATCCTTGGCCGGCTTATTTGTTTGCAGGCTAATTCTCCATCCATGTTGACTTAATAAGATGTATTTTAATATTCTGTTCCACTTGTCTTTCTGTGATCCTAGTGGCAAACTTGGCTGGGAAACTCGGCCAGCTTGTAAGCAAGGGGGCTGCTTCGAGGCCCCAGTTTTTGCAGTTATAAGCCTTGATTCACACCTTGTGAAACTTCACAGGAGCACTGAAATCAGTGGGATGGCCCCTGAAATTAGAAAGGTCTAGGCTTTTCCCAGAGATGGGGTCTAAATAAGCATTTGATTACTTTTTTTTTATGATAAGATTTTTACTCTGGATATGTGCCAGATAAGATTTATGGGATGAAACCCTGACCTCTGAAGTCCATTGACTCTTATAGTGTCAGACACTAGTTGCTCTCAGGCCCTTAACTTGGATGCTAAATGTTCTGGTGTCTGAGTTATTCGCACAATGCTGACAGATGTGACACAAGAACTGCAGGAGCCTTAGTCTCTTCTGGAATAACAACTGGAGGCTAGCAGGGCAGCCTGGGGCATATCAAATGGCATCAGTCTCCATTTGGGCATCTGAATTCCAACATGGGTGACAACCTGTCTGATGTAAAAGCATGTCCTCTTTTGCCATAGAAGAATCTTTTATTAAAGCACATGCTGCCTAAATTTAATAGCTTATATTTTAGATAGCAGCACAGCTTATATTTCAGGTAGCATACACTGTGGAGAACAGTGGTTTTGATGTTTGGCACTTCTGGCCACTGTTACAGTGACTAACAACCATCACAGCTCTTCTGGAAATACAAAAATCTATTAAGCCACAAGGTTTTATCACTTTGACCAAAGTAAAAATATGTCAGGTTACTTGACATTTCCGTGCATGTCTTTTTAATTGAAAACAACAAGCAGTGATATAGTCAGAAGACTCTGTAAAATTCCCTTTTTTGTCTGAAGTTTCAGAAAAGAAAAGACCAAACACATGGAAAATAATCTGAATAAGGTGCGGGAAGCAGCTGAAACCCTGTGGGTTTTTTTTTGTTGGAAGGCTTTCCCCAGGCACTGTATTGTTAGATGCTTTCTTGCATAAGCATCTTGTAACACAAGGCTGGGACTGTGTTGTCATGGAGACTTTCAGGGTACCTCATCATTTTGCTAGAAAAGACAAATTTTAGAGTGGCTGTCATTGTATTAATTTAGTCACAGGACCAGACTTCCCACCGGTGCTATCCCACCAGTCCTCACTCTTGTTTACACTAAATCTTTTTTATGCCGTTGCAGAGCATAAGGGTGGTTGCATGTTCTTTTATGAAGCTGTCTTCCCATGAATTCACAGGGCACGGTGCAATAAATTAGTGTGAAGAGGGATTTATGGCCAGGCTGAGAAAATTGCACAGAAAGGCTTCAGTTTCTGGAAGGAAGAAATCTGTGCTGCCCTTGCCAGAAACCTGGTTTACTGTTTACTCTGTCATGTGGCATTGACTGCCCGGAGCCTGGAGAAAAACCCTCTAGTAGCTGTGTATGTGATAAAGATGAAACCTCAATAGCACCATTATTTCTCTCTGAGATGACTCCAGATTCATTACCAAAAGATCCCCAGCTGACACTGGAAATGCTGGATTTGAATGCATTTAGTTGCAAAATGGTTTGTGTGTGTTAGGCTGCTTCTGCTCTCAAAGGCTTGCCATACAGAGATCAAATTACATGGCACAGTGCCCACTGTTAGGAAAACTTAGGATCTCCAGAGCCAGTGGTCTTAGAAGCACACAGATGCCCACCTCTCCTTCAAGTGGGATTTGCCCTGCAGTTATGCAGCAAAACGGATCTTACTCCTGGTGTCTGCAGGGTTGGCCTCAGGCAGCTTCCCACCTAAAAGGATTTAAGAGAAAATCTACATGTAACTATCGCAAGCAGCTTCCAAACGTGATTTTTGGCTCTGACTTGTCTCTCAACCTTCCAACTACTCTCAGCTCAAGTTTGCCCTGACATCCACCCCAGCCTTCCTCTTCAGGAGTTCGGGAACCCTCCCTCACTTCATCCTCTGCTTTCCTTGCTCCAGCCTTGTCTGCCCCCCTAGACCGTATGCCCCCAGACCTCCCGCTTCTCTCTCTCTGCTCTGCCTGTCAGTCTTCCTTTTGCATGACACCAAGGAGGTTATTTGATGCTGTTGGCAACATTTATGAAGAATTTTCAGGGATGCAAATCTCTATTTGGGCCCTTCCCCAGGAGGCTTGTGTAGGTGGAGATGACAAATGACATAAAGCCCTCACAGGGCTATTTCGGACAGATGATGTAGAAAGCAAATGGACCTATGGTAGGCTGGGTCGCTGTGTCCTGTCTGCTGTCCCTCAGATTTGTTTCACCTTTGCAGGATACAAAGATTACGTGAAATCTATTTCTGGCTGGTGTCCTGAAAGGACTGTTTGTCCCTATGACTGCCTTATTTCTTTTGTCCTGTCCTCAGCTAGAGGCAAATCAAAATGTCTTTGGGTGGTTGTAAATTGTAAGTGTGCATTTCTGTGATATCTTTCTAAGTCAATTGATCTTAAGACTGTGAGATAAGACACCACCACATCCCCCTGTTTCAGGGAGCAAAGGGGTTATACTTTTTTAGCTGCTTGGTGAGAAATATCTTTGCTTTCCGCTTCTGAATGATGTTTTCTTACATGTCAAAAAATTGGGCATGGGAGTGGTGTGGACAACCAGTAAAACCCTCTCTGGCTGTAGGGAGAGAAACATTCCCTAATAACAGAATCATAGAACGGTTTAACTTTGAAGGGACCTTAAAGATCACCCAGTTCCAACTCCCTGCCATGGGCAGGGACACCTCCCACTAGACCAGGTTACTCAAAACATTTTGTGACTCTCCCTGTGATTCGTCCTCCATTTCATCGGGGTGCTATATCCATTGGAAATGCCAAGGGAAACATCATCCTTAACACGTGAATCTAGGAAAACTCTGCCCTTCTTAAACCTTTTTGTTCTGAAAAAGTGAATTCAGAATCTCACATGAATTTGACAAGTTGCTTTTAAGTCTTCTGGGAGCTGCTGCTGGTATTCCCACACGTAGTTTCTCACAAATCTGAAATGGCCCCAAATACCTAGAGCTGCTCACATCCATGGGAAAGGGAGTCAGATCTAAACTGTCACATTGATTGCTTTTGTAGAGCATCTTGGCTTCTTTTCTATTCTCAGCCTAAGTCAGTGGATACCTGTCAATTTACATTTCCCGGCAATCATTCTCGGAGAATGTTGTGTGCTGCTGAACACTCCCATCCTGCTCAAATTTTCACCACTGTTCAGCTTCAAGAAAAGAAATGAGGTAGGAAGGGAACTGTCTGGTGTCTGTCCTCACCTGCAAGCGTGCTGTAGTCTGCAGTTCTGCGAGCTCCTACAGAGTATGGGTCCCTGCATTGCTTCTCGAGGATAACCAAAGACAATGTGCGTTCTCTCAGTAGTAGGATGCAAAACCTTTCTAAAAGCGGGCTTTTACTCTTTATGCTGTTCTTTTGGGGTTCTTTGGTGGTACAAACAGGGATTTCCAGCAAAAAATGTTTCAGTTGCTGCTTTGCTAATCAGTGACAAGTTTGTAAAGGCCGTGTTTTACGCAAAGACATTGAAAGAATTAGAATCGGTTGTGTAGGAAAAGAAGAGGACTGGTTATGGTTGTGGGCTCAGTACAAGATCCTAGGCAGGTTATTTAAGGCCTTTTAACACGGTACTGTTGAAAAGGGTATCTTGACTTTAAATGCTTTGAATTTCAATTGTGTTGTAGGTGCTTAGTCCCAGTAAAAAGGCTCTGGGTCTCAGGAAAGCTAGGTTAGGCTGAGTGCTTGACAGTTATTTTAAGCAATCTTCTGCATTTAGCAAGCCACCATAAATCTTACTTAGAAATACCAGCATATACATTTGTAAAATATGGACATGATAAAGCAGACTGGAGCTTTTAAGGAGTGACAGAAAAGCTATTTCTTGTGGCTCTTGTTGGTCTTCTCCAAATGCAGTACATTAGCCAAATTATTTGCAGTGCATCCTACTAATGCAAAGTGTGCTTATGGAATAGGTAGCAATATTTCATAGCCTGTAACAACATTCCTCTACAAGCAGAGATAAAAAACCCTTAAGATGTATAAAATCCTGCAGTAATCTCTTTCTTTTAGACATCTTTAAATCTATTGCATGTAGCGATTGACTAGAATGTCCCAAATGCATTTACATACATAGAGCTTGGAAGGGATGGATTAAATGATTTAGTTAATTGCCCACCCAGCTTGGCTCAGATAGGTGTGCATATGTCAGTTATATTTGTTTGGCAGGTGCTCCTTTCCTCTCTGTCCTTTGGACTTGTTTTTCCCTGTGCTGTTACTCAATCAAGGCTTACGGAATAAAAAGGGATAAATAAAAGAAATGAGTAAGAGGCTTAAGCAGCCTGGACCACAGCAGCAGTGTGAAAGGTGCCCAAGGAGCCCTGAACATCTGACCTCTCTTTCAGATACTGCTGCCTGCTTTGTTAGATAGGAAAGCTGAGACGGAGGAACTAAGAGCATGGTAATTAAAGGATCGGCCTCCCACACCAGTTTTTATTTTTTTAAATACAGCATTTAGGTAACATTTAGTTCATTAGTACCTATGCAAAATGTTATTAATTTGATGTATATCCTGCTTCAGAACATGCTACAGGGCAGGGAAGTTCTCTTGTCACATTTTTAAAGTTTGGGTGCTGTAGAATGTAGTGGAGGAGTAACTTGGCTGATATAACTGAATAAGTCTGACCTGTGATTCAGAGCTAAGACTCTTGATCAGCGAGCAGGAATCTCTTTGCCATCTACCAAATTGCTAGCTCTGACTTCATGTCACTGGAATATGGCAAACAAAAATAAAAGTATCAGCCAAAGACATTTAGAAACCCACTGTGAGCAGACCCAAATCCTGTGGCTCTATTAAGCCACGTCTGCAAGTCAGTGGGCTACCAGAAATCTTCGGGATGATAGATTAAAAAAATGATAGATTAAGGTATGATTTTAAGAGTTAGCTTTAAACATAAAGATTATGGTCAATTGGACTTGTGGTTAAATCCCCAGATGAGTTTTGATTTCATTAGCCTGTGGGTTGAGACCTCGCTATAGACCATATGTACAATTTCAATGTCAACTTCTTTGCTTTTTGTTCCTCCTTTCTGTTGTCCGAGGTTGCACATATCACTGTAATATAGTGAGACAGGTGCTGTAGCCATAGATTACAGCAGCCTGGGGGAGGGCTGGGGATTGCATGTCATATGCCAGCTTGCAGCTCCACAGCCAGCTCTGCCAGCTCGTGTGGGCAAGGGTTTGACCTTGCTGTTCTGTTTTGGGATGCCATTCGGGATGCCAGAAGAGAGCACAATGAGCTTGGGCACTGCAGTTGTCCGTAGCCACTTCAGAGGTGGAGAATAAACTTATACCCTTCTGTTCATCTGCGAATGAAGCCAAGGGCTAGACACTCTGACTTCTGTCACTTGAAATCCCAGGAAGATTGCCATAACACACTTTGTTTCACCTTCCTTTCTAGCTGTCAGCTCTACTGCTGCCTGAGATAGCATTGTCCATCCAAGGCCCTTCAAAGTCAAAGAGTTCTCCAGTAGTCGGGCTGGAGAAGTGGCACTGAAATTTCCGTATTGTGGTCCCACTTCTGCCCCTAACCTAATGATCAAGTTATGTGTGTCTGTGCACGTAAGTCATTTTAAATATCTGATGCCTTTATGAAACACCTATCTGCCAATGTCAGTGGGACATTATAAGGCTTAATTAAATGTTTGTGAAGTATTCTGTCATGCTGAGGTGCTAGGTGCTACAGAAGACAAAATACTATTACAAATAAAAAGTCTATCACAATCTGGGAAAGTAGGTGTCTACATTAAAAGAGAAAAAGTGTCTAGTGTAGTCATTTTTTATTGCACTTTGAGAGTATGGTGTAACTCATGAACTCTAAGAGATTGTCCCTGAAGGCAGGCCCTTGGCTGACACAAGAAGTTGTCTCACACAAAACAAGTAAACTGTAAGACAGACACAGAGCCATAAGGTGGGATTAATTCTGCTTGATTTTGTTTGGTTGGTTGGTTTTTTGTTTTGTTTTGAAAGCTTACCCTGGTGTGGTCAAGATCTGAGCTATCCTCTTAACCTCTCTTTATAGCCAGGGAAGACAAATGAGCTCTTTTGTCATTATGCCCCAGTCTGGTTTTGGTTTTTTCTTTGGAGCAATATTATAGAATCATAGAATAGTTTGGGTTGGAAGGGACCTTTAAAGGTCATCTAGTCCAACCCTTGAGCTATGCCCTAGATTGTTACTGGAAGGATTGCATTTGTATATCTACACTGTATATGTCTAAACAGTCTGTGTCTCAAAATGTGGATGCTGTCAGCCAACATGCTGTAGAAAGGTTTTGGGAATGAGCATAGAGCCCCCTTTCCATAATGAAATCCTCCATATAGTCATGATGGGTCTATCATTCTGTAATGTACCTGAAGTGCTGCAGTAAGTCGAAAATATCTCTGATGAAGGTGAAATCTGGCTAACACTGTGACCATGAAGCCAACCTTCTCTCAGCCACTGAGTCTGAAAATGACTTTCACAGAATTTGTCCCCCAGAATGTGAGGTGGGCATCAGGATGCTGTTTGGATGGTGGTTTGCTTTTGGTTTGTTTGTTGATTTTTCCTCTGCAGATGGAGATCTGCAGTTGTTGTATATCATATCAACAAAACTACTCACCTTGCTGAGACCCATGGATTCAACTTGTTCATTCACTTTCCGTGCTGTTTCTTGTTTTGCATTTGATATCCTTCCCTGTGTAAAGCAACTAGTACTTATGTGTCACTAAGTGGTAGCCATAAAGGAACTCATCTGTGTTTGTCGCTGCTATCACTAGAGGGGAGCATTCCTAAAGGCAAAAGAAGATGGTGTGAATCATCTGTAAGAAGAAAATAAAATTCCCGTCTCCTTCTGCACAGTCTCCAGGCATCATTTGTAATCCAGTACAACCACAGCCAGTGGGAAAACTCTAGATATTACTACCAGTCTTGTTTTTATTAGCACCAATCTGGAATTAGTGCCATATGTAATGCTATTTGTCACAGTGCTATCTGAGAACAGATTACAAACATTATGATGGAGCACCAGAGCAGATAAACTGAGGATCATTTGAAGCATATTATATGTTCTCTTGCTGGGACAGTAAAGCTTGTTTTGCTTTTCAACAACTTTAAGGTGTAGAAGCCAACAGGTTCATGTTGCTTAGAAAGAATTATCTGAAATATCAACGCATAAAATATTTTCCTGGGAAAATGTTCCCCTCTTCCTCTCCAGGAGAAACTATGTGGTATACATTTTGGGGGAGTTACTGCAGAGCTAGAAGGTGGCAAAAAGTGAAAATGATGCTGGAAGCCTGGAGTGCTTGGAGCAGTGGTGGGAAGAGTTAATGGCTAAACGTTGGGGTCTCTTAAAAGAAAGTGGACCTGGACCAGCTGGCAGAGGTAGAAAGGCATTAAGATCTGACATGTAAGCAGTGATGGGTGATGTTGCAGCTCCTGATTGTCCAGCATAAACTACTCGACATGTTTACGGAAAACTGAGCTCATTAAGTGAATTCTGATTGCAGCTAATTAAAACTTCAAAACAGCAGCTATCATTGGCTCTATCACTCCTGAACACTTTGATAAGACAGTAAAGTTACAAGGGCAATTAATATATATACTAATGCAGTAGCTGTAAATATTTTCAGTACAGTCAAACAATTTTAATAGCACTTACAGCATTGCTCTTCAGTGTTACTCAAAGAGAAAGATTATGATTCAGTTGAATAGGTGTTAAAAGCATTTTTGCTTTTGGAAGCATTGGGAGTCATGGTGATTTTTTTTCTTCTACCCTGGCCTTAATTTTCCTCTTTCTTCACTAATGTGTGTGGTCTGATCCAGTGTACCCAATCATTACGGCAAGAAATCTTGCAGGTAAAATATAGGCTGGGGTGGTTCAGTAGGTCTTCTTGCTCCTTCCTATTTCTCTTTCTGTTGTAACACTACTGTTGCCTTCATTTCTCCAGGAAGGAGGTGGGACTGCGACTTTGAGTGTTCTTGAAATTGTAGCTGTGCTGTGTGTCTTCACAAAGCCTCCTGCCTATGCTTAGCCAGTTATCTCCTTCACAGTTAGTCAGCCCAAACTCATTTGCAGTTACTCATACCCTGGTTAATAAGATTAGTTAGTGGTACTTGAAGCTCATTGATTTCCAGTATCGCCTGCATGTTCTGGAGGTGTGAAGAGACCAAACTGTGAGGAGAGTTGGCTTTCTGGGGAGAGGACTTAAAAACAGTTCAGGAGATCATAGAATCATAGAATCATAGAATCATAGAATCCTAGGGTTGGAAGGGACCTTAGTAGATCATCTAGTCCAACCCCCCTGCCAGAGCAGGGCCACCTTAGAGCAGGTTACACAGGAACGCGTCCAGGCGGGTTTTGAATGTCTCCAGAGACGGAGACTCCACCACCTCCCTGGGCAGCTTGTTCCAGTGCTCTGCCACCCTCAAGGGAAAGAAGTTCCTCCTCATGTTTAGGTGGAACTTCCTATACTCAAGTTTGTGCCCATTACCCCTTGTCCTATCACTGGGCACTACTGAAAAGAGCCTGGCCCCATCCTCCTGACACCCACTCTTCAAGTATTTATAAGTGTTAATTAGGTCCCCCCTCAGACGCCTCTTTTCCAGGCTAAAGAGACCTAATTCCCTTAGTCTATCTTCATAGGAGAGGTGTTCCAGTCCCCTAATCATCTTAGTAGCCCTATGCTGCACCCTCTCCAGCAATTCCTTGTCCCTCTTGAGCTGGGGAGCCCAGAACTGGACACAGTACTCCAGGTGGGGCCTCACCAAGGCAGAGTAGAGGGGGAGGATGACCTCCCTCGACCTGCTGGCCACACTCTTCTTGATGCACCCCAGGATGCCATTGGCCTTCTTGGCCACAAGGGCACATTGCTGGCTCATGGTCATCCTGTTGTCCACCAGGACTCCCAGGTCCCTTTCCTCAGAGCTGCTCTCCAGCAGGTCAGCTCCCAACCTGTACTGGTGCAGGGGGTTATTCCTCCCCAGGTGCAGCACCCTACACTTGCCCTTATTGAATTTCATGAGGTTCCTCTCCGCCCAGCTCTCCAGCCTGTCCAGGTCTCTCTGGATGGCGGCACAGCCTTCCGGGGTGTCAGCCACCCCTCCCAGCTTTGTGTCGTCAGCAAACTTGCTGAGGGTGCACTCTATCCCCTCATCCAGGTCATTGATGAATATATTGAAGAGCACTGGGCCCAGTACTGACCCCTGGGGAACACCGCTCATCACTGACCTCCAGCTAGACTCCACGCCCCTAATCACAACCCTCTGGGCTCTGTCCTTCAACCAGTTTTCTATCCACCTCACTGTCCATTCATCTAACCCACTCTTCCTAAGCTTCCCTAGGAGGATGCTGTGGGAGACCGTGTCAAACGCCTTGCTGAAGTCAAGGTAGACCACATCGACCGCTCTCCCCTCATCCATCCATCCAGTCACACCATCATAGAAGGCGATCAGATTAGTCAGGCATGATTTCCCCTTGGTGAATCCATGCTGAGTACTTCTGATGATGATGATGATGAACCTGCTGATGGGATGAATTGGGATGAACTGCTGAGAAAACAGAGTATCAGGAATGTTTGGTCTAAAAATAATGGGAACCACTTGACTAAGTGTTTCTTTTTCCCATCTAGGATATAGAAATGTTTCAGTGGTGTGCATCATGTGTGTTATAAAACAGATAAATCTTTCTGTGAAAAATGCACAGGTAGACCTCTTTTTCTCCTCTGAGTGTTTGTAGAAAGCAATCTTTTTCTTGTGACAGATGAAGTAAACAAAATTTTAAAGCTCTTTGATTTCTTCACTTGTGGGGTTTTTTTCTAAATATTTTTCTTACTTGTGTTTGTGTTCAAGTCAGACTGCTTATACGCTAACTGAAGAATGTTTTGTACAGAGATGGGTCCTGTAAAAAAATGCTTTCTGTGGTGTATTGTGCACCCTGAATTTGGAACTGAACTTAAACGTGAACCATTTTAAGAACAACATGAGAGTTGTTCTTGAGAGTCATTGAATCTTGAGAGTTCATTGGGAGCAGAGATTAACCAGTGAAAGAAGTACAATGACACATTGAAAAGGGATAGAAAAAAGTGAAAGCAGGTACCTATGTTTGCTGTGGGATTTTTTTTTTTTTTTTTAGAAGAGGCTACAATCAAATCCTCTGATTTCAGATTTTTCAATCTGAAGTGTTAAAAATTCGCAGAGCTAAATTATACTGGGTTCTTTTTCTATCTTGAGTCATTTTTTGGGGATTACATTGAAAGGCTTTTTCTCCAACAATAAGGATTAAATATGCTACATGAAAACTGAATTTTCACTTCAGACCTCTGTTTCTGCAGTGGGGTACTTTAAGAAAAACAGCAAATGTTATGAGGCCCAAAAAGAAAATGGCAAGTGAGTAATAGTTGCACTGAAAATTTCCTTTGGATTTCAAGAGAACAATTGCTAAATAAAGCTGAACTACATGTTTCATTGATGCTAACTGTTAATGATGTGAAGAGATGTGCAAGGAAAAAAAAAAAAAGGAATGAGACGGTGTCATAAAAACAAGTGCCTTTGTTGTGAAGCTTAAACCTGACTTGCATGTTGTGTAAAACACATCAGATGTCTAGCAATTTAAGTTCTAGGCTGTCTACCTTCTGTACCTTGGAAATTTTAACATGTGGGATTTGGACAGAACAGCTAGGCTCAGTCATTACTCATCAGTGGGCTCTGGATCTGCATAATCACAGTGCTGACAGTTGAGTAAACACAGGATGTGCCATGTACCAGAGATAGTCTGTAAGCAGAGAGTAGAGGAATAACTCTCAAGGAAGTACATGCACATACAGCCACATGACCTGGAGATCAGCTGGACGGAAGCTCACAACTACTTCATAATAATGACCAACACAGGTGTTGAGGCTGTGGGGAGCAGAAGGAAGCTCAACTTTCATTTAAAGAGCAATAAGTTACCATAAATTTGTCATGGTAGAAAAGCAAGCCAAAAACTTAAAACTTGGTTATGCATATGGCTATGTGAACAAGTTACCACAAGGTAGACAGTCTTCTACACGAGATTTGTCCTGGTGAAGGCACCAGTATCGGTTTTAACAAATATAATTAAAAAAAAAAAAAAGCCAAAACTTAGACAATAGTGCTTTTTTAACAACTTTACCTTCATACTAGTTTGGCATGGCTTTCTAATCTGTTCCAGACATCCTTTTGTATTAAATGTCTCAATAATGGAAGACGATGTCTACATTGCCACTGCTGCTATGAAGGTCTAATGCATAATCAATATTATGTACCATAAAGGAAAACCAATTATTAACCAATATGTTAATGAAAAAAAAAATGGCTAAAAAGATGGAGATTGCACTTGGCCATTTATTTTGTGTGATTAAATTCCAATGAATCACGTGGGACATCCTCCAGAATTTCTCAAAGGGAAAAATGAATAGGAGGGGAGAAAAAAAAGAGGAGAATGGTTTAGGAGATTTAATAGCCCATTGTCAGTCACTCACAACTCAAATCCAGTCTTATTAATGAGTGAGGAAAAGGTTTTATTGTCTTATGTCTGTGAGGAGGACAGGTATGGTTCATGGTTCCAGGCCTTGGAGAAAGTAACAGGGAAAGAGGAAGACTTCCCCTGGGTGGAGGAGGATCAAGTGAGGGATCAGTTAGGTCAATTAGACATTCAGAAGTCCATGGGCCCTGATGTGATACACCCGAGGGTGCTGAAGGAGCTGGCAGATGTCATTGCTGGGCCGCTCTCCACCATCTTTGAAAGGTCCTGGAGAACAGGCGAGGTGCCTGAAGACTGGAGGAAAGCCAATGTCACTCCAG
>VXBO01005612.1:578184-645059 GCA_013400135.1 Rhinoptilus africanus | reverse complement strand
ACCTCTCCTATGAAGATAGACTAAGGGAATTAGGTCTCTTTAGCCTGGAAAAGAGGCGTCTGAGGGGGGACCTAATTAACACTTATAAATACTTGAAGGGTGGGTGTCAGGAGGATGGGGCCAGGCTCTTTTCAGTGGTGCCCAGTGATAGGACAAGGGGTAATGGGCACAAACTTGAGCATAGGAAGTTCCACCTAAACATGAGGAGGAACTTCTTTACCTTGAGGGTTGCAGAGCACTGGAACAGGTTGCCCAGGGAGGTGGTGGAGTCTCCGTCTCTGGAGACATTCAAAACCCGCCTGGACGCGTTCCTGTGTAACCTGCTCTAAGGTGGCCCTGCTCTGTCAGGGGGGTTGGACTAGATGATCTACTAAGGTCCCTTCCAACCCTAGGATTCTATGATTCTATGATTCTATGGTTCAGTTCCAGAACACATCAGTAACAGGCCCCAAAACTTGATCCCCTTATTTTTGTTAAATAGTTTGTTGAAGTTATTAATACAGTCACAACATTCCGCTTAACAATATTATTATACAAAGCTCAAAAACTAAGAAAAAAGCTGATTAAATGGCTTTTTAAGACATTATCTGTCTCAGGAAGTTGCCTGGAATGACTTTTCCCCATGCAATTTCTTCAGAACAGTGTTTTTGTCTTAGTTAACAGATGTCTGTTTGGGAATGAAAGTGGAGAAGCCTCAAAAGGTCCCTTGGAGCAGGATGAGCATCACAAGAGGAGGTTGGGAGTGATGTACTGGCTGTCCATGCTGGGGTTCACCTTGAAATAGCTTTCCTGTACAGCCCAAGAGCTGCCCAGGATGAAAGTAGGTTGTCTGGGAGAAATATGTTTTTGCCATGGCAACCACAAGCAGGACACAGTTTTCCATGGCTATTCACTGCATTGCATCTGAAAATAGTAAGAACCGTATTTGTTTCTCTCTACATTGAACCAAAAAGGGCTTTTCTGCATTTGTGGGGCCTATTTGGTATCATTCAGCTGTAGGATGTATTCTTAGCAAAATAACAGTCGTTTTAACCTCATCCTTGGACTAATAGCTAGCACACGATATATCCTATCATCATAAAGAAGCATCTTTGCGTGGAGAAACATTGCTAAAGGATTCATATCTCCACGTTATTCTTACACAATTCTTCTTTTGTGTTATTCTAGCAGGAGTTCTTTTTCTGCTGTATCTCGAAGATCTTGAGAAAGTTAGTTCTGGCTGCTTCACGTTCAGTGCCTTGCCATCGACAATAATCCCCTGATAGCCTGAAATTCAGAAATGTGTCATGCACCAGTCTGCCATATCTCAATATCATGAGAGCTCCCAGTCTGTGTGTGGGATAAAAAGCATTTCCAACATGGGATTGTATCATCATACATTTGTGTTGCAAGAATTCATTCTAATAATCTAAGTGTGTCTTAGCACACGGCTCTATGCAAAGCAAAACCAGTTCTTGACAACTTTAATTAAAAAAAAAAAAAACAAAAGAAGAAAAAAAATTCCTGCTTTTTACAAGCTTACAGAACATATTAGTCACTTTGGTGTAGAACCTATTCATCTTCTCTATTGTGATTGTAAAATCAGTTTCCTCCTTGAACCAAAGCAAAAATCCTTCTCACAGGTGAAAAAGCATAAGATTTAATAATATGAGAAAACTGATTTCTTATTGCCATCTGCTTCTGGGATGTGAAAAGGAAGGGGGTTGATGCTACTTGGGCTCAGCCTTTGTGGTTTAGTTAATCCTGCTGCGACAAAGTCCCACATCTGAAGTAGTGACTGTCAGTAGCTCCTCTGCAATAACGCACATGAAAAAGAGTGTGAACAAAAGAAATACAAAGCAAAAAGGAAAAAAGAAAATGCAGGTATTTCAGTTGTAATACTGCATGCCAGTTTCACGATCAAATTAAATCTTCTCTGCTCTCATGTCCACTGCTGATTTTCTACTTTCTAGAGAGTTTCATATGAGAGATAGTCCAGTGCTGTGTGGTTGAGCCTATGCACTCAGAAAATGGGTTTGACTCATTTCTGTTTCATGAGCTCACGTCATGACCTCTGGCTTATTACTTGTGCCCTTTTGCTGAGGACCCTGACTCCTTTACCTTTAACCACAGAACAAGATTTCAACAGCATATTTGTCTTAGAGGCTTCTTTATTGAGCAAATAGCAAGCCCAGGTATCCATGATTAACCAGGATGCCATGAGATGCAACTGCCATGCAGCTGCTGGTGAGACATGTAGTGCAGGTCCCTGTCATGAGCATTTAAACACATCCCTGTACATGATACCATGTATTTTCCTATTGGCTGCTCTTTTTTTGTCACACTTTTATTTGAACTATTTAATTTTTCTGCTAAGCATTTACTTAAATTCCAGATACCATTTATGCTATGGGTTTAATTTATATTTCATTATAAGAAATATTTTGGAGTAGACCTGGTGTGATACGTGCAGTAGCTGATCCTGCTGTTGATTAGCCACTGCGGGCTGATAGCTCAGCACCATGCTATAGAATAGGATTGTTTGGGTTGGAAAGGACCTTTGAAGGTCTTCTAGTTCAACCTCCCCTGCAATGAGCAACCTTCCCTCTTCAACTAGATCAGGTTGCTCAGAGCCCCGTCCAACCTGATCTTGAATATTTCCAGGGATGAAGGATCTACAACCTCTCTTGTTCCAGTGTTTCACCACTCTCTTTGTAAAAGATGTCTTCTTTCTCTTTAGTTGTAATATCAGACGTGTTGCTCATCCTAGTACTTCTGCTGTCCCTAGTACTCCTTTCTATGGCCTAGCTGTGTTGGCTGAGCCCCTTATTCTTCAGGTGATGCCTGTATGCATCACCCTTCATTTAAGTATTTAAAAGCACATACTGAATACTCAGTGTCATACTGTATAAACCTTACTGTGGTGAGTTAACGTTGGCTGGCCATCAAGTACCCACCAAACATCTCTCTCACTCCTCCTCAGCAGGATGGGGGGAGAAAATAAAAAGAAAAGCTTGTGGGTCAAGATAAGGACAGGGAGATCATTCAACAGTTATCACAGCAGGCAAAACAGACAGCTCTGGGAAGTTTATTTGTATTTATTGACAATTAATAATAAAGTAGGGTAGTGAAAAATAAAAACAAAAGTAAACCTGACTTCCCACCACCCCCCTCCTTCCGAGACTCAGTTTCCTCCTTCACTTCTCCGATGTCTTTTTCTCAGACTGCAGTTCCTCAAGAAATGCTCCAGCATGGGTCTCCCATGGGCCACAGGTCCTGACCAGGAGCCTGCTCCAGTGTAGGCTCTCCATGGGTTGCATCTTCCTTCAGGGAATTCCTACCTGCACCTGCATGGGGTCCTCCATGGGCTGCAGCGGGATAACCTGCCTCACCATAGTCTCCTCCGAAGGCTGTGGGGAAATCTCTGCTCCAGCACATGGAGCACCTCCACCCCCTCCTTCTTCACTGACCTTGGTGTCTGCATGGCTGTTTTTCTCATATTTTTTCACTCCTCTCTCACAGCTGCTGAATGGCATTTTTTACCCTTTCTTAAATGCATTATCACAGAGGTGTTACTGTGATAAGCTCAGCTTTGGCCAGTGTTGGGTCTCTCTTGGAGCCAGATGGAGTTGGCTTTGTCTGACATGGGGGCAACTTCTGGCAGCTTCTCACAGAAGCCAACCCTGCCCTCCCCTGGCTACCGAAAACCTCATTGCATAAACCCAATACTCTTGCATTAATAATCCAACAGCTGGGTGTAATAGTATATACAAACTCTTGACCAGATCTGTTTTAATTTTCTTTTCTCCACACACATGACCTATCTGGATGTCAGGGAACCCTTTCTGGTGTAGGTAGAAAGTTTAAGGTAAAAAATGTTATTAAAATGCAATTTCTTTTTCTTCTTAAAAATGAACATTTTTCCTAGAATGGATTTTTTTTGAAGATTGTTTTGCCATAACCCCATAAATCTTGTCTGGAAAGTTCTTAAGAAAGCAAAAATAAACCAAAAGGACCACAAAAGTTTATTTTTCCTGTTCCATGAAATCTGAACTGATTTCTGAGACTGTCATCCTTTGTTGGTACACAGACTCTGTACAGCATGGAGGGAGAGAGTTACCACAGGCATCAAGATCTTTTCTGACTGTTGTGAGAGATTCTGGGCACTGAGATTTGAAAAATCAGAAGCCTTATTTTTCTCTAGGAAAGCACATGGCATTTTGGTCAAAGACAGGGCAAGATCTTGTGACAACAAAGCTGAACTCTTATACCATTGCATGAAGATCCTGATCTTTATTATTCCTGAAAAACGCCACACAAACTGAGAGGAAAGGTTTGTGAACATTTATTTCATAAAGCTCTTTGTACGAAACACCAGACTCAGTTGGCCCAGATGAAATCTTAAACAAGGTCAGTACCATATCTCTTAAAAAATATGTGACCTAGTTCAATGACAGTTTAAATAACTCAAAGGTAGGAACATACCGAGGAAGAAGGGTTTTCCCTGCTGTACTGAGTAAAAGGGTCTAACGTCATGGTGTAGCTCAGAATTGTATTGTTCCCTCTGGTCTTATCTTGGAAACCACAAATGTCTGCAGTGGAAGATTTGTGACCTAAACTTTGCAATCCTGTCTTACATTTAGCCTGAGAGTAGCTACACTTCTCTATTTGTTAATATTGCACTTAGTTCCCCTCAGTCTGTGTCAATTGAAATTATATTTATAGCAGAACAGATTGCAGGATTGCTTTATTTACTGATGTAAATGTTAAAAGTGCATTTTTTGTTAATTTAAGTACACTAAACTTTAAAAGTCTGTGTGACTGTCTATCAGGTCTGGGTGCTGAGCACTGAAAATGCACATTTGCAGCGGGACTAGGTTGAGAGATGACACCTGCAGCAGGAGCCACTTCTGCCTAAATTGGAAAACATCTCAGCTTTCTGAGAGCACAGTGCCTCCTCCAGGGAAGAACAGGAACTGGGAAGTATTCTGAGGGCAGACCTTATTGCTCTCAACAACTACCTGAAAAGAGGTCATAGAGAGCTGGATGTTGGTCTCTTCTCCCAAGTTACAGGCGATAAGACAAGAGGAAACAGCTTCAAGTTGTGTCAGGGGAGGTTTAGACTGGGTATTAGGAAAAAAAAGAAATTACACTGAAAGGATTATTAAGTATTGGAACAGGCCGCTCAGGGAAATGATTGAGGAGCTATTTAAAAGACAGGTAGGCATCGTGCTTAGAGGTATGGTCTAGTGGTGGTTTTTGTCAGAGTTAGGTTGATGGTTGGACTAGATGATGTGAAAGATCCCTTCCAACTTGGGCAATTCTATGATTCTATGATTCTATTCCAAAGTGCTGCTTAGCTCCATGGGTTTGGGCCTCACAGCAGAAAAACTTTGGTGCCTTATGCTTTGTAGTGGTCATAGTGACTGTGGGATCATGTCTAAAGTGTCTTCTGGAGCCCAAAAAGATCTGAGCACTCTGTGCCTGAAGAAGGAATCTTCCAAGATGACTGGTCTTGAAAATATGATATAGTTTGTTTCTTGAATAAAATGAAATATGAAAAGAAATAAAAGTGAAATAGCAATATATATTTTTAAATTGACACTAGAATTGACTGAGGATAGAATTCATGGCTGAGTACTGTGATTTAAATACATCTCTGTTTTGTGCTCCCTCTGATCAAGAGACTATCTTAACCAGAAAGAAAATATTAAACAGTATTATTTTTTTCTTTTGTTGGAAGTACCTTTCCTAATTTATTTTTAACCAGTTGGTGCTAGATATTGTGTTTCTGTAAAGATTATGAGAGGCAATAAGTATCTACCATGGGGACAGCCAACTCGGCCAAGGTTGTTGATTCATTTTAAACAACTGCTTTGATTTTTTTTCATCAAGATTTACTCTGTAGTAGGAGATGACACTGTTGTCTTGTGCCATTAATGTTCTTCTCTTCCAGTGACACAGCCTGTTAATTAGAGAAAGGAGATAAATTAAAAGCCAAGTGGCAATATATAAATCTTGATTTTAAAAGATTATTTCTCTTTGTGCTGGGCTTTAGCACTTTTATTGCAGTACAAAAATAAAAAAAAAGAAATATGGGTATTTTTTGTAATAATTTTTGCTAGCCATGTTTCAATACTGTTAATGTTACAACAGTGTTTGAACCATTTAACATCTCAGAGCCCTTCATTTAGTTATGTGCTTTTTAGATTCTTTTTCCTCACTGAGATTTCTAGATGTTGCTGTATATTTCTTTCGGTTTTCATCGTAGTGTTTGGTTTTCTGAAGCCGCCTGATCTGTGGGTTTTTTTCTTTTTCCTCAGATTGTTGAGAGGTCCAGCAATGAATGATTAGATTTGACCCCAACAGAAAAAACGAACTTCTCCTGCAAGGTGTTTGATAGTGTCTGGTTGTGTCATAACCAAGGAATATTATTTACTGCTCAGTGATCATTTAGACCAAGGGAACATCTGCCCCTTTTAAGGTATACCTCAGCAGTAGTAGGAGAGTTATGATGGGAGGAGGAAATATAGCAGCAGTGATCCAGAAATCATTGCTGCCTTAACCCATGCCTCCTTTGGGTTTTCTTCAGAGACAGGATTTTGGTTAGCCTTCCTCTTGGTCAAAGTGTAGAAAAAGGTGATTGCAAGTGGGAAAAGTCACAGAAAGGAGAAAACTTCTTGGCCTACTACAAAAACTTGGTTGTGTGGACAGTTTTCTGGGTGAACTGTAACTCTCCTTTTCCCACATACTTGATTCAGGCAACTTTGATGTGCACACGGAGAGTCTCCAAGCAGGATGTAGGCAGCTTGTACACAGCAATTCTTTACTGGCTAAGACACAGAGTAGATAGCCAGGTTTAATGAGCTAACGGGTTCAGCATTAATATGCTCACTACAGTGTTTCTGTTTGCAAGGCACTCATCAATCAGACGGGGAAGGGCTCATCTCCATTGCTCCTTGGCTCAGGCTGATCCCTGATGCCACTGAGCTGCCATCTTCTGATTGCCTGTTTTTTTAATTAGGGTCTCATACCTTTTTCATGTCAATATTTTTTCCCTCTTGAATGTCGGAGCTGCTAGGTAATATATCTCTGCTATTACTTTTCTGTCTTTGTTTCATTTTTCTGGTCTTGAACGGTTTTAACTCTCGTGTGTTCTCACCACAAGGAGGGACAAGTTCACCACCACCCCGCCAAAACAGTTTTATTAGGAAAACAGAATCAGGGTCACACAGGTGCACCAAGCTGGATCTTGGCTCACAAACAGCTGAGTCCTTCAGCCAAGGGCAATCAGAGCCAGCAGTAAGTAAGGAAAAACTGAGCACTTATGAGTTACAATAGGTAAGTCTCTACTGGATGAATCTCTAGGCTGTAGCAGGTTTTACACTGAAGTATTTAAGAACAGGTTATGGACAGATGTATAGACTGTTACTGCTGGAGGTGGAGAAGACAATATCTGGTCAGTGAAGTCTAATTTATTTTGTCCTTTTGTGCATGTAGACTGCTTTATGGTCCATTCTTACCACGACCAATTTTCTGATTTGCTAGCAGAGTGATTTAAGAATCTATCTGTAATACTCTGTGATCCATTTTAGCTTCTTCTATTCATTTCAGTCCTCTTTGAAATTGGACCTAAAAGGGTTGAGCATTAGTTTTCAGCTGAATAGGTAATGTTCAACTAGCTCTTTTCTCCTATACTGTCTATTTTCTTGATTGCAAGCCAAAAAGCAATTTGTGTTACACTTGGAGTAAATGCTATGGATCCGATAGCTGTGTGCATAAATTATTGTTGCATTTGCTGACTTGGATTTATGCTTGGAGTTACTGTATTGATTGTCTAAGATGACATCTGATTTGTTCTCTGAAATTATACTGTACAAAACCCAAAGAGAACTTGTCTCCATCTGGAGGCTGATCTCTGAATGTTGCCTCCCTTCTCTTCCACCCAGTATTTTTAGTTCAATACGCATTAGGTAGGAAGGGGTTCACACTGCAATGTGTTAAGCAGCCCTGCAGATATGCTGCCTGGGAAAGCAGCAGTCCAATTGCACCCTGGTCTTTCTTCTTCATTTTATTCCTTTTTTCTTCATAATCTTAACCTTCCTTCAACTTGCCTCTGATCCCTGCACCCTAACGTGAACTGCAACTTACTACCTGATTCTTGACTGTTCCTATGGCTATTTTAGTCTAGAAAACGATGTCCAGAGTAGTGTGAGTTAGGAGGGGGAAGAGGATTGTTGCAGTGCTGTAACAGTGGGACCCTTGGTTTCCAGAGCTCAGCTTGTATCAGCTCCAAAGTACCCAATGGTACACCATTAGCAGAGTGGGAAAAACATGTTTCATTATCTGTAATTCTATTTCTGCGGTCAGAGTTGAAGATTAAGTTATTTGGCTTTGCACCAGCCTGGTTAATTGGCAAGAGGCTTAGTATTACCAGGCTGGGCTAAAATTCAACTCTTTTTCATTGCTGCCCTGAGTCAACAAGGGCTTAACAGGAGTGGAGGACCCAGAACTGCAGAATGGGAAGTTTCTCCATAGTAGTAGAAGGCTGGCGAGTTAACATACACCCAGGTTGTGTTATTTTTTCAAGGGAGTCAGGAGGAAGCACTTTCTCACTGAAGCTTTTGCTGATTTTCCTGCTTCTGCCCTTCTTTGACTTCACATACATCTGAGGGCATGTCAGGAGCTCCCTGCAGGGAAGCAGGAATCTTTTCACAATTAGAAACCTTCCGTGAACCTAATCAAGATGAGATAATTCACCTTTCTGTAATTCAGGGGCTGCCTCACAGGTTCTGCTAGGGTGCACAGTGGTGGCTGGACTAGTACCTTTAGAAGTGTCAAGGTAATTTGACCTTCTATTAACTAAATCCCTACATACTTGTGGAGGCAGAATGAAAGCATGATCCAGATCTTGGCGGTGCTGCCCTAAGACTGATGAACGGAAATTGTGATGTCTGTGTTGAACCTTGGGAAAATGAGACTCTTTGGTTTCTATTAACAAGATGTTTGTGGAATGGACAAATGCAGATTAAACTAGACTTTCTAACATGAAAGATGCACTTGGAAAGGGGCGAAAGAAGCTATTACTATGTTCTGCACCCTGCAAAACCATCCACAGATGGAATATTTTGATGAAGCAGCTGTCCCATCCAAATGTAACTGAAGCAGTTGGTTGGTTCCTACTGAGACCAGAGAGACACTTGGCAGGATTCTAGCAAAATGTTAATGTATTGTGAATGTATCTGCCAGCCAGCCATTTGAACTGTCACTGTTCCCTGCTACACACTGCAGCACGGCAAGGGCAGGGCCACGGGCACTGAATTTCAAGGCATTTGTCAGAGCTGTCCTCTCAGTACTGTCTTAAACAGATTGCATGCCAGCAGCCAAGTTTTGTTCAAAGGGAACGTCCAACTGCATTATTGTCAGCCTCTTTGCAGCATTATGGGTTAGCTGTGCTTGTCCCCACGTGATTCCTAAGCCATCGTCTGAGGAGCAGGTTTACTGATTCGACATCAGGGACACTTGATGATTTTTATTTCTTTATCTATTTATATATTGGTTTTTAAGCAGCCTTTCAATTAGGATGATGTACTTATTGAGCAGCACTGATTCGGAGGAGAGGAGAAACGTGGTGTCGGACACACTTTACTGCATTGTGCTGTATAGCTATTAAAAGACTGGATCACAGCAGGAACTTCAGCATGGTGAACGGATGCATCTAGGAGGGGTGGAGGGGACTGTACATCCCTAAAATAGGCACAGAATTTGATGCAGCTCTTCATGACACCCAAATTAGAATGGTTGTGGGTGTGTGCCTGACAGGTTGTCCCTGCTGAAGATGTTACTGCACCACTGTCATCCACAAAGGCTGAAAATAGGTAGAAAACCTGGAGAATGAATGTATTTTTAAGAGATGAGTAGAATGCCTTAAAGGCTTGGAGANTGGGGAAAGCCTGCAGGAGTAAAGACAGAGGCAAAGAAGGCATTCAGCACCTCTGCCTTCTTTGTATCCTCTGTCACCAGGGCACCCACCTCATTCAACAATGGGCCTATATTGCCTCTAGTGTTAGTTTTGTCGGCTATATATTTGAAAAAGCCCTTTCTGTTATCCTTAACCCGACTTGCAAGGTTAAGTTCCAAGGAGGCCTTAGCTTTCTGAAAAAAAAAAAAGGCTGAAAATAGGTAGAAAACCTGGAGAATGAATGCATTTTTAAGAGATGAGTAGAATGCCTTAAAGGCTCGGAGACGACCACACTGGTCAGATGGTGTCATGTGCTGCAGACATGTAGATTTGCTGGCACTTTCGAAGGGTTTTTCCCCTGTTGCAGTTTTGCAGACATTCATGTAGATGTGTCTCCAGTTGCAGTCCATTGTACGCTCTAATCCATGCTGTATCTTCCAGTATCCTACAGGGTATTGTAACTTTTAGGTTTGGTGCAAAGAGTTCCTACAGTTCCCAGAAATGAAACTAACCTTGATGCACTGACCTGTGTTCTTTTTAGCTGAGCACACTAAAGCACCATTGTTGCATGGGGCCATAGCTTTTTTTTCTAAGTACATACCAAGAATGATTGTAATAATGACGCTGACTACTGCTTAAACAGGAAAAGGAGGCATGTTTTGTTGCTATTATTGTGGATATCGCTTCAAAGCTAGGACGTCTAAGGTAAAGTAATTGTGGACAGAAGCGCAAAGGCCTTGTGATGGTTAAGCAGTTGATTTTTGATAGAATAATTGCTTGCCTTGTCTGAAGAGGAGACTTATACATATGCATTAGAATTGAAGCATCTCATACATTATTTTATGTCCCTTTGTTGGAGATATACTCAGAAAACTGAAATGGCTGCAATACCAAGACTAACATATCTTCAGTAGCTGCCCATGCCAATATAACTAACATCTTCTTTAATTAATGTTTGAATATAATTAAGCAACAGCACAATGTAAACTTAATGGTGAATTTGTCAGAGAACTTTTTTTTTTTCCATGAAGAACAATAGCAGTGCTAGAAAGAATGAAAATTATATGATTCCTCAGAGATGATGTGAGTGTATAAGTCTGCATGTTGCCTACTATACCTCTGTGTCTGAAACAACGGCACCAGAAGGTAATTTACGCTTCTGTCATTTAATACATTGAGCGTCATCAAATACCTTAACGTAATTAATAAAGTAGCTTTATCTTAATCACTCCACGTCTTCACAAACAATCCTTGAAGTGACATATAAATTGCCAGTATAATATGAAATGAAAACAGACACATAATGTAACATGAAAAGTTAGGGTGTGCAGCTTACTACATATAAGTAGCAATATAGCAAAAATATAAGCCTGTGTTTTCATTTTAAAATGAGCCTGGAAAATCTTTCTATGTATGTTTGTTGTTAATGCAATCTCTGAAGGTCAAAATACTGGGAGTTTCAGGGTATTTATATAGAAACACAATCATGTCTTTATTTTAAAATAAAACATAGGCCTCCTTTGACACGAAGTTATCAAGTATAGTGTGTGGATTTGATTTGCAATAGAATCGGGTTCAGATTATAACAATGTTTATCAAATGTGTGTTTCTGTGAAATTTCTTATGTTTTTCATCAAGATAGATAGATGCATGCTGCCGGAAAGTTCCTGTGGGAAAGCAAAGAGTGGGACATGATGAGAATGATTCAGGAAAGAGCAATGAAGAAAGAAAGGCAGGCTCAGGTGCGTGGGAGCAGGAGGTCATGGAAGAAGATAAAAAGGGGATGCAGGCGAAAGGAAGACAATAAAAGTCATTAAAGCATTTAGATGACAAATATTATGCTTTGGGCAGGAGAGATGTTTTCTTCCTAAATGATTATTCCAAATATAATGAGAAGAGATTGAAGACCTCAGAAAGAAGCAAAGGCTGCAGTAGATGCAGTGATGGAGAAAAGTTGTCCAAATGCTTGTGGTGGATGGTCCATGTTGCTAGATGCTGCAAAAGAAGAAATCAAAGAATTTAGATATGCCCCAGATACTTAGAAAGCAAGAGAGAGGATGTTCCATTGTGGCTATGGAAGAAAAAAGATAATCAATTAACAGATATTTTTAGGGGAGGAAAAGTTCATTAAGATACCAATGTTAATTTCATGTGTACAGCTGTCCTTGATCCTAATCAACAAGTGCTATATCTAGTTCCTGTCTGACCTGCAGTACGCATCTTAGATGGAGATGTCAACTGATGATGAAAGAAGGATGAAAAAAAAAAAAAAAGTTGAGAGACCCGATTTATTTTTATTTTTTTTATGCAATCTTGTTGGAAAATCCTACTGAAAACTGTATGGGAGTTATCTGATCTTGCTGCACAAGGTTGGAAATGAATCTGCCAGACATGAAAGACAAGTGAAGCTCTTTTTAGAGTTGGCTGCTGGATGGCCTGCATGGAGATGTGAATGAGAAATTGGGCAGAGGCAACCAAACTCCCCCTCCTTCCCTTCCCTCAGCCCACATTGACTTCAGGGAATGGTCCCTGGCAAGTGCTCTTCCTAAACCTGCTTGAAAGTCTGCTAATTGACATTCTAATTACACCAGACCAAGCCTGTGCTAACAATTGAAAGCCATGAATGATTGCAATTAACATTTGAGTCCGTGTCATGGCCCTGGTTTTGTGTACTAACACATCTTGCCCAGTGAAACAGTGGTGAGGCCATTAAAATTGTGAAGCAGACTGTGCATGGAGAGGTACTCATGGGTTCAAAGATGGGAGGTGAAAAGTATGAACTTGCTGTACATGGGAGACAGGCATGACTGTGACATGCACTGAATAAGGAGGATAGAATTAGGCTGAAAGTGAGCCAGTGAGAAACCCTGGAGTGATGGGGTCAAGCAGGCAAGCCAAAAAGATAGAGATCAAGAGCAGGGGAGACATCTCTGAGTCAGCAGCACTGGAAGGAAATCAAGTGAATTTCTCTCTAATTGCTTGGGGTCCTTTTATAGCATTTCTCTGCAGTGCTAGCAGCAGCAATATTTGCTGTAGCAGATGTGGATTTAATTAATGTGCGGCTTATTTCTTTCTCTGGGTCACTCTGCAACCTCAAATGGAGGGTGAGAGTGTGTATGGTGAATTGCTTGCAAATTCAAGTGGGGTAAGAGGTAACAGTAGGGTCACTCCTGGAGATGGTGGTGTGAAGGAAGCGGAGATTGCTGTCTCTCACCCTCATCTCTTGGCTGAAGTTGAGGTCAAGGGTATGAGTGAGACATGGTTGTTTTTTTCTGAAATTGGAGCTTTGGACACTGTGGCCAGTAAAGTCTTTAGGGGACTTTTACATCATCTCATTAAGCTCCAGACTGGCGTGTTTGGCATGGCTGTGTAGGTCATTACAAAAATTTTTTTCCACTCAGCTGCACTTTACTGAACCCACTGAAGTCCTGTTTCTCAGGAAGTTCTTCTCTGGAGAGTTCTCTGTGATAGCAAAGAGATCTTACGAGAAAGGATTGAAAGGATGGTGTCGGCAGCAAAGGTCTACTTTTTTTCTGCACATATCCCCCTTTCCTCTTGCAGACATTTTGACAAATCTTCTATATTGTCTTCTATAAAATTGATTTAAAGAAAAAAATTAGAACAAAGTAAATACCCTGGGGGAAAATATTAAGATTTAGCTTTGGCAATACTTTACTTGAGGGAGTGAGAGGTAGATTTATAGAAAGATGAGAGGATTCTTATTTTGATGGATAGATGTATGTCTGTTGAATGGATTGAAAAGGATTTAAATGGAAAAATTCACTCTAGCAAAAGTTGCAGTGTACAGTGAGACTGGAAAAAGCATTTTTATTTGAGTGCCATTCACACAGTCAATGTCTGGTATCCATGTCAAGGAAGCTCTGTGGGCAATTCCACATCAGAAAGGCTGAAGCAGAGTTAACTGGGCTCTGTTAGAAGGGGGTGAACCTTTCAAATGTGTTTTTGGCCGATGCAAGAGCAGTGGAGGGTGGTTTCATTTGGCATATGTCACTGAATGGAAAATGACAGCAGCATTGCAGAATGGCTAAATAGATGGCTGAGAATAAATTGGTTAAGCAATACCAATAATTGGAAATGTTGGTAAAGAGTGGACAAGTCAAGAGGAAGGTTTAAATTACTCTATAGACACACTCAGCAAAGATTCCTCTGCTTCCTCTGCTTCTTACTGTCTGCATTTCCATTATGTTGCAGCTTACATCCCCTGTTGAACCTACTTCTGCTTTCCAGCCCTCCCATGATGACACCAGAGTTTGTCCAGGACCTGCCTGCTAGCCTAGATCTATAGGTTCATAATCTGACATGGTTGAAAGGAAGCTTTGCAAAGTTCATCTCCAATGCAAGGCTCCAAAGAATGACTGATTACTTTCTATGGACAGTAATTTCATAAGGCACTCTCTGCTGTAGGTTGTAGGCATAATAATTAGTTGGACTGAATTCTGCTTGGCTGATTTATAGTAGAAGAGGACAATAAAGTCTTTTGGCTCCAGCTATGGGGTCATTAGTTTTTTAATCGCCAAGGCAATGCAGGGCCGTCTCTGATAACAGATTTCTTGTTCCCTCACTCTGTTTAGAAATACCTCATTTGCTAAGTGGCTGTCCCACTCTTCTTGAAGCTCAGCCAGGTGATAACAACAGGAAGAGATTATATTAAAGTGTTCATGTTAAAAGAAACTACTCAGAGCTAAAACCTCTGCCAATGGCTTGATAAAACTCAACTTCAAGGGTCTGATTTTGAAGGGTGGGTGTGTTTGATGCCCATCCGGAAACTGAAGGTGAAGAAATATAAACGAAACCCAAAATTTCTAGTGTCAGAGAATGACAGTCCTCCTACTTCATAGCCAGGAATGACCTGTGTTCATTTATGAAGAGTGATCTTTACAATGACATTACTCATTTGTATTATGGTTCTACTATGGAAACTCCTCTCAAGGTTTGAAAAATATTTTATATAAAAAGAGAAGGATATAACTTAGTACTACTGTTTTAGTCTGAGGGCCTAAGGATTTCTGTAAAGCAAGGTCTGTAAGGAGAGGTAGTGTCTTTTAATAGATTTACAAAGATAGATAACCTTCCAGGCACAGAAATACTTTTAAAAAGTGACTAAACATATACTCATGCCAAAGAGCTTCCTGCCTAGCTCTGAGGATACAAGTGGGCAGATGGAGTTGAATGGGACAATGGACTCAACCTCAAGTTGAGGCTATTTATGGCTAAACTCGGACTGTCTTTAGGGCATCACCCACCATATGAGATAGGGGTCTATTCCTATGGAAATAGATGTTGTAGATGAAATAACATCTACACTTGTCTCATTTTGTATTTAACTGTCACCTCCTCATGTGGTGAGGATGGTGGAGAACTGTGGTGTCCCTCTGCCTTCCTGCACTTGTTCTTCACACCCCAAATGCTTTCACTTCATCTCATGGCTGCTTAGTTTTTAGCCTGCTGTGAAGGATCTAGCAGTGAAAGCTCCACCAGTCAATGTCTGAGAGGAAAATGAGGGACTCAGGAAATAAAGAGCCGTGCTACTTTTGGGCAACTCATCTGCCTCTCCATTCCAAACATTGTGTTAAGACTCTGCTAGTAACACTGAAGGAGCTCACAGGCTCCCATCATTTCTACTTGCATTCAGACTGTACTTGTCTGTTTAGGACCAGGCTATCAGGTCAGGATCTTGTAGCATTCCGCTCTTTCCATGATCACTTTATATTCCATGAAAAAGAAACCCTCCCTCCCATCATCTTATGTCTCTTCTGTATCAGACTCTGTCCTGTCCCGAAAGTCATTTACCTTCTACTGAGTCTTGTTTTTATTCAGAGCAGTGAGTTCTTTCTGCAGGGTCTGGGGTTCTGTGAAATATAAGCCATTAGTTTGATGTTAATTTAAATTTACATTGTTTTTCCTGCTCAGTAAGAGGTAGCCAAAATCAAGTGCAAATCAAATGACTTTCATGGCTCTTTGTCTCTAAACTGGCTTTTCATCAACCTGCTCCAACTTCATGGCCCTGGTGGAGTGCTCCATGCCCCTCCTCCCCTACATATGTTTGCATGAGGGGCTTGTTTAAATTTTCCAGTTACTTTTCTAGGAAAAGCCACCCTGGTTGAAAGTGTTGCAGTCCTACTTAGACTGAGTAAAGGAAAAACATCCCTATCTCTAGCCATCATCCTATCTCTCTTGGATTGCTGCTGTTACACGTGTTCTTGAGCTGAGGTCTTCAGTCCTTATTGTCTTCAGTGATAGAACAATTCCAGTTGGAAGGGTCCTACAACGATAAGCTAGTCCAACTGCCTGACCACTTCAGGGTATGGATTAGCCTAACTTTATTCTACGGGAAAAAGTTGATTTGCATCAGCTTTGCATTGTACCAATCATACTTTTTGCTGCTCTGAACCCATTACTCAGAAGTGGCCCTTCCTGTGCAAATGGATCCACTTACGTCAAGTACCCTCATGTAAAATAATTTTGGCTGTACATCTTTGTTGATAGAAGTTAGGATTTCTGAGACCTTGGAAGTAAGTAATAAAGAAAAAAAAAAAATGTAAGTTTCTGATCTTTTCACAGGCTTGTAGTGGAAAATCAAGGGTTACTGCCTATTTTTTGCAAGTTACAAATACAAAACTTTCCTGCACTGTTTTCTGCAATGAACTCTTATTGATGAGAATCTAATGCTGATCCCACTTGTTGTGGGCTAACCCTGGTAAGCAGCTAAGCACCACAGAGCTGCTTGCTCACTTCCACCCCCACAGTGTGATAAGGGAACAGGAAAGGAAGAGTAAAACCAAAAAAACTTGGGATTTGAAATAAAAAAAATAAAATAATAATAGTAAAAATATGAATTAGCAAAGGATAGAGGGAAGAAGACTGAAAGCAACAAAATATCATTTCAAAGGCAATCACTTACCATCTTCCACAGGTCAACCAATGCCTATCCACTTCCTGAACAAAAGATGGCTAACATAAAAAACTGGGTTTTATTTTATGAGCTTGTTATTTTACGTCATGGAATATCTCCTTGGTTAGTTAGGGTAATTTGCCTGCTTGTGTCCCCTCCCAATCTATTACACTTCCCAATCTATTTGTGTGGAGGGGGTGGCAGAGTGAGAAACAGAGAAAGCTTTGGCATTGTGCAAACACTGTTCAGCAATACCTAAAACATCAATGTGTTATCAGTATTATATATTGGTTACAAATCTAACCATACAAGCTGCTATGAAGAAAGTAAACTCTATGACAGACAGGCCCACTACATTATTAAAGAATTTATCACCTCTTCATAATGAAGGGACTGATACATAAGCAAATAATTTCCCCAGAGACATGGAATTTGAAACCAAGATGAAACTGATATCTTCTTATCTGACCATCAGTGTGAAGTAAGCCAAAGGACTTCCAAGATATGGCAAATAATTTCTGCAACTTTAGGAAAAGACATCTGATAATTGATATGATTTCTGCATTCGATGATGAAGATACCCAAGTTAGTTGTTTCAATACTTAATTATCTTTTTCTAATACAGAAAATGTAGTGTGCATTTCTAGTAGCATGTCTAACCTGACTTTCTTTAATTGTTAGTCCTAACTATCCAGATTCTGGCTTTAGTTCTACTCCTGTAAGAGAACTTTGCTTGATTGTTTGTGAAATGAAGGGAAATGTTAATAGGAGCTGGTGGAAGATATTGGGATGTGTGTTTTCCTGGGCACAGGAAGTTTTATTTTGGAGCTATTACAAAGACTGTTTCACAGGGGGCAACTTTGGCTTGCCAGAGCGTGCACTCTGGCATTAACCCAGCAATGCACTGTGTAATCTGCTTACCTTTGACAATGCAAAGGTGCTTTACCACCTCACTGGAAAAAGTGCTCTAAGTCCTAGAGGATCATATCAGTGAAGACTGCCATAGAGCAAAAAAGGCAGAATCCTTTTACTACAAAAGGGGTTCTTACACTACCAGGTGGCAAGTGAAAGTTCAGAGAAGAAGATTATAGATGCACCTTCGGTGTTAAACCCTCTTTTGTTAATGATTCATTCAGAACTGTGTGGGGTTTTTTCAGTAGGTGCCAGATAGCATTCAACAGACCTATTTTTTCATTCCATGTGTTGAAGTATCAACTATTCTTTAGACCCTCATAGCCAAACCATGCAAGACCAAAGGTCTTACTGGCCCTAGGGTTTGAAGTAGATATCTAAGGTGGAGTAAAAAAGAGGTGAGTATCCTCATGATGTCTTCCCCTGATATACCTCTCCCAGGCTTCTACTGTTTTCACCTTCAGGGACATCCAGAGCTACAACTGGTTGCTATGCCTTTGGAAAGTCTCAGTGGCTTTCTCTTCACGGAACTTGTCTTATCTCACTTTGACACCATGCAGACCTGTGTGCTCAAAATTGCTCATCCTGCCTCTGTGGTCCTAATGCCCCCTTCCAGTCCTGATTCACCACCCCCACCCCCTCACCACTCCCAGCCCCCAAAACAAAACACACAAAAAAATAGCAAAAAAACCCCAAAACTGAACCCAACAAAACAAAAACTCAAACCCCAGTCCCACAATTGTTTGCACAGGCAAAGTAAAGCAACATGCTTCCATACGGAAATCTAGAAAAGCCTGCATGGTTGCAACCCAGAAGGGTTGTTTCATGGAAAGAGAAATATTTAGAGCTGTAGGTGTTTTAAATCAACACCTTAACACCTTTCAGGAGCTGTATACTTCAGGGGTAGGAAGTGATATGTTACAAAATATAAAATGTCTATTGATACTATACTTTCCCCCTCTTCTCCAGCTTGTTTCTTGGAACCTAAGGCCATATGGTAGCAAGGCTGATGGGAACAAGGAAGAGTTCATTTATTATTGGGTTGCTTTTGAAAATAGCAAGGAATAAGAAAAAAAAAAAATCTTTTCCATTTCAGAGAGAGCACAGAAGAGGCTCCAGCACCGCTCATGCATACCAAAAGAACAAGGGTTGGTGAAGCTTTGACTTTTCCCTTCCCATTTAGTGTCCTACATGGCCAAACATACCAAGGAATACAGGATAAAAAGTCTTATTGATAAGTAACTGTGGCAGAAGCAATTTTTTTTTTTTTTTTGATCACAGAATGAATTGTACCTTTCTGTCAAGTTTTACTAATTTGTCAGTTTCTGAGCAAGGTTGTAGGTCTATGCTACCCTCCCACATGCATTTAGCTGGGAATGCAGTAACTATACTGATACATATAGAGCATTAAAAAATCCCCACAAACTAACAAATATTATGAGTGGAAAGAAGGTGTTGCTGAGATCTGATCAGCTCCATGGCTTTTTTTGGCTGAGGAACTTAGTTCCAGTGGAAGAGATTACTGTCTTGGTGAGCCCTCAAGGAAAAGATCAAGTAATCAAATGGACTGAAACATAATAAGCATCTCTAAAATCCTTACCCATTTTATTTCAATGGCTTTGGAATAATATGACAGTTTTCAGGAGTTTTTTTAAAAGTTTCACTAAGATTTAAATAGCTGTTTCACTTTCACTCTCATGAGAGCTCTGCTTTTGCCTCTTGTTACCTTTCTAAGGTCAGGTCTCAGGCACTTGGTATCCTGTTGTACTGTTCCAAAGCAAAAGACGCTGTATAAACTGATGTCACTCCATTTTGCATGTAGATCTCTTCCACCTGCTTTGCACCTTTTCCAGCCTTACCATCTCTTTCATACTGTGTTATTAGTATTTTTTTCTCTTTTTTTTTTTTTTGGGGGGGGGGGTTGTTTGTATTTTGAGTATTGATGAAACTTCCCGAGTCAGTTTTTGTTGTTTAGTATGACTGTGAAAGGTAATACACTCAAGAGACCAGCAAAGGCAAAATGAAACCTTAGTGTACAATTTGCTGCTGTTACTTATTTATCTGATGTGTTTGTGATTCGCTGGAGAACAGCAAAGAGATGGGCTTGTTCAAGGAATGATAAACAGATCTGGAAACTGCAGTAGAGCTCGTATAATCTTACAGGGAAATAGGCATTTCCTTTCCTGCTGCTGAATTTCCTTCTCTCTCTCCTCTTCTCAGTTATGTGTAGAGCAAGATAGTATATTGATAGTTAAGTGGTTAAGGTTGGCAATACTTGTTATCTACAGAAAGCTAGTGAACCATATGTTGTTCTCTTCTGACCTCAGAGGTGTCTACTATATTGAATGAATCAATACATCAACTGCGCCTATCCACCTAGGTGTCCAATCACATAATAAATTTGAATTACTCTCCTTCCTGCCTACTTTACCTCATTGAGGACAGAATTGATAGAGATGGCATACCTGTTTGTAAGAAGAAGAATTTGGTAGAAGTGTTGCTTGTTTGTTTTTTTTTTTATAGTTTTCAAACTAGTGGTATATGAACTATAGCTCTATATTCAGCACACTTTCAGGAACAGGGTCTGAAATAATTTGTCAGCCTCAACAGTGAGCCAAAGGTACTGAGGATGAATTCAATGAGAGATGATGAGAGCAGCACATACATAAAAGTTAGGTTACAGCTATGGGTCTGGGTTTCTTGGAGATCCGGTTCTTGAACATTTTTAAGAGCAATGCACTTTCACCAAGCCAAATAGTTTGGAATTTGCATTAGCTGTATGAAAGCACAGTGAAGACTATCTGTGCAATAAGCTGCAGTCTTTCTCTTTCTAAATAATGAATATGGCTTCTCGCCTTCTCTGGCAAAGACAGCAAAAGCAAGCTTCTATTTCTAGCATCTGTATTTACTAAAGAGTAGTATGAAGCTATAATTCCTGAACTGAGAGCTTTCTGCATTTTTCTTTTCTTTGGTTTTCTAGAAGATAGCAAATTCTCTCTTACTTTGCCAAGCCTATCTTGCAGGGCTTAGGTCAGGAACTAATTTGACTATCAGTCACTCAGCCAGCTCTATATTTGTTTTTTCAATGGAGAGTTGATTACATAGACTCAGTGTGGGGTAGATGGTGTCTGGCTCTCAGTGATACACTTGGAAGGATTCTGTATATGAAAGTATATTTAGTGGGTGAAGAAGTGAAAACGCATGATTTAATTCCATCCTTGTCTGATTCAATGTTTGAGTAAAACGATAGGAAGTGTTGACTGCAGATCAACACAAGCTTTGCTATCCTAGAAAATGCCATGGGGAGAACATCCATTTCATTTGTCCTACTCTACTCTCTTGGACATAAAAGGACTATATTGCAACCTTAATTGTGGTTTTATATCAAAAGACCACTGCTTATTTTCATTCTCCAGTGACCAGTGCTTAAAATGAGTTTAGAAGACAAAGTAGGACATTAGGATTCTACATCAAGTGTTTATTGCCTTGCCAGAAACCATAGACCTGATTAGCTTTTCACAGTGAGATGGAAACCTGACTTCCTGATGAATGCCTACAAATGCCTAAACTGAACCAGTGCGCCTGAAATTGTGGGATTTGGTCATACTTAGTACTAAAACAAGACATACTTGATATGTCCTGCAAAACACATTTTTTTCTTGGAGGCAAAGACTTCACAGGTAATCGGCAAAATGATTTTGTCTATAACCCATATAAGACAGACCTATAATGGTAAAGACTGCCATGAGGATTTCAAGTGGATTTCTCTTTTGTTTTCTGTGGCTTAGAATGGAAGAGATTCAGGGAGATATGCAGACTCTGATTTATGAACACTAAGGCTGAAAAGGCTCATCGTAGTTATTTAACCCAAGCCTTCTCAAAGGGCAGATAGAAGAATTTTGTACCATATTTGTATTAGAGCATGTCTTTCTTTAACATATCAAGTGTTACTTTTAGAATCTGAGTGTCAGTAAGTCCTATGCTTTTTCTTACAAGCCGTGCAATATTTGTGAAGTGCAACATGGCAAAGGAAGCATTTGAAGGAGAATAATAAGGTAGCCCACTGCATGTTTCTGCATGTTGCTCGAAAGCAGGAACACCAAGGCAAGATGAGGAAATGACATCTGAAATCTTCTGTGACCCATGATGAATGAGGGATAAAGTGGGGAAAGTACAAAAAGTGAAGGGAAGGGTTAGTATTCAAACTGCTTTTGGCAATGGAGGACAGGTAAAGGGTTACACTAATAGAAAATAACCCCATGTCAGGCTAGCAAAATGGCCTCTGAAACATCATTCCAAGTAGACAATGAGCACAGCGAGACTGCATTCATCAAGGCCAGGGAAAAGGCCTTTACTAGTCAGAGAGTGAGATAAGGAGAGCCAGAGGATGAGTTTTAGGTATGTGCAGAGATAGCGAAGTTTCTGTGGAATGAAACTGCCAACACACAGCCTAAATGTAAGGACCTAGATGTTTTCATTTAAGTTTAAGGTCTTGCTAGATTAAACCTTGTGTTGCAGGCAGAGTAATGATTAAATCCATAGTGATCAAGAAAGTGAGTGACTGTAGGTCAGCATTTTAGGAGGAGCTTAGCATAACTCAGCAGAAGCTTTACTGTTGTCCATGCTACGTGTTGTCGCTGCTGTTAATTTAATACAGAGTAGTGTATACGGAAACCTCTTTCTTAGTGTATTTCTTTATTCTGATTTTTTTTTTCAAAAAAAAATACCCTTGTAAGGGATACTGGAAACAAAAGTTTTCATTAAATGCTGACAAACATGAAGTTTGTAATTAAAACCAATAAAACCCAAACAAATCCCTATATAATCAAACACAGCCTTTTACAATAGCTGTTTTTCCTACCAATTCAAATCAAGAGTTAGTAGATTTGCAGGGAGCATGAAATAGGAAAAGAAAAATGTTAGCTTTCACCTAGTGGAGATCTCCTAGTGAGCATCTCCTAGTCAACAAAGTGTTCCATATCTCAGGAAAATAAAGATGCCTTGATACCTTTATTTTTTTCAGAGCAATTGGAGCCAGACTTCATGTTATAGAGGAAAAACAAAACAAAACAAAAAAAGCAATGGTGGTGGGACTGCAAAGATTTCCATGTAATAATCTCATCTACAGCCAGAAAGCCAAGATCATCTTCCCAAATAACATTCCTCTGCTAGCTGAAATACCTATGTGAAATGCCCATAATGATTCTTTGAACTTATTTTCAGGCAAAACATCATTGGCCTATTAAGTTCCTTAAGACGGAGCCAAGGGTTGAGACTCCAACTCAAGAAGTGTTTAATAGCTTTTTTATTATAGCCCTTGTGCATTGTCTGGCACAAACTCTCTCAGGTGGATTGTATTTGAAACTGCCACAGGCATAACCATGTTAGAACAAGGCACATTTTGCAATTTAGCTATAGCCTGATCTGTACTGAACAGTTTCCTCTGCAGATGGCAATGTTAAATGTTCTGTCATTACTCTGAAAGAGCAGCTTTTGTCTCTCAGGCAATCAGGACAATCCCGTATTTGTAACAGGAATATGTTTACAATCACTTTGTTTTTCTTATCTCTGACTACTGTTGTGTTGTATTGATAGCGGTGTTCGGAAAGCCTCTAGTGCCTTGTGAGGAATGCAGAGATGGAAGAATGCAGAATTTTATGGGACAAAGGCAGTCAGTTGACTATGTAGACTAAGTTAGCTCAGCAAAATTTCCAGGCAAAGATGCTAGTTCTGGCTCTGCAGGAAGCACACGTCATGCTTGGCGTTTGAAAAATCAATCATTTGGGTTGCAAACATTTTCAGGAAAACATTTACGGGGTTCCATTTGTATCTGACTGAATGCTTATGAACCAGTTGCTCAAGGTGGTGAACTTTTCTTTTGAGAAGTTTAGCAGGTGGAGTTTGTTACATCCCATTCTTTTTCTCCTTTTCCTCCTTTCCCTTTGTTATTCCTAGTCCACAAAGGTTTGCTCTAGGAAGACTAACAAGTCTCCCTCTTATCAAATTATATATGCATTGATATTGGAGTATTCATGAGATATGGTGTACCAAAGATACTCTCCTGCAGATGGTCTTTTCCTACATAGCTACTGACCTCTTGGTAGGCTTAGTTTTGTGCTCTCAGCACAAGGTCCCAGAAAATATAACTGCTTCTTATATTTTGTAATAAAGATTAAAATCATTGCACTTCTTCACATGGAAGTCTTCAGAGAATTTCAGAATCCTTATGAAAAGGCTGCAGGAAGAAAAATTTGTGATGAAAGTTTTTTGCAGCCAAAATGGGAAAAAAAAAAAAAAAAACAGTATGGGGGAAACATTGTTGTAAGAAGATAAAATTCTCAATTTTCTTATTGTGAAAACTACAAATTTTAACAGGAATCTAAAAAAAAAAATCAGATTATATTAATAAACTCTATCAAATCTATTTAGAGGTTTTGAAACTTCTATTTAAAATCTCTGAAAAATTTTGTCTTTGTTTCTTCCCTGGTCTCCTTCTCTGCCACACACCTCTGAAAACCCAATGCTGTAGGTTTGTATTGTCTCAAACATTTGTACCTGTGTGCATTTTCTCTCTAGAAAAGATGAGTAAAACACGTATAGGGATTGAATATAGTTACTGAAGAGGTGCAAATGAATAACCCAAGTAGCCTAAAAAGTTAATAACATTAATTGAACCCTGTCCCAAAAGAGGGAAAGGGATCCTGATCATTACTTTACTAATGATAGAACCAAGAGGATGAAAAATGTTGCTTGTCATTTCAGACCCTGCTGTGATATAAGCAGAGAATCAACCACATGAGATACTGGTGAAAAGAGACAAAGTTAGAATTCTCTCCTGTTTATCTTCCTATAGCTGGAAGTTGGCTTGAGCTTGTTTCTTGCGTACTTCAGAATATCCTGACCACTCTTCTCCATCTTCTCCTTAATGCTTTGCTTGTACCTGTCTGTATATAGAAGTTTATATATTGCTTTAATTTCCGAGGAATGTGGTTGCTGTGGTTTGCTTCAGACAATATCCTGTGGCTTTTGCTAGTTTCCGCTTTAGATACCTCCTTGTGTTCATTGTGGCATCTTTATTTTCATATCTACTGATGAAATATGTTTTCATGAAGGTTCCTTAGGGAATTTTCCATGCCCTCCCCCTCATCTCACTTGTTGTTGATGTTTTATATTCCCAATGAGATTTGAAACCCAAGGACTTCTAGTTCTCTGTGTTAATTTATCGCCTCTCAGCCCTGCACATTCTAATAGGGCCATGCACGATATTAGCAGCTTTCAGAGCCCTTGACTTTAAACTTGAATTCTGTGGATTTGCATGAGTGATTATGTTCTTATATAACAAGGGGGTGACAAAATATTTTACTTTTTTGGCAAGACCATACTGACGATTAATTTCATTCTTCTGCAGTGCCCGAAGGCTTAGGATAGTAGTGGTAAATAGAAAGGTACTGTGTAGCTTTCCAAGGACAGTCTGGCTTTCCAGCCATATTTGNAAAAAAAAAAAAAAAAATCAGAAGGGATTAAATTTTCATTTTCTTTCCCATGAAAATAATTTTCTCTTGTTTCTTTTGGATGATGAGAAGCGTATGTTTCTGTGTAATTGTATAGCAGGACTATATCATAGCAGGACTTCTGTAATTACAATTGAGCTCTGATGGTTTACATGAAAAACTATCCATCCCTCTCCTGTCTCTTAATATTGACTTCTACTGGGCTTACATCCCTGTGAGAGGTTTTACCTTCTCCCATGCGGATAAATTCTGCTGAGCATAGGGTAAGACTTATTGCTGGTGCCCCACTGCCGAGATTTTTGACATTTTCCAAAGGTCCAGTTCACCTTCCATCAGATTGCAGTTGAAACGAGTGAAGGAACAAATAATTTGAAAACAAACCAAAACAAAATTATAAAATAAATTATGGTTTCTTTATTTTGTGGTTGATGGAGATCTTTCGCAGATCATGCCTGGGCTTACAACGTCTGTCACTAAACTAATTGCCGTGGAGTGTTTGCTATCTCTGAAAGATTTTTGGGGCAGACTGAGCCACTTGAAGTGTCTTTCCCAAATTATTTAAAGATTAGTTTTAACATATAGAGAAAAATCCATATTCCAATATCAGTACCACCTAGCAGGAGGTACCACCAAATACATTGCAGTATAGATGCTCTAAATACTCTAAATCTATTACATTTTGTGGTTTAGCTTTGAGTAGTTCCTCACTGTTTCCTTTCACTTAGACAAATGAACGTAACATTTCTAAAAGGATCTCTATTGCATTCACACTAGCTATTGCTATTTCAGGAACTTCATACTTGGAAAAAAAAAAATAAATTTAGAACTATGCAGAAAGGAAACAAAGTTAGAAATCAAGACTAATTTTGTGATCTGCTCCTAGCAGCCAGTCAGTCAGTCAGCTTTTACTTTCCACCTTTCTCTCTTTCCTCTAATGTCTTTAATGTTTGTTCCTCTTGCAGGCTCCACCAGGATTGCTTAGCCACGTTAACTCTCCAAATTTGAAATGCCTTGTTCTTTCCTCAGAAGCAATGCCACCAAACAGTAGACTTTACTTTGTAGGCTGTTCGAGGGACACTCATTAAAGGTCAGATTTGGGAGGGCTGCACACCCATGTGCTCTCGCTGAAACTGCTGGGAGAGCTGTAGCTGCCCCGCACACCTGAGCAATACAGTCCTCTTTCAGTTCCAAAGACTGCAGTGAAATTAAACTGCACAGTGCTCTCTAAAGGCACTGTTCAAAATATGATCCTGAGAGAAAGAGATTAGAAAAGAGGGGGGGGGCAAGCCCACTCCTTTTCTTCCATTGGCTCCCATTACTCACGTTCAGCAGTACGCTGATGAGTGACAGATTGATTCTTTTGTGTAGCTCAGGCTTTCATACAGAAAGGAGGAAAATATTTCAAAAGCCAGATAATGTGATTATGAAAGCATAAAGAGTGTCAGAGACAGTGTGTAAAGACAGAAACGAAATTCAGTGTGATAACTGTTTTTTTTAGGAAGGATGAATTTTTAAGAGTTTCCTTTTATGTCCACTGCAACTAGAATCACAATTGCTGTTGAGAAGATTAGAAATAAAATTTTATGTGTCTATAAATGTATAAACAACCTATTTCTTTAAAAACATCTCAAGCAATCATTTGGTCCAAAGTGAGATGGTCATCATTATTTGGGGATAAAAATGTGACTACTTTTAAAGTTTTAGCCGCTTCAGAATAGATTGCATTGAACCAAAAAATCCAACTAGTTCTGGTTTTGCCTTCTGCAATTTTAAACAGTAAAGCAGAAAATACATTGTGATGTATAAGGACTGTGATGGAGGTTACTGAGAAAAAAATGCATCTTTACTTGAGATACCATGTGCAGAACTGATGCCTTTCCTCAAAAAGGGCATTTCAGACCTCAAATGAATGCAAAAAAGAGTAATGACTCCAACACAGTGCTGGGAGAGGTCACCTCTGAAGAAAAGCTATGAAATTTGATACGATAAAACAAACAAAAAAAATATTTAATACTCCAGAGAAAACAGATCAAGAGCTTCCGTGTTTTCCCTATATATGAAGATTTAGACCAAAGCACAGTCAATGAAGCTAAATAGTGAGAAGTTCAAATTCAACCAACAAAAATGTTCTTTTCCACGCAATTTCTGATTAAGATGTGCAGACTCCTAAGAACAACAGTGAAAGTGAATCAGAAAGGGATTAGATGTTTGTACATAGATAATAAGTGACTCAGTGATGTTGGTGGTAAATGTTTTGGAGTGGTTCATAAATCTTGTGCTTTGGCATCCAGAAGACTGATAAAGATCAGGTGTGATGGATCAGACCCTTGTGGGTTTTAGGTGTGTCATCCCTTGAAGCCTCTAATACCAGGGAGATACAATATACTGTAATAAATGGATGACTTCTCCGATCCAGAATGGTAATCAGAGATACAAGGCAAGAGTGCCTTAGGCTTTCAGCTAAGATTTAGAATGTGATTCAGTAAATGATGGGAATTAACTATGTACTTGAAATTAAACACTTTTAAATGTGTTGTTGTGTAGGAATATGTTTACTCTCAAGAAAACTTTCCTCTTTGTAAAATGTTACAGGAAGAAGCTGTTAAAAATGAATGCAGGCAGCATGAATTTGAAATTTTCCACTGAATGTTTTAAAGTACATATTCAGCCCTAACGCTTTTGGAGAATATTGCAGGCAGGCCTCAAGTTTCTTCTGCTTAGGAAAATGTTTTCACTGCTGCAATGGCCTCTCCAACACAACAGGCTGGCTGTGCATTTAACTTCCTTTTTTTTTTTTTTGCTACAATAGTGGACAATTTCAGGAGCTACATTCTAAATAGAGCTGTGCAACATAAGCACAAGCCTGTACTAAACCAAAAATTTCAGCTGACCTGGGAATACCTGTTGCTCTTTCAGTTGGAATTAAAAACTTCATATCCTGGCAACCTAATCTAAGGGAGCTTTTTTGTCTAATTTGCTGTCATTAATCCTGTTGACTCATCTCTATTTCTATGTGCGTTTTCTTTATGAAAATATTGATGGTAACTGAGAAAGTTCAGGTTTCCAATTAACCTAATGGGCACTTTGTGTTTGGTATTATGTGGATTCTGTGAGACAGTAAAGAATAGTTTTAGCTCTGTACTTGGTTGATATGTGTATATCAAGAGACATAGGGTTTCTCTTCCTGTTCATACAGCACTCAATACAATACAGTTACAGGCTGAACAATGTACAAGCACACCTACATCCTTTCTCTAGGAAAATATAAAAAGGAGGCAAGACATAAGTGGTGTTAGTTATTGAAAGTATACTTCTGGATGGATGATGCGTTTTGCTGATACTTTATTATTTAATTTCAACTTTGAGTAAATATTGGGGACAAGAAAAACTCCTTGATGTGTTTTTGCTCAAAAGTAAGGTGTATGTTCCGTTTTTAATCAATTGGTAAAGGGAATGGTAGCAGTGTTGTTTCAGCCTTTTCCACCATCTAAATCTTGCTAAATAATTCAATAAATATCATAGCTGCAGTGAACAGTAATTAGTTTTATGAAAAACAGAACAGTCACTTCAAGTAAGAGAATGGGGGCCTTTATTTCTGACATTGCCCAGGCAAATATCCATCGCTATTCACTGTTAATGTAACTGCAGGTCACGCTTGTTTCATACAAAACGAGCAGTGCAATTCCAGTTTGAGAATGTCAAGGCCAGAATATATCCTCGTGCTTTTTAGTACAGTTGTTAAGTGTCACCCAGTTCACCTGTGTTCAGTCCTAAAGCTAGCTGAAAAGTCACCTGCAATTACACTGGGATGTGAGATTTACCATGGCTGGATCTCAGACAGATGAATCTCTGCCCTATCTCCAGGTATTAGCTAAACTTTTCCAGTTTAGATGACCAGAGCATTCAGAACAACTCATCAAATTTGTCCAATAGAGCACACCAGGTGCTCTGTGCACCCTGTTAAGCATTTAAACACTGATCAAAACTATGTAAAGGAACAAACTTTATAGGAAATTTCCAAACTTGTCATTGACAGGGCCTGATAACGAGTTGATATTCAGCCATCTACCATTTTTGGCCGTTCACTTCAGTGAGATTTTTCTGTTTTATGGTACCTCATATGCTACCCAGTTTGACTGTTTTAAGTAGTTCACGACTTTTCAAATGCCGCTGTGTTCTCAAACAACTTCTGCTGCTGTGGCTGCTTGCTTAGGGGGTCAGAGGAGGTGAACATAGTCAAATAAATTTTTTTGTACCAAAATAATTGGATGAATTGCCTCATCAGAATCCTTTCAACTTGGTGAAGTTCTCATTTCAAGGGAGAATAGTCCATAAAAAGATCCCTTTTTTTTTCCATTGAAAAGGTTAAATAAATAATGAAAGGAATGAGAAATACTGCACTACACTCTAACATTATACAATCAGTGTGGCTGATATGATTTATCAGTCTATTACAACTCCTTTTGCTGCCAAAAAAACTGTTCCATGAAAAATATTCTGTAGAGTGGAAGAGATGATTTTTTAGATACGTCTTATTTTTATGACATGCATCAACGTAGACTCACTGAATTTGTCAAAAAAGTCTGCCAGTCACAGAAATCTTCCCTTTGCTTCTTTCTATCCTTATTTTCCACCAAGGTTCCCTGTGTGGGGACTCTGCCCTCCTGCTTGCCTCTGAACCACTAAACCAGCTGCCCAGAGTTGTATGCCCGCAAGGAACACAACTGTTTTCCTTGCTATATGCTTAATATTTAATATGTAACATTCAGCTCTGTGTTCTAAGTTAAATTGTTCAATAGACTATGTATTATTCAATAGATGGAATTTAGAATGTTAAATAAGCAGAAATATAGGATCCATTTATATGAATGGACCTGATTACATAACATTTCCTTGCTTTATTGTAGGTTAATTATTACTTTTAATTCTTTCATTATTTGATTAAGTTGAAAGCGAAGCAGTTTGCCATCCAGGACAGTTCTAGCATTGACCTCGTTTCTTCTAGATAAGTACAAATGTGCAGTTAGTACCTAGGCCGAGTGCGTAATGCATGCAAAATTAATAGATGGGCAAAATCTGCTTGAGTGTTACAAAACCAGCACAAATGAATGCACTGGGATTCCACCCCCTCTGCCCCTCTTATAGTTTCTTACAGAAGTTTAGAGGTATTTTTGAAAAGTATTCTTTTATTAAAGAGGGTGGAGGATTCATACTTGCTGACACATGTGAATTACTTATGCATTCCCAGATCCTGTTGTTATTTGTCCCACAATATCAACAGGACTCCCCACCAGACTGATTTGCTGTGCAAGCACATCCTAAGCCTAAGGTATCTTCACACGGAGCGCACAACTGAGTGCAGAGAAAGGCCAAAGAACAGCTGCACAGATTTTCTATGTTTTATTTATTGACCAGGTATTTAAGTATGAAAAAAATCTGGGGCTGATTTTACCAAGGGGTTCGGTTGCCACACTTCCATTTAAATGAATGTGAATTAAGCGCCAAATTGCCTGTTACAAAACTGGCTTACAGTGACATCTAAAAGAATTACACCAGATCCTGGCTAGAGGCATAAATTGTCCTCAAGTTTGGCAATACCCATTCCAAAATAAGTCAATTTTTTTAGCAGAACCGCTGGAATCATTTTGTGCTTGATAAATAATACTAACCTCCCCATCCCCAATGCGAAACCTAGAACTGCTACGATATGACTCCTCAAGAGGTAGAAGATATGGCTGTTAGCATTTATCCTATCTTCCTGCAGCAGCAGAAATCCAATCTAACTGAGGATCCCTCTGAGATCTGAGGAAGAAGACGATGTCTAGTAGTATCAAGAGAAGCAATTTATTTTTTCTCTCTTCAGTACCTTATCAATCTTGCCTGGGCAAACCACCATTCTTGGATTGTTAGAAATCATCTTGTAATTTTCCAACCTAAGTCTATTTCTGAACATTATATATCAAATTGATCTTGTGCCAGTATCATATTTAAAGTTAGCTAACTCTTCCACTGTCTTGACATTCATCCTTTACAAGCATGAGTCACCGTATTCTCCCTCAACCTTTATATTCCAAGTCAAGCTTTTTGTGTATCCTTGTCCCTCAGAAATCTTAGTTGACATTTTTTGTTCCTCTTTCCATTTATATTTTTTTTTTCTCTTGAGAACAGATGCTTAGAAATGTAAATACAATTCTACCTGAGGCTACACCAGGCTTTTTTGCAACTGTATGCGTAATTCCTTACCTGTATTAAAACAAAGCCAGAATACTTTGCTGTTTGTACTTGTACTGTGTTGGCTTTGTCTTAGCTGTGAGGAACTTACATGTCTACCTCTCTTTTAAATACCTCCAGGGATGGTGATTCCACCACTTGCCTGGGCAGCCTGTTCCAATGCTTGATAACCCTTTCAGTGTAGAAATTTTTCCTAATATCCAATATCCAAATGTCCTCTTGCGCAGCTTGATGTCATTTCCTCTTTCATCTTTCCTGTTTTGCCCATTGATGGTAAAACAGTATCTCCCTCTCTTTATCTCAGCCCATGAACTTTCTCATCCTATTTTGTGCCCCTGCACCCCTGTGGAGGGAGAGAGTAAGTGAACATCTGGGTGTGAGTTTGGCCCTTAGCTAAGGTTAACCCACCACCGAAAAATGCAGGAATAACCATAATATCTGATTCTTATATGGTTTCTCAGAGTGATTTTTAAGGGATCTCAGTATCCCTTGTGTTTTACTAAGGGGGACCTGGAGTGGGAGCAATTGATGTGGCCATTTCACCCTGCCTTTATCACGCTCACGTTTCATTTCTTTTTGATTTTCGGACTGCTGAGAGAAGCGTCTTTGCTCTCCTTGCTGGCTGAGAAGAGACTGGAAGCATGAAGGTTGTGGTCTGCATTTTTGCATGCTTGTGAGAGCCCACTCTGAGCCAGAGGCCATATAACATGGGTACATGTGTCTATACCCAAGTTAGTAAGTCCTTCTGAAAGCCCTTGATATATATGAGCTCAGGCTTTGAGCCACGCTAATGCAGCTGCGTGTCTCTGTCTATACACTCAGCCAACAGAGACTGGCTATTTTTATTTCCTCTGCCTGCATAAATCCACAAGATATATTCTGAGTTGCCCTGGACTGAGGTTTGCCAGGAAAAATCACAGCCTGAAGAATGGCAGTTGTGGGTGTTTTTTTTATTATTATTTATTTATTTATTTCAGCATTCAGTAGGAAGCAGCTTCCCAAAACACCTAGGCATGAAACGTTATGTGTGTGAGATACTGCAGAGACTGTATTTGCATTTATGCTGAGAGAGCTGCGCTGCACAAGGAGGTGTGTTTGTAAAGAGTACTGAGACTTCCCTCTGAATTACAGCAGTCTGCTAGGTTCCTGGTGGTGAGAAGAGACATGCTAAGGATGTGCAAAAGACTTAAGCATGATTGCTTCCCCCCAGGTGTGATTCAGAGCTTTCTGGGAGGCTGTGGCTGACTTAAGAAAAAAAAAAAAATCACTCAAGCTGTGCTGAGATACGAGGTGAATTGTCTCAAACCTTTATGGGCTGGCTGCTACTGGCATTGTGAGGGAGATAAAACCTCTAATGTTCATAAATGTAAATTACTTCTGTTTTGCATGTGACTACGAATGGCTGGGAGTTACGGAAATCTCATTTTTGTCTCCCAAATGCAGGAAAATCAGTGGATGATGTTATAGGAAGGAGGACACCTAATTGCTCATCAGTGGGGTGGAGGAAATGCAGGACCAGGCTGGGGTGAGAAAGCATGCAGTGAAATGAGTGCCAAGCAAGTGAATCTCATTTTTAATGTGTAAACATTTAGCCCTGGGTGTTGGTTACTGTTATGGTTTGAGGAACCCACAACAATTTATTCTCATTAGACAATTATTCAGTCTCCTGATGACGCCTCTCTACTGGGGAAGGGTAACTGGGGAAAAAAAAAGAAAACCTGAGGGCTGAAATATATACAGATTTAATAGAATAATACTAAATAGTTAACAATAATAATATCAAAGAACCAATATTGATCCTGATACCAATAGACAAATATACAAGGATTATTCTTGGCCAATTCTATCAGTAGGAAGCTGTGCACTCCCAGCAGTGGGCAGCAAACGTGGGACACTGCCAGTGCTGCAGCTTCGGGAGGAAGGGAAGGGCTCAGGGGTCTGGCACCAGCGCAAGAAGTTCTCTAGATTGCAGCCGTCATGGAAGAGGAGAAACTCCTCAGCAACCTTTCTGATTTATATTGAATGTGACCTTCATGATATGAAATAATCCTGTTGAACAGGTTGGGTCAAGTGCCCGGGTCTTGTTCCTCTTCATTCCTGCCCCTGGCTAACTCGAAAACATTGAGATTTTGAAACCTGCATATCATAGCTGGCTATAAGGCAAGTATTTTCACAAATCCAGACACTAGAGTTTTTAAAAAATGCAGTTTTCCCTAGCATTAGAAGAGACCTTACTGAAAAGTAAAATTACTGAAAGAGAACTTGATCCGGTGTTGCTCAAACCAGGACACACTGTCACTCGGATCTGCTTGCAGTACCCGTATGTGCACAAAGGTGTGAAGCATCTTTATGGTTTGGTCTGCAGTAGAGCTCAATCTGTGTACAGTGTTATTGCCATGGGTTATTTCTCATTGCCTGCAGGAAGCATGTAAGCAACAGTCTTTTGACCTGGAAGTCTGAATGAGATTTTTCTTCTCATGAAGTTTACTGCTTTAGTTCACAAGGAATGCGTAAGAGAAAATAAAATGCTATGCATCTGTGATCACTGGCAGAGATATTTAAAGTTAAAATTATTCCAATTGATTTCGTAATGCAAAAAGAAACTCTCAAAATTACCAGTAGAAATTTTTTATTTCAGTAGGTGAATGATGAGCCGTGACCTTGATGGTTTGTTTCTACTCTGCCCTCTAGTGTCCAGGACACCTTATCTTCTGGTGCATGCTCTTGTCCAAGGACTTGTTTGAGCACAGGAAATGAACGTATGAAGTGCAGAAAAAAATGGAAATGGAATAACGATTTAAATAGTAGAAAAAAACATTCTAATGTCCTTCACAGTATGCATTTAAAGGATTCCATTTATTTCATTGATTTGTTGTATTAGGGAAACAGGAGAAAAAAAATGCTTGTCAAAACTGATCAACAGCTCTAATCTCATATTTCTTAGTCTTTTAAAAGATTAAGATGACAAAATCATTGTATGTACAAGAAAATATGGAGAGATTTATATGTTCAGAGATTATTTTCCTTGTGGTTGAAATAGATTTGTCGAACTTTCTTAGAAAAACCTTTTGGTTAATTTAAAATGTAAATTTATGGTAATTTTGAACTTGAGAACTATGAATATGGAAATATTTTAGAAAACATCTTTTTATTGAAACTGAGCTGATCCTGTAGAACAGGCATTGTATTAGTCATCTTCTCAAAATAGTTTTAAAATTTCAAATTCAATAGGAAAAGAGATTTTGCATGCAAAATACTAACTCATACTAGAAACATGGACTGAAACTGTACTTATATTAAATGTGCACTAAAACTATGCCTAACTAGCTTAGTTCTGTGAGACCTGAGTTTGTAATTGTGCCTGTATCTATAAAAGCTCACACAAACGTGTAAAATACATTGTCAATAAGTGATTATGGACTAAATTATATTGTGTGTATATGCTTCTATATGTAATGTCTGTGCGCATTTGTATAAATATATATATATATATATACACACATATTTACAGGGTGTATCTGTGGACATAATGTTGTGGCCAGAGTGATTGTCCCCCTGTCCTCGGCACTGGTGAGGCCCCACCTCGAGTACTGTGTTCAGTTTTGGGCCCCTCACTACAAGAAAGACATTGGGGTGCTGGAGCGTGTCCAGAGAAGGGCAACAAAGTTGGTCTAGAAAACAAGTCTTATGAGGAGCAGCTGAGGGAACTGGGGTTGTTCAGCCTGGAGAAAAGGAGGCTGAAGGGAGACCTCATCCCTCCCTACAACCCCCTGAAAAGAGGATATAGTGGGCAGGGGGGAGGGGGAGAGGGGGCAGGAGCATCAGTCTCCCCTCCCACAAAGCATTAGGGCAAGAGTAAATGGCTTCAAGTTGTGCCAGGGGAGGTTTAGATTGGATATTAGGAAAACTTTCTTCCCTGAAAGGGTTATCAAGCATTGGAACGGGTGGAGATATTTAAGACACGGTTTAGAGATAGCTTGGCAATGTTATGTTAACAGTTGGACTTGATCTTAAAGGTCTCTTCCAACCAAAGCGGTTCTATTATTCTATGATTCAATGATTCTGTAAGGATGAAAGAGTGTGTGTATACATATATATTTATGTCTATATGTGCATGTGTGGTTCTAGTTAATTAAAACATAAGGAACTAGAAAACTGAGACTTCTGCATTGTTTTTGTGCATTCTGGAGGATTTGGAGCAAGGTGCTCAGCCACATATTTCAGACCACTGCTCTGAGTTTCCCACTGTGGTACTTAAATAGCATTTAAGACACTTGCTCCCCCTGGAAGCAGAGATGTGCAACAGTCCTTGTGCTATCCCAGGGGAGACCCTTAGGAAGCTACAGTGCCTGAACCCTCTTTCCTGCAAGCTGGCCCACCTTCACTGAACAGAAATCACTGGCTTTGGTAGACACTTGTTCTGTTCTCTAGACATATTTCCTGGAAAATGAGAGCCCTCTCAGGCCTCCCAGGGGGATTCAGTCTACTGGCTCCCTAAGATGAAGTAGCCCAAAATGATAGATAGCTTGATTCTGATATTTTTCCTAGCAACTCCTGGGGGTAGGCTCAAATGGGTGTCTTTGAATGGCTTTCTGGAGTTTCTGCAGAAGAGGGAGTTCTCTTACCTAAGCAGATTGAGTTACCCCACCAGGATTTTCCTTCCTCACGGCTGCAGTGAAGTGCACACAGCAGGACTAGCCAAAGCACACAGTCCTGTTGCTCAGGGCTAGGTTTGACAAGTCTCTCATTTCAATCTCTTTACACCCTGTGCAGAATCATTTCCAACTGCTTGTTGGATGGCACATCATTATTCTGCACCTACCTTGACCCTATTTGTTCCTTATGTCAGGGCTGTAGCTCAGCAGAGGATTTATTAAAGTTCACCTTGAAGTGAGTAATGACGCTGTTTGGTGACAGAACAGAGCAGAACAAAAATGGTTCCACTTTTTTTCTCTGTTATGAACAAAAATATAGGTGTGACGTATCTGGCCACATTAATAAGCCTGCTTTAGCCTGGAAGGGAAAGGTATAGCTAACTTCTGAGGACTGGGATCCTTGAGGAGCCTTTGGAGTTCATAACAAGATAGTCAGGATCGTAATAAGCTCTCAAAGTTTTTGCCACCTTATGTCCAGTGACATGCAACATCCAATAAGTTGTGATTTCTGTTAGGAGCTAGAGTTTGTCATGGCTTTGTGCTGTGTCCACTCAAGAATAAGGATGCTATTTTCCCCTGTTAAAATCCAAATGCTATGTGCTGGTTTGGGCTGTTTATGTCAATTGCAGGGGGTGATGCTAAAACCTAATTTAAACATAGAGGGGTCGTTGCCCTGTCCCATGAGGCAGGGCAAATAAGGACATGCTTTGTGATGGGAACTGGACAAAACAATAGATAAGGATTCATCACTTCTCAACAAGCAAGCTATGAGAAGAGCTTTTACTGCTTTTCACCTTGATCTATCCTTCCTTTCTCTTTCATATCTCTTTCCTATCTGTGTGTTGGGAGGGAACTGGGTCATGCAGGCTTTCAAGGCAGAGGGAAATGTTTACTTTTCCCTTTGTGTTGAAGAGATTGAGTCTCTTGCCGAATTTAATTTCAGAGCTGGGTAATGAAGCCAAGTTATTACTGTATTTGTAACTAGAGAAGAAAGGAAAATAAAAAGCATGTGATATAATGCTCTGATAAATTCAGTGATTATCTTTAGCGTTCTTTAGTTTTCATTTTTATTGGTTGACATATACCTGCTGTGCCAATCTGTTAGGCAGAAAGTCGTCATTGAGAAATATGCATGCATATAATCTCTGGTTTTTCCTTTCACAGGCTGAGTGCAAGGCAGGCTACTAAGGGAAGATTTGGAAAATGGGGAAAGTGACTTTTGTAGTGAGCCAAGTCACAGGTATCATAGCATAATCCAGGGGGTCTTTAGCTCAGCTCCATGCTGAAAGCAGAATCACCTGTGGGGTCAGTTAAAACTGCTCAGGGCTCTGGTTCAGTCTTGAAAACTTCCAAGGATGGAGACCACCCAGCCTCTCTGGACGATGTGTTCTACGGCTTGACTGTCTTCAGGGGGAAAAGGTTTGAATCTGTCTTATCTAAGCTTATGCTTATTGCCTCTTGTCCCCTGGCTGTGTACTGCTGTGAAGAACCCTTTTCTGTCTTCTTGGTGACCTCTCCCTATAGGTAGTGTGGTGGGCTACTGACCTCTCAACAGTCCCTCGAAAGCAGTCTCTTATTGAGGCTGAACAGGCCCTGGTCCCTCACCCTCTCCTTACTGGGCAGCCGCTTCACATCCTACCATCCCAGTGGCCTTTTGCTGAACTTGGTCTGGTTTATCTGTGCTCTCTTTCTACTGGAGGGACCACAACTGGACATGGCATTTAGGTGGTCTGAAGAGTGCTGAGGAGGGGAGGGATAATCTCTTCCCTTAATCTACAAGCTGGGGCCCTGTTGTTACAGCCCAGGAGACTGTTGATCTTTGCTGCCAAGGCTCACATTCAGCTCCATGCAGTCCATCAGCCACAGCCTCTGCTGTTTCCAATGTTTCTTACTTCCCAGTCCTCCACACTGAATCAGTGATTCCAAAGATACAGCAGTGTTTTTATAAGAGCTGTGTTTTGCAGTTCTCCTCATTGGTTGCTGGATCTCTATATAACAAGATTCTGGATGTTATGCCATGATGTTGCTGTGGGCAGAGTAGTGCCAGGTGCCTCACCCTCCCACCTATGCTATCTGCTGTGGCGTGTACACATAGAGTTTCCTACTTGCACTTATCTGGCAGGGAAGACGATAAAATATACTCTAACAATGGAGCTGTGCCCAGTGCTCTGGCTCCGATTAAGGTTCTGTTGCTGTTAGTGCAGGTGGGGACTTTTCCTGCTGGGGTGGAATGGGACAGGGGGAACAAAACCATGGTTTTTCCTCCCCCTCAGTTCTGTGAAGCAGAGAAGGAAAAAGAAAGTGCCTTTCCTTCTGTCATATGTATGTCCAGCCTTTGCAGTTGTCCCCTGGACTCTGACCACACTAAATTATACCAGGTGTACTGCAGTCTTTCCGACAGAATAAGAGGGGTAATCTGCAGGGAAAATCCTCAACAGTTCTCCTTTTTCTTCCTTTGGAGCTCAATAATGCCTTTTACTAAATGATATTGTCTGTAATAGCATGAAGAAGGCTAATTCTGCTTTGAGTGAATGCTAAATGTGAGTTCTGCTGGGAAACCAAATTCCCCCTCTGTTCATGTCAAGACTCCAGCTCAGAAGTTAGTAAACATAAACACCTAAGTCCTTCCACCTATGTTGTCATCGTCCTAGGTTAGCTCTGTCTCCACATCTACTCAGTCTACGTACTCCCCATTGAGATAAACCATTTAGTAGCATGTATTATCACTGACTCTTGTTGTCGTATGTTCAATGGAAGCATACTAAGAAATGAAGAGGACAAAATGTGTTTGAATTGTGTACTTGTGGACTTCAAGATAAATCCTATGTTACAGTAAATCCCTGAAGCCCTCCAGTTGCTCTCTGCACCTGTGGTTTACCTCTTGATTTAGATTTAAAGTAGTTTTCCTTCTCTCTTTAATAAATAATCAGCTATAAGAAGAACAGCAGATGTCTACACAGACATTAAGACATGGTTCTGTGATTTCTTATGCAAGATAATATCTTTCACCTTTCTTTGAACGACTACAGACTGAAGAGTGTCATATACCTTGTATGGCCCCTTTTATGGAAACCCTTAATGTTTAGCTTATCTTAAAGTTACAACACCCATGTGTTTCATAACCACCGTTCGGCCTTGCACACAAAGACAGGATTCTTTTTTTTGGCATTAGCTCCACAAAGCAGGTAGGTTTAATTTCTACTGACTAATTTTTCCAGCCATCCAGGAGACAGGTGAGAAATGGTCCTTTGTCACTATGTAGCCATGGCATGTGGGATTTCAGAGGTTAGTAAAACTGAGACTCAGACACCGTGGTCTGAGTGGCAAGCAATTTGCTGCCTCCAATCCTCAAATTACACAGGCAAGCTCAAAAATCGTAAGAAGTCCGGGTGCTCTAAAATCCCACCTTTCTACATTAACTCCTTTTTCCCTCCACCCAAAATATCCTAGCATTTTCTTTGATATTCTAGATCACTCCTTCCTTGAAAATCACAAAGAAAATGAAAGCAGGCATCAAAGGAAAACTCCCCTGAAATGAGCCAGCGGCTGCACTACAAAATGATCAGAGAAGGTTCCTGGAATCTTATCCCCAGCAGCTGATTATCCCTTAGGCTGTGTGGTGTGTGTGCTTGCTGTAATGCACAGCAATTACAGAATAGCTGTATTCCTACAGCTGAGGTGGGGTAACCGTGGGATGGACACTTGTCTGAGTTCATTCAGGGACAGGAAGAGCAGAAATTAAATTTACTTCAACACCAGAAATCCTCTGTTCTTTTTATTTTTTACAGTGAGATCTCATGAAATTTTAGCCATTTACAAAATGGAAGAAGGAAGTCATAGCTTCTCAACCATTAATGCTTGTGGATGGGTTACTGTGAGCTGTGCTTCAGCTCTGCTTACTTGCCAGAATACAAGAACTCAGCTTTATGGTATATATCACCTTCATGGCCTTTCGGTCATAGGTTCAGTGCTCCTCTCTGCCATCCCCTAGATTATTTTATTGTAGCTGTTACAAACTTGCTAACTTGGCTTGCTTGCTGAGGGAGGATCTGAAGCTTCATGCCTACTTGCAACTCAACAGAAAAGAAAGAACATAAGGTAGTGAGAGAGGGAATCAGTGGGTCTGTATCTCTATTTGTAATAGATTCACTTAAGCAATGTAATGCTTCATCTACACTCCGTCCAATAGTTGTGCAAGTCTTTCCAAAGCTATCTGTAGTGTAGAGATGCCTCAAAAAATGCTACACTGAGCTCCTTCCACTCTCTGATGTTATGAATGACCCATTTCATAGAATCATAGAATGGTTCAGTTTAGAAGGGACTTTAAAGCTCATCTAGTTCCAACCCCCTGCCATGGGGGGTTGGACACCTCCCACCAGACCAGGCTGCTCCAAGCCCCATCCAGCCTGGCCTTGAACACCTCCAGGGATTGGGCAGCCACAGGCTCTCTGGGCAACCTGTTCCAGTGCCTCACCACCCTCACAGTGAATAATTTCTTCCTGATATCTAATCTAAATCTCCCCTCTTTCAGCTTAAAACCATTATCCCTCATCCTATTGCTTCACTCCCTGATAAAGAGCCCCTCCACATTTCTTCTATAGGTCCCCTTTAGGTACTAGAAGTCTGCTGTAAGGTCTCCCCGAGCCTTCCCTTCTTCAGGCTGAACAGCTTTACTGAAAGCTGTTTTGAACATGAGGTAAGGAAGTGTTTGCTAACCACTTGTATCATTAACAGGGGTTGTTAGGGCATTGAAAAATATCCTATTCTGGTTTTGTTGCAATGGAATCTATAAAGCTGTGGTAGAAAGGTTGGACTTATCAGTCTGGATAGTGACATCTTAAATTGCTTTGCCCAAACTTGTCAGAACTGCTTAGAGTTTGACTTTTCATGACCTTAACCTTCATACCATTGCACTTCCACCTTCAGCCAAGGAAGACAATAATGTCTTTAGACTTTTCCATCTTACCACTGTGTAAATGGGCTTTGTACTGTCATTGGCCTAGAAAGCAATATGGTTGTTGGAAGTTATAGGTCAGCACTTAAAGCATCTTAAACCAGGTGTTCAGGCCCCAAATACTAACCTTTTCCACTGTTGAAAGTGTTGGTTTGACACTCATCTGGGTTTCGTAAAATAGATTGCTATCCAGTGGCTGAATAACATGTTGCATGCGAGCATATCTTTGTGTAAGCTGTTTGCTACCCCGTGCATTTTCTACCTGCAATACAAATTTCCTCAAGCACATTTAGCTTATCTGCACCATGGTTTACTGAGACACAAACGAGGATGATGTTTCCCCTCTACTTGCAAGGCTACAATGATAAGCTTTTTGTAAGTAATGTTAGATAAGTGTTTTGTTCTGGTTTTTTTCTTTATTTTTTTAAAACTTGATATGCAATCTCCACTTGATAGGAAGGTACTACTAGTACCGCCTGCCAATTGGTATTTTGCATTATAAAAGACATATATAAAAAAGAAGTTGAAAACCACTAGGGAAGAGTCTTAATAAACAAGCCCATCTGGCTGTTTAGTGAATTAATAGGTATTTTAGGTGGGATTGATACCAATGAGCGCTGTTAAGGCTGTCCAGCATTTCTTATAGTAATACTCTAGCTTTTATTGCTTATTATTTTGTTGTATCTTAATTGCTTGGGCTGAAACTCTTTATGCCAGGGCATCTGCCTTGCACTAAATTAATTTTGGAAAACTACAGCCAAAATAGTTTAGCTGTTTCCATAAAAGTATCTAGGAGAAATAATCAGTTTTGGGCGCATTGGAAATGGACCGTATGCTTTTCTTTGGAAGACTTACACTCATATGCTCGGGAATAGATGCTCCAAAGAGAAAAGAGAAGAAGTAATGGTCTTTCTGTTGCAGCCATTGCTCAGAACATCTATCTTAAGGCAGGCCATAAACTTCTAAATAAACAATTTTCTGGTGTTCAGCAGCAACTAGACATAAACAGCTAAGTTCCTCTGACATGCTGACTGCACTGGATGTTTTCCAGTCTGCGTCAAACAAGAATTTCTCTGCAACTTGCCTTCCTTTTTCTGGAATGCTATAGGTTAGACTAGATCCAAGGTGGGAGGAAGGCTCTCTGGACTATGCACAAGCTACATAAGGGAGGAAATTGTCCTTGTGATTTATGTAACAAAATTGTCAGAGGGGTGTCTAGTAGGCAACAAGAGAACTAGGAAGAAATCAAGTGATTTGGATTTAGGACATTGTAGGTTGACTAGGATGGATGTGTGTGAGGTGTGATTATACATGTATGGCAATATGCGTGTGTGGAGGAAAAATAAGCCTATGTGCAAAACTAAGGAAGATGTTAGTGTGTGAACTAAGGCAGCAGAGATCAGGAATCTGTGGAATGCATGCTGGGAATAGCGGGATATGGGCTTCACAGGATGGTTGCTGTGGGAAGGCACCTGCTGAGATCACTTTGTCCATAGTCCTGCTCAAAGCAGGATCAGCTAGAGCAAGTTGCACAGGACACTGTTCAATCAAGTTTTGAATATTTTCAATGATGTACAACCTGCCTGGGCAACCTGTCCCGGTGTTCAAAGTTCAGCATTGACCTTGAGAAAGTCTCAGCTGCTTGTGTGGGTGCCTTTGAGAAAGTCCGTGCCTTGTTTTCAATCCAAAAATAAATGACAATGACAGCCCTTTTTCCATAGAGGTGTTTAGAAGAATAATGGTTGGTTGTGATTCTGTGAGATACTACAGTGCTGAGCAAAGTGCTCTGCAGCTCCTGAGCCTGTCTGTAATGTGATCTTTCAGGCCTGGGCTGAATAATTCACAAAATCCTCTTTCCCCCTGATGGGCATAAAGCTGAGGATGGAAGATTATAATCTTACATGCTTGTGTTCACTTTTTGCTTCAGCCACTGGTAAGATAAGAAACATACTTCCAAATCAACCTACTAAACTACTGTGTTTCGCGGAAGACCCGAGAAAGATGTGCTTAAGTAGATATCCAATATTGGTCACTCTTTTAAGATGTCCAGAATGTGCTTCTCTCTCATTCCTACACTTCACTGTCAGTAGTTGTGTTATTTTTCCACAACTTTGTTCTATGATACACAGAGACATCTCAGAAATTGTTTTAGAACTCCTGATACTGCTGTAGTTCCTTCAAGTCCTATCAGATCTTTGTATCATGTTAAACATTAGAAAAGCACATAGTTTATTTACTCTGAGGGGTTTTTTTTATCTAGTATGCAATCTTGCAGAATCCTGAATGAGAAGACTGTATCCTGAGATTTCCAATTGCTTTCCAGGTAAGGGAAGGACTGGTGGGTAAATGTAGCTTTTACTTATTTAAAGCAAGGCTGTTTACTTGGCAGGTTGGCTGTAGCAAATAGGGTGCTGGTCTACAAACTGAACAGCAAAATGAAAAAAACCATATTAAACAGAATGAGGACCCTGCGGCTTGATGACAGGATAAGCATAAGGACTTGTAAGGAGAAGTATAAACTTATGCCCTTGAAGCTTTTCTTGTATATAACGTGTGATCCTTGTATGTATTATACTGCGTGTGAAATACATACTTAGTAGAATGATAAATTATACATTATACTGCAAGGGATTCTTTTTGTAGTGCTGTAGTCTTTACCTTTAATTCTTATGTACAATATGTGAAAACACTGCATGATTTTAAATGCTGCATGACTTTAATAATGCTGCATTATTTTAAAAACACCTTTGTATTGTGGTACTCCCCAAGAGTCTGTTATATTTATTAGAATTATAGAATCACAGAATGGATTGAGTTGGAAGGGATCTTTACAGATCAATGCTCCTGCCATGGACACGGACAGCTTTCTCTAGATCAAGTGGCTCAAAACCCCATCCAACCTGACTTTGAACACTTCCAATGATGGGACAGAAATGATGGAGCTCTGACTGTCATCAGCTGCATCAAAATAGATACATTTTAGTTAACCATTCTTCACCAAATAGTTGTATGAAAGGCATGCATCTCATCCCCTCTCCTATTTTTCTCCTTCTTCCTTTGCTTAACTGCTCCTTTGCTGCATAGTGTAAATCTGGACTATGTGAGACTGTGTTGCCTGTCGCATCAGAGGGTTTTTCAAATCCTGCTATAGCACTACGGTGTGATGCTTCCTGAAATGGTCTCGGCCATCTGAATGCTCCTAGAGAGTATAAAGGATCCAGGAGAAACCAAAACCCAAAGACTGAAAATGCTCCCTGTTCTTGTGGGCCAGACACTTTCCCTTTGGACCTTACCTTTTCCTGAAATTATAAAGACTGAGTAGAAAGAAAAAGTCCCTGGAAACTCTGCATTGCAACCAAGAGGTAAATACAGCTTCTCAGTTAATCGAAAGAAAAGCTTAACTTTGTCCATTAACTACAGAGCTGGCGAGTCTCCTGCTGCTAGCCTGAAGCATGCATTTGGTCCCACCTTCTGCTCCTTAGCCACACTGTTGACATGTTACACATCCACAGTGCACTGTCACAGGGGTTTTGTGCTGCAGGCTGTGTCCCAGAGCTTGAAGAAAGCTGTCACATCCAGGACATAGTCTCTGCCTGCGACCGCTCATTGGGTGCTCCAGGTGGAACCTTTGTGTTGTGGCCTTTCCCTGCCACAGGATTCACAGCCTAACACGTGCCCTGCAGGATGGACTGCTCCACGGAACATCTATCCTGCTACCTAATGGGAATGCATGTTCCATTTTATTATTAAATAATCCAAAGGCTCTACACAAATAATCTAGAATAGAGAGTCAATGTTTATAAAGACTTAAAGGGTGGGTGTCAGGAGGATGGGGCCAGGCTCTTTTCAGTGGCGCCCAGGGACAAGACAAGAGGTGATAGGCACAAACTTGAACATAAGAAGTTCCATCTCAACATGAGGAGGAACTTTGAGGGAGATGTCTCTGGAGATGTTCAAAACCCGCCTGGGCATGTTCCTGTGCAACCTGCTTTAGGTGACCCTGCTCTGGCAGGGGGGTTGGACTAGATGATCTCCAGAGGTTCCTTCCAACTCCTGTCATTCTGTGATGCTGTGCAATATGATATTTGCTGCCTGTGCTGGGCTCTGGGACACCAAGTATGTCTTCATTGCTGATACCTCAGGCTCCTGTGGGGCTAAGGTGGCAGCTAAGAAGGTGTTTCCAGAAGGCACATTTTGGTTTTAGTCTTTGTTGACAGGCATCAGATCTCAGATGTCTGATTATGTAGGATAGCTCTTCCAAACAAGAATTAGGGATAGGATTTGGTTTTACCTCTGGGTGTTGTAGATAAATACAGCTAAGTTAGGCAGCCTTGGTGTCTTCCTAACAAGATGGGAGAGAAAAGGAGACACAAGGGAAAATTTAATTGATTTGTTTTAGAAGTCTGCGTTAGGCTAAGTTGATTTACCTCTCTTCAATATCTAAAGCAAGAAAATAATCTAGACATGACTAAGGTGCCTAAACACAGGTTTCTAGTACCATCTGAGAAGTCCTAAGGGGTCTGTAATTTTGAGTCTGTAATTCTAATTCTAAGTCTGTAATGGAAGATACGACATAGGTTCTACCCTTAAAAATGAAAGCTCTGACTGAAAATGCAGCCTTTCCTCTAGGCTCTGTTAAACATGGCTGTGACATTTCCTGTCTTTATAGAATCATATCTGCTTATGAAATCACATGGTTTACACATTTTACATGGCTTATTTTCATAGTGAAGTGATACAAGTCAATGATCCCACCATGCAGGATTTCCCTGCATGACTGAGGTAAAATTTTTTTGTTGTTGGCTGGTTTTTGCATTTTGTTAGAACTTTATATCCACTTTGTACTCCCATGGCACCATCACAGATATGGACTCTTCAGAGTCCAGGCAGTGAGGTAGAGAAACCATTGGTTTTAGTGGGGCCTGTATGTCCTTAGGGGTGGATTTTCCCTCAGTGTTGCGGACTAGAGCCAACAAGAGAAGATGGGCAGATCGTCAGTGGTGCAACACACCATGCTGTGCTGAAGCACCTGAAGCCAAAAAGGCCAATTATCTTCTGCTATTCTTATATGTGTTCTTGAAATCAGTGATGCAGCTCTCAAAAAATAGCCCTAATAAGCAAAGTTGGAAAATATAAGCTTGCAAGCTGATTGCGCGTATCTCAGCAGATACATTTTGCAGTAGGCTCCCTGATTTAGCAGAAATAAGATCTGTCTGTGGTTTCACTGATCTATTCAGAATAACCACGGGTTTTGCTGTCAGCTAGTTCATTATGGAGTGGGTGATTTGGATTCGCTCATAATCATTAATAGAACGAGATATTCTCCCCCTGCACACAGAATTCCATCAAGGAAGCCCCTGGGCCATACATGCACCAAATACTATTTTTTAGCTGTTGAGAAAGGGTTTGAGGTACTGTCTAATTTTACATGCATGACGTTTTAAAGGATTAAAATAGGTAACATGCTTCTTGTTTCTTTTTCGAGTGGTAGAAAGGCCTTTGAGTCAACTATTGCATATAGTTTCTGAGGAAACATCAGAGTTGTTGCCTAAAAGGATATTAATTAAAAAACCTATGGGGGATGTGATTTATATGACGACTAGTATAAGATACATGGAGACTGGGAAACGGGAAGCTACTCCAAGGAAGTCTGACAATGTGTACTGGCTGGTGGACTTTGCCCCTCAGTTAGGTGGTTCCAGATTCTCCCGTAGTAATGAGATACATAGAAAATGCCTTTATAGGAACCACGTTATGACTTTTCAAATGTACACAATGCGGAGACACTGTCTTCTGGAATACCTTGAGAAGAGGTGCCGCCAACACGTCTCCTTCAACTATTTCTCCAGGTCTGATACTTTAACAGGAAACACCACCCAGTGCATCTTCTTGGTGCCTCAAGCTCGTAGATTCATATCGCCTGCAGGATCCAGGATGCAAGCAGAGCTCTGGAAGTAGGAAGAAAATCCCTTTAGAAGGTTTCCACCTGTGATTTTTCTTTTTCAGTAACTTTTAGACAGGCTTTCTCAATGTCCTGCAAACCGTACCAGCTTTTGAAAGAACTGTCATGGCTTATAAGCATTATGCAGCTTTGGGCTGACATTTTTGGATGGAAGTGACATTTGATTGTTGTGACCTTGCTGTGTCTTGTGATGCTCCCATGCAAAATGAGAGCCTTGTGACACGAGTATTTGATAGATAAATGGCAACTCGATGCCTTGATTTCACATGTCTCACTCCGTTAGGATTTTGCATTTTGATCATGTGGCACCCTATCCACCTGAGGTCTTTTTCCTTTCTTATTTTCCAGATCTCTAGAGGAAGGCAAAGTTCAGCTTGTTTGCTTCATGCAATTAGGCATGAAAATATTAGTGTCCTGGGCTGTGTAAAAGGGCTCCTTTCAGAAAGGTTTTTCTCACTGTTTTGTGGTACGAGGCAATGCTCTCTCTCACAAGGAACTAGCTTATGAGGTGATTTCTCTATGCAAAAAGCACCTCCACACGAGAAGGCAGTAAAATCCCACTTTTAAGTCCTGTTTTAAAGAAAGAGGGTTGACCTTCAGTTTTAAAAAGTTTAAAGTTGCATCAAAACAGGAACTTTGAAAATTATTCCCCTCCTCAGTTTTGCTGTTTGTTCACTCCCTTATAAAAATTCAAAGCACCCCCCAAAAAATGCCACCCAGGCCTGCTAGAAGCTAGTGTTTGACTTTTGCAGGGCAGCGAGCTCTTTGCCCACAAGCGTAGAATGCAAACATTAGGGATGCATCCCTCCATCTGTTTTCCCTGAGCCCCAACGCCGCGTCGAGGGGTGACCTCCATCCTCCCCACCATCTCTGTCTCTCTGGAAGGGCTCTGGGGTGAAATATCCATCCCTGTGCACCGAGGGCTGTGTGGCCGTGATGGGTACCGAGGAGATCTGGGTGCTGGGGCAGCTGTTGCGCTGAGCGGTGCCACCGCCACTGAGTGGGGTAACCATGGCAACAGCATCACCGCCAGCATCCTCCTCCTCCTCACCCGGCTCTCCTCCTCCTCGGCATCATCAGGAGCAGCAGCAGCAGCCCTGGCAGGAGCCAGAGCCCGGCAGCCGAGGCTGCAGCCAGCTGCCTGCCGTCCGCTACCTGCACCGTCACCCCAGCACCGCACCGGCACCGACCCCGGGGGGGAAAAAATAAGGGAGAGGGAGCTGAGGGAGGTGCACTGCAGAGGGATCCCAGACAACCCAGGTAAGAGCTGTGGGGCTACTCGCAAACTCGCCCTGATCGATGTGGTGTGTGCCTGGCGTGTGTTTGCGTGCGAGTGTTTGTTGTTAGTTTTCTGGCTCGCTCCTTCCAACGGCAGGGTGATGACAATTCAAGGCAAGAGTGTTTTCCGGCTCATGTTTCCCATCTCTGCCATACTGTCCCTCTTCCCTCTCCTCCACCCAGATACATAAGGAATACTAAATAATACTCAAAAAGGTTGGTAGAAAAGGGGGCGATTGGGGAACCCGATGTGATCAGAGTGTTGAATGGCTCTGCTTCCGAAATAAAAGTGGGCAGCAGCAGCAGAGCAAAGGTTGACATGGCAATTAATAACCCTTAACAAAATAAAAAATATAATGCGACAATGCACTTCTGTCTCTGCCCACTCCACAAATAAATCTCTCTCATCATATTCAGCAGAGAGCTGTAAACCGGAGAGCTGTATGAAGAGCCAAGACTAGACACCTCACTGTAGTCCACAACTGGCACATTACCTTAAGTGCTTTAAAGCCAGACTAAATCATTGCAATAATGACACAATCACACCTGTGAATATATATCTATTTGTATATTTGTAAAAATGCTGCTTTTAAACCATTACACCTTCTAAGAATTAAAAAAAAAAAAAAATTTAAAATCTTCATAAATATGTGGGTGTGATGGCCAAGCAGGGGGAGATGCTCACTTCATGTGTGTGTGAGAAAGCATGTACTGGGTAGATTAAAAAAGGTAGGAAGAATAGATCTAATCCAAAGGCACGGGTGGAGACACAGTCCTTGTCATTTTGAAAACAGAAGAGAGCCAAAGCCGTGGAGTGTCCTTGTGCAGGCAAATATCTGTGGATGAGCGCGTACATGTCTGAGGAGCGTGAGGGGGGAGAGAATAAGAAGTAAGTTTAAGCCGAGCGGTAAGTGTTTGCTATGTAATGACTGCAGAGAGCTCTTTCCGCTTCCACATAACTATTTTAATTTATTTATTTATTTATTTCATCAGCAGTAAGGAGAAGGAGAGCTGCTGTTGCTGTCTCTGTCTCCTTCTCTAAACCCCTGTTCTCCCTGTCTGCTGTCCCGATCTTTCCCTGTCCTCCCCAGATCATCCTTCTCTGTATGCCTGGAAATGCTGCTGGCTTTAATGATAATAAACATTTTAATAGAAGGCTTTTGAGCCTGTCCCATGATATGATACAGTTGTAATTCTTCTTCCTATTTATACTGTGGGGACAGTCTGGGCATGACCCAATACCAAGTAATATAGTACAGGCTAAGAGGCGCTTGTCTTTCATGCTAAACCTGATTTGAAAGTCACAGGGTTTTTTGGTCCCAATCCTGTGTTTTGCTACTTATTTGCAGATCCTTGTAAAATCATCAGGAGCTGGGAGATAATTTGAGATTATAGGTATGGAACAGAAGGCAGAATTGTGCCCACTTTTTCTCTCTGATTATAAACATCCTCCTCCTGCAAACTACAGGAAGAAAGGGAATTCGGTTAGGCAGGACCTTATGCCCCATTCTTATGCAGAAGTGTTGAAAATATCACCTGGGAATTATATCTCACCCTAAGGGAACTTGATAGGATGAGGGACAGAAAAAGAAATCACAGACAAGCATCTGGTATTGGTGCTTTGATTTGCAAAATAACTTCCTTAGGAACCTGACCTTATCATCACTACAGGTCTTCTCTATAAGGGGCTGTTTGATCCGTGTTAATAACAGTGCTCACAGAAACCAAGTTTGACTGAAGAGAATGCTTTTGGACACTTCTGTTAATTAAACCAAGGTGGTGCATGGCTACAGTCCTCAGGACACTAGAACACATTACACAGTGTATTTCTTGCTTCAAAGCTAGAGAATATTTAAATATTTCAACTTCTCCTCTGTAATAACAGAGAAAGAAAGTGCCTGTAAAAAAGCCTGTAAAAAGGGGACACACACTGTCATGGTTCTGACACTGAGATGTCAGCGGCAGAATCAAAATCCCATTTATACGTGTTGCAGGGATAGGAAGTGCAGAACCAAGGGGCACCTCAGTGAAGCGCGGAGCAGTGACCCTCTCGTCAGAGCAAGCAAACCACTGAAGGTCAAAGGGCTTGTCGGATTTACACATTAGCACCCTGCAAGTTTTCTCCACTGCTCTCCCTTTGCTGCTAGCTGTGGGCAGATGATCAGAGGGAAGCCAGAACTCACACATGGACTTTTGATAACTACAGGGCTGCAAAACTTCTCTTAGAAATGGCTCTGGGGAACGCAGGGGAGGTTGATGTTTTCCTGAGAAGTGCTTTGCCATAAAAACCTTCTGTGGAGGGATGTTTGTTTATGGAAAGCCGGGGCACTGTGTCTGATGTCAGTGTAAATAGCAAAGACATTCCCCACCTCCGATAACCGATTTTAATGCTCAGTACCTCCCACCCCCACCCCTCTTTCTCTCACTTAAACTGGAAAGCTTAGGAGAGATTTTTTTCATTTTTAATTTATGGCTTGTTCTATTATATTTTATTTCTCTATTCATGTAAGGGAACACAGTCTTTCTTTTCCTTTGTGCGTGGCTGTTAAGAGCTGGTCTCTTGATGACCACTTAGTGTTGTTCACTAGCACTATTCTAAGGAAAAAAGCTATTTTTGCATCCAATGATATTACTAAGCATCTTTTAAATTCCCGATACTTATTTTCATTAGTCACCCACTGTGTCTCTTGGAGCTCAGAATAAAAGAAGACTTATACAAGAGTTGCTGCTCAAAAGTCAGCATTTGCCAACAGGTTGAAACAGGGATTTCTGAAATGCTGCACCCAGGGCTTTCTTTCTTTCTTTCTTTCTTTATTTTTTAAATAAGGAAGATGCTGTTTTCCAGATCCTACTCTGTAGTAACCTGAGGCAAGAGATGATCTGATGATGAATATTGCACTTTGCATTTAGTTTAAAAATACCATTCACTTTATTTTGAAGCTATGTTTAAACTGCTGTTTATTACTCCATTTAATAATCACATTCTGTCCTTTTCCCTGTTGCAATATTATAGATTTTCCCTTCACACTGTATGGTGATTGGCTAGATTTGCTGCTTAATGAGACGAACAGGTAACCATGGAAAATAAAAGTTTTCTCAGTGAGTAGGGGTAGGCTGAGATCTTTACTTTGGAGATTGGATGCTCCCTAACTGTTTGGTCCCCTTGAAATTATCAGGAGTTGTGGCCCATCCATACCTGATAAGGAAATAACCTTGTTTTGCCAATACTCATCTCCCTGAGGGATCAGTCTGGTCTTGGCAAGGTCTCCTCAAGTCTGAATCATACCCACGCTCATGTAATAGGGTCCTTTGTGTCCACCCAGCGGATTCCCTCACCAGCGCTTGGAAAGGTCGAGACTCCTTTCGAGACTATTGGTTTAGGTAGCGGAAGCTCTCAGTCTCTTTGTTCAGCATCTCCTAGGGTCCATCACCTTCCTTGCTCATGGGTTAAAACCTTTTCCCTCCAGTCAATGCGATGGACTGTGCGTCAGTGCTTCCCAGCAGGGCAGCATTGAGAGAAGTGTATCTAAGAGCAGGAATAGTGCAGGTATCTCACTTTGTGCGTATTTCTTCTGATCTTCCCTGTACCCAGTTCCTTTCCTTGCATGCTGGTGATGCCTGACATGCTGCAACGAACACAGGGCCTGCGATGTAGCATGACCTTTCCTAACACTGCTCCAGGAGGTAATGGGCTGAAACTACCCATAGCGGTTGTAGCTGCTGGGCAGATCAGAGTCCTTCTTCAGAAGGTCAACACCCTGACACGCCTGATCTCGACTGGTTGGGCAAGTCAGTCAGAAGTTAGCTTCTTCCAGATCCCCCAAATCCATGAAGATATAATTTTATTCTCTCTCTAATCCTATTATTGGTGCCTGCAATATTAAGGACTCTGTTATTCAGCAGTTTGACTTCTTCCCTGTTTCACTGCAGCAGACGGAGTACCCGAACAAAGTGTAAAAGGGAAAAAGTCTTTCTTTTCGACATTCAGATGGTGCTGACAAGCATGTGTTGTCCCAGATCAAAACAAAATCTCTTAGAGGAGGGTGGCTGCTCTCTCTGGTCCTCCTACAATTCTGCCAGAAATCTCAGGGCATTTTTGCTTCTCTCTTTGAGTTTAGACATGCTTTGATATGGTTTCTTTGTGTCTGGAGTCCCCACACCTCAGATGTTCCTTTGTTTCAGTACTGAAGTAACACACTTTTATGGCTATGTCGTATAAAGAGGGGTTCTAGTTTTGCTGATGTCCATAGAGAAATCTAAGTTCATCTTCAGTGGACACAGAGGAGTCCACAAAGTTTATGTCTCATACTGCACGTGAGGCACTGTAGGTAGATGCAATATCCTGGCACGTTCTTCACACTTGTTGTGTTTTCTCATCCTTAGGATCATAGCTATAAGACAGTCTAAGCAGTACTTTGACCTTCTGCTGGCATATACACTTAACAAATTCTTGCTTTTGTACTTTCTGATCTGTGTCTAGTAGATACACTTCTGTTCTTATTTGTTCTTAGCTGTGTGGTGGTGTTATGGATAGGTCAGACCTTATGCATCCTATTGGACGTTAAAGGTGGAATTGCAGATATTACTCATTATACGACAGACTTGTATTGATAATGCATTACAGTGGCACTACAGTAAGTTGATGTCTGTCTCTCTTGCATGGAAATTTCAAATTCTGACCTCTTGGTAACATCATGGCTTTTAAGGATTCACAGCATGCAGCACAATGACAAGTGTGACTTTCTTAAAGTAACTTGTCTTGGTAGGGACAACTTGGGCTCTTAGGACCCTAATAACACCATTTAGTAGCCTGGTGAGCAGCAGGTACTTTCTTTGTCCAGCTAGTTGGGTAAACAAAGCCCTCCTGTTGTATTAATATCCAGATCTGTTCAACTGGGAAGGAATCCGACTCTGCTAGCATCTTCTAATGTGTAATTTTGGTTCCTAACATGCTGCTAACTGCATTTATTTCTGAGACTAGAAAGCAGCCTTCCATTACTTTTTTATGGCCCAAAAGAACATGAGTATTTCTTGGAGATACAACCAGTGTTTGTATCTCTGTCAATTTTTCAGCCTATACTGCCAAAACCACTGTCAAATATTTCATAAAGAACAGAGCAAAAGGACCAAAATTTCCTTCCACTGAGTCCTCCACAAGTGAGGTGTTTCAGTAGGAAAATTTCCATCCCTATTATATTATCACCTTCCCCTTTCCACTCATAGCCTCTTGATCTCTCAGTGTCTGTGACTTGACCTTATTGTTGGCAGAGGGTGCTTGTAGATGGTGTAACTTCACGGTCTAGCTAAATAGTCCCTTGGCTTGTGAGTGTCAGCTTTAAGGATATCTGCATGAAACAACTGCTGAAATGATTCCTCCCTTGTTCAAGAAGGACAGGGAACTGCTGGAAAGGGTACAGCAAAGGGCTAGGAAGATTATTAGGGGACTGGAACACCTCTCTTATGAAGAAAGGCTGAGGGATTTGTATCTGTTTAGCTTATAAATACTTGAAGGGTGGGTGTCAGGAGGATGGGGCCAGGCTCTTTTCAGTGGTGCCCAGGGACAGGACAAGAGGGAACGGGCACAAACTTGAGCACAGGAAGTTCCACCTAAACATGAGGAGGAACTTCTTTACCTTGAGGGTGGCAGAGCCCTGGAACAGGCTGCCCAGGGAGGTGGTGGAGTCTCTGTCTCTGGAGACATTCCACACCCGCCTGGATGGGTTCCTGTGCAACCTGCTCTGGGTGGCCCTGCTCTGGCAGGGGGGGTTGGACTAGATGATCTCCAGAGGTCCCTTCCAACCCTTACCATTCTGTGATTCTGTGATGCAGTGATTTGGTTTCCATACAAAAGACTCCCATTTGGTTTAGACGTGATGGGGAAGCATGACTCAACACTCAATTATGGAAGATCATATCCGTTTTTATACCACTGGATTTATATGATCTAACAAAATTTAGGTTCTTAGTGGTATTTTGGCTTCTGCAGAGGACTGAGCCTCTGAGCTACAGGTTTTTAGCCTATGATGCAGGCTTGCTAGCTGCCAATACCTGTAGCAACTGCTCACCCTCTGTGTGATTGAGTAGCCGAGTTCAGCAGGTACTGACTTACATCTGCACAGCTTTTCTGTGCTATAAGGACCCAAATGTCACATGTCTTACGATATGAGAATCTCTGTGGGACAAGTCAGATGGATTTCATTAGAGCTGAACAGCATCTGCTGCTGCAAGTGACTCTTCTTACAGGCGCTTACAGTGTACACTGCACTGCATAAATCTATTCTACACCACCCAGCAGCACAGCCCTATTTATTTTCTTTGCCTGCCTGTCTTGGTTTAAAATCTCAGCTGAAAACATCTCTTTTCTGTCTATCTCTCCTCATTGTTTTCTCTCTGTTTCCCTCTCCCTTTGCAGCTGTGTTTAAGCTGGGTTGTGTGAGGGTACAGTTTGCCGGGGCAGACGTTAGAGAAAATAAAGTTGCATTGTGTGATATTCTAGAGTGGTTTGTGCTACAGCCACCCAGCCCTTTCACCGCTGAAGGCTATAGGATGCTTGCCACTGACCTCAGAAACAGCAGGATTCATCCCCATGCACAAAAGTCTTTTCAGAAGGAAAGATAATGCACAAGGCTGTGAAGAGATTGTTGTTTGAGAAAGGCGTGGAAGCCTGAACCCTGCCAGTCAAAAAGCTTTTGTTGGCTGCTGTGGATGGATCAAAGTCTGCTGCTGTTTTAGCCTTGGACGTCATGACCACCAGAACGTTCCTTGTCTTTGTGTGGGGAACAGAGCAGCAAAGTCAGGGGCACTGATGAAGAAGAGGGACAAGGTAGAGAGAGACACCATTTCAGGAAGGCTACTCTTTGTTTCAAGATTTAAGCATCCGCAGGTTGTCCCAAAACAGAGAGGAACAATAATTCCAGAAGGTTATGTGAAAAGCCCTTACATATGTTCTGTCTTTTATGATGGGAAAAGGAAGAACCAATTTTATATTACATCAGTTCTTTTGTCTGCAGAGGGAAGAAAGATTGTTGGGAAAAAAAAAAAGCAGCAAAGAACCTAGTGAGGAATGATCAGCAGACTCTTGCTAATTTTCAGTAGCACTGTAAATTAGGCCTTGTTTTCTTTAGGTGACTTGCGTTGGTAGTGGGTGACATTAGTGCTTTATTAAACTTGTTGTGCTGAGAAGCTCATCGGTTTAGTGTAGCTAATAATAATACCCTAATCGAGAAACAGAAGGTGGGATCAGAAATTGGAATGCAGAAATAGTCACTGCTGGTTGAACTAAAAATACGCAACAGCATAACCCTCTTGCCTACAGTAGCACATGCAGAACACATGTTGGGCTCTGGCCATGGAGACAATGGCTTTCCTTTGTTTCGGCAGCTGCTAGATCAGCAAGGGCTTTGTGGTCACCCTTGTGTGTGACCGCCAAACTCTACCTCAGATGTGCAAGGGCTCTCGTAGCAAGTGAATTATTTTCCTCAGCAAGTTAATCATCATCCAGAGACATGAACAGAGTAGGTAGGGTGAAGCAGACTATACAGGGTGACTTGGGAAGCTAGTTTGTCCTAGGGTGGGATTACGTGATCGTGGTAGCACCCGATGAGGTGGGAGTGACCTGCAGCAGGAACAAGGATGTAACCATGGCTACTCTGTTCCTCTGCTCCACACTCCTCCTTGGGGATAAACAGCAGATGTCAAGATCCCTGCTGAATTATGAGCCTTGGAGTTATCTCTCTGCAAGAGTTGTTTGTGCTCAAAGAGATTTATCCATATTTCTCTACAATCTCCCAGGGCATACACAACCTCTTAACTTGGGCTTTATAAGGGTGAAATTTGATGTAGCATGTACATGTTTTTTTCTTCTATGAACTTTGAAGTCTCTATGACAATAAGCTGAGTGGCCCAGATGCAATGGTGATGGAGGACCCTGAAATAGGTTAGTCAGATTAAATTAGGACACATCTAATGCCAGAATCAGCAGTGCAACAGGGAGTACCTGCTGCATTGTCAGATGGTAGATCAAAGATGAGGAACACGCTGTAGATGAAGAAAAGCTCTTAATGAAAAGAGGGTGTTAACTGACTGTGTTGGGCACAAGTGATGAGAAATTGCCTCTGGATAAAGGATACAAACACAACATAGTCCTGAAAGAGTAAAGACAAGAAGAAAGGGCTGAATACTTTGATTTGAAATTCCTGCATTATGGGTAATGAAACCCTGGCTGTGGTGGGCATCCTTCCCTGGTTTGAATACAGAGTCAACTTTGGCTAGGAAAGGAGTGGACAAGGATATGACTTTAGCTGCACAGGCCACCACACCTGCAGGCAGGAGATGTGCATCAGCACTCCTGCCTTGTTTCCCCTCACAAACTCAGGTGCCTCCTTACTACACAAGCACAAGTGCTTCCCTCGGAGCAGAACATGGCAGCATATTGTATGAGGAAATGTAGCTAACAGAACTGTTTTCATAAGGTTCAACCTACAGGTTATCCATTTTCTGAAGGCACTTGAGCTTCTCTTCTGCCTATTTTCCTTCTGTGCAATATTGCAACCAGTAAATCCAGGACGTCAATCTTGTGTCTCATCTGTGACTCTTTGGAGTTACAGGGATCAGTTGTAGACAGGCTAGGCAAAGTGTAGAGGTTATATCTCTTGCAATAGTTGCTTCCTGTGTGGAATTCTCTGGGCTGAGCTTACTCTAGAAAAAGAGAGTACCAGGAATGATAAACTTGCTTGCCTGTCTTAGCCAGTCTTAACTCCTTTCTGGGACTGCTATGCTACTTACTCTTTGATGAAGTGAATAGGGAAAAGCCATTTTTGTTCATAGGATAGATTTATAGAATAATTCAGGTTGGGACGTACCTCTGTTCCAGTCGCCTACTCAAATCATGGTCACCTGTGGGGTCAGACCAGCTTTCTCAGGGTTTTATCCAGTCCAGCATTTTTCCCATCTATAGTGAAAAGAGGGTGGTCTGTAAAAGCTTTTGAATTGTCAGGACTTGTGTCAGCAGGAGCTTTCAGAGAGAGAGAGAAAGGAGATCTGACAACACATGCAAAGAGCATTTCCATGAGGACTTCTGATGGTGGAGATACCCAGGAGGAAGCTGGCAGAGACTCTGAGAGGAGAGCAGTATGCAAAGTGTGACAGAGGTGAAGATGAACTTATCAAAAGCATCCTGGGGGCTGTCAAGGGCAGGTTTATTCGTATGCATGAATGGCTTCCTCTGGGGACATGTGAAATACGGGTTGCTGGGGGGAAAGTGCTGACGTTTATAGGGAAATGGGTCTGGATTGCCCTGCTTCTGTACATGGCAGGTGACTGTTATGAGAGATAATGCCTCAGGTCAGTGATTTAATTTTGTCTTGTTTGGAGACCTTTTACCATACCTTAGATAACTTGAGGCTTAAAGGATGGCTTTTGGAAGAATCATCTGTTCAGCAGCAGTAGTCACCGATTACTAAGAAAAGATCACCTTATTTAGTCATTTCCCTCTTATCCCATCTTCCCACCAAAAGCTCAGTTCATAAAAGCTTTGCTTGCAGGACCAGTGCCACTGACAATCAGAAACCTCTTATCCTAAGAACATTTTAAAAAGAGTTTGAGGACCAATTATATAAATGTTTCCTCTTTTGTAAAACAGCTTGGGACTTGTAAACATACCGGGTCCACATCTCTCTAAATAATTCATCATGATGAATTATTTAGTTGTGTAAGCTGCGTTTTATGTAAGAAAATGCTTTTCTTAATGTGAAGGAAATGCAGTCGTTTTAGATAATTTTGAAAGAAGCAACTGCTACTTCACTCTTTTCCTTCTGTCTAAGTTGCAATTGACTTTTGTCATGAGTGTGTTCGTCAGGAGTGGATGATACCAGGTCTGCAGTGTGTCAAGGTGACTTCCTCAGCAGCAAAAATCACAAAACCTTTCAGCAGAATAAGGCTTATCAGAAATCGAGGAGCCCACTTCCCATTGTAGGTGTGCAAAGGGAAGATTTTGGAATCACTGTTTATTTTCCAGATGAAAAAGGGGATGACGACTTCAATCCATGGGGGAGGAGTAAAGGTGAATGTTGTAACTGACGGACTCTTTTCCACAATGCTTTCATTTTTGAGCCTCATTTATGAGATTAACTTGAATTGTGTCCTATTTTTATATATTTGGATAATTCTCTTGCATTTTCTTTTCTCTCCCCTTCCTTTTCTTCCCTCAACAACAGATGATTTTGAAGACAGCATGAATGAAACAAAATGTTGGCATGGTCTAGCTGGATTTCCCGACAAGATAAACATTAAGTTAAATGTGAGACATATGCCTTACTGTGTTACTGTAATTTTATAGGTTCTTTTATATGTTATGGTTGGCAACAGAATCCCTGTAGCCTATTCTGGCTAGAAAGAACAGCATTTCTTAGTCTTAAGACAGACATATGATTTAAAATTGGTATATACCACTAGCTATATAGTGTGAGTGGTGGAGTCAGTCTTGGTTATGAGTACTTTCTATTCCAAGACATTTTATAAATGGAGATGGTTATTCAGCCACAGTGCATTTGTGATAGGGATGATGGTCTCATTGTCAGCAGTCTTCTGCCTCTATTCCACCTTCATCTGGAGGCAGTACAGCTCCTTTTATTCCCACTATGGAGTCCAGACTTGCATTGAGTAAGAATATTTCCTCTGATTGTTGTGCAGGTGGAAAACTGGAGGGACGCTGGCTCCATCTCATCCTGTGAAACATTAGTTTATGCAGCCAGACCACTGGGGGAGGAGATGAATGTCATGTCCTTCTCTACCTGCCTTGATTTTGGGGACCAGTCACACAGTCTGGGAGCTCTTTGAACTGAAGTCTGCTCTTCTCCCTCACTGAGAAGCTCACATGGAGCCTCATCCTCCCTTCACCTTTTTATGCAAGGATCTCCATGTATGGAAAAATACATGCTCACGAGAGATTGCATTTTATATAACATCCTGGTCAAGGGTGGAATTTAATTTGCTTTACTTGAGTGATCTGCAGCAGAGTCAACACCATCCAAAGTAGCCACCAACTTTCTCTTTGTGGACAGGACAGAGAAACAGATATTTCCAAGGCAATGCAGAGACAACTTTTCTAAAATGCTTACTTTAGGACAGGGTGATCACAGACTTTGACTCCACTGTCTAAATGTGAACCTGGACAAGTAATTGAGGAACAGCCATTTACATTTTTACCAAGTGTATCCAATCTTATTTGCCATCAAAATACAGAACAGAGAGTGGACATCCTGAGCCTTGTCCCTCTTCTCCACACAGCCTTGTCATTTGTCTTTAGGTTTCCTAAGCTGTGTGGCACAGTGATCTTTTTTGCAGGAGGGATCATATGCAGGTCTCCTGCCTTTATCATTCAGGTTTCCAGTCTGTTCTGGCAAGAACATTTTTCTTCTGATCTGCTATCACGTTCCTCTACATGATGTCCCACTTTGAACTACTGGCTGGTTGCTGCACCACCAGTGTGAAAGAATGGTGAAGCAGCCCTTAGCATTGCTTTACAGTCCCTGTACTGAAGGATTTTAGTGGTAAGATACAGTTGGGGAATAAATGGTGCATTTGGCAAAAAATGTAGCATATTTGGGAAGTGCATTTGGACTTTGAGGACGCAAACCCCAGGAGCCAGCTGTGACAACAGGGGCACTATAACTGCCTTAGCATGGCGCCCAGCTGCACCAGGACATCACTGGGACCCACTCCAGTTCCACAGGGGTCCTTTAGCAGAGAATCATCCTTTCCTTCTTCCTGAGAGAATTTGATCACACACAGCTTGAGCACACCTCTGCAGAAGTTCAGATATGTGGTACCCTTTGTTTGGAAGAGTAATTTAGTGCTTTGTGTGGGTGCATTTATGGGAACACAGAGCTTCTCTTAAAGAAATATGCATGTTTCTGGTGTTTGCAGATATTATGGTTGCACATTAGGAGAAAAAGAGAAAGCATATTTTGGTGGAGGAAATTTCCATTATTCACCATCAGTTCTTTCAAGACAACACTTTCAGTTGGGAGTATGTTAATATCATATTTTGTACCTTAGTAGCTTTTTCAGTGTGGGGAGAACAGAGGTAGGAAGCTGATACCCAAAGGGATGAAGTATGTCTGGTAGTAAGCAGATCAACCACTTTATGAAAGGAATAGCACCTTAAGGCCTTGTTCCATCAAAGGACTGGAGCACCTCTCCTATGAGGAGAGGCTGAGGGAGTTGGGGTTGTTCAGCCTGGAGAAGAGGAGGCTCCAGGGAGACCATACTGGGGCCTCTCAGTACTTAAAGGGGGCCTACAAGAAAGATGGGGACCTGTTGCAATAGAACAAGGGGTAATGGTTTTAAACTAAAAGAAGCAAGATTTAGACTAGATAGAAGAAAGAAATTTTTTATGCTGAGGGTGGTGAAACACTGGCACAGGTTGCCGAGAGAGGTGGTAAATGCCCCATTTCTGGAAAAAATCAAGGTCAGGTTGGAGGAAACTGAACAACTTGATCTAGTTGAAGATGTCCCTGCTTATTGCAGGGAGGGGGCTGAACTAGATGACCTTTAAAGGTCCCTTCCAACCCAAACTATTCCATGATTTTAACTGCTGTTATCTTGACAATGAACCATGCTGAAGCTTAGCCCTTGTTGTCTTCTTCAGGACTCCCACCTGGGCTTTTCTTTTTGTCACTCTGGAGTCTAAACTTCTAATGTGGTTGTAGATTTTTCCTGGCTCATTTACATAAGTCTTTCTGACTTTGGCTGAAGTCAAGGAGAACAGCAGTATGATGCTGGATGAATATCTAAAGCCCAAGGTGTGTAGAAATGAAAAAAAAAAAAAAAACAAACCTGAAAAATCAGAGTTGGTAAACTAAGCCCCAGACCTATGCCTGTCTTCCCCCACCCTGCGCACAGACCTGTCAGACTGATATATGTAAGATACAGTCCATCTGCCTCTGGCTCCAGCTGCCCTGGTGCTGAATGCCACACCACACACCACATGTGGCTCTCATAGCAGCTGATCCCCAGCTGGGGGATGCGTTTCGTGCTGGTCCAGCCTGCAGTGTCCTCACCGACACCGGCTGCTGGTGCAGGAAGGAGGCCGAGATGCTTTGCTGCTGCAGCCACTGATGTGAGTGGCTATAGCTGCTGGGGAGAGTTGTGTCCCAGACGTTGCTGAAAATAGATTGAGGAGACAACTTAAATGCTTGTTTTCTTCTCTCTGCGTTGTTGTGCAATGTAGTACATGATCTTGTACAACTGCCATTCACTTGACTTCTGTAGTTGTTTCGGTAGTATTTGCAGGTCAGGTGGGTGGGTGCTCACCAGGAACCTAAACTATTAATATAAAAATTTTGTCTCTTCCAATCTGGAGCAATGGAAGTGCTAAGAGAGAATGGAAACTCCTTCCTTTGAATTTAAAGAACAATATTTATCTTGTTTTTTTAATGAGTTTTTGTCAAGTCTCAGCAAATCTACAGTAAGCCCCAAATCAGTGTTGAATACGTCCTTTTTTCCCCCCAGATCATTGATTTAATGATCAACAAAGTAATAAAGATAGTAGAAAATGCAGAATAATTGTGCTTAGATGAGACTTGCGGAAGCTTAACAAAGCTATATGAAGGAAAATGAAATTTTCTGTTGATGAATACAAAGTAATGTACAATGGAAAGGAGTAACTTGAACGATTCATTGCCCTTGCTGGGTTCTAAATAAATTCTCACCACTTGAGGCGAGGTCCTCCAGAAAACCTTTTTACATGTATGGGTGTCTTGGGAAATAAAACCCTCTATGAGTAAATAGAATATGTGGTGCATAACAACAGGGATGAGGATTATTTAAGAATATAATAATTAATCATTTTTTTTAACCTGCAGTGAAATATTTGTCAATTAAAAAATGTTTTCACTTAAATTAGCATCAACCTTTGGGAAGTATTGATCTTCCAAAATTTTTTGGGGGGAAAAGCTGGAAATTAAGTGTTCCATAATCCCATTGGAAAGTTCAGAGTTTGTTTTGTTTTGAAATGCCTTTTTAAATTTCAAATTGTGATTGTTTTATATATATATAAAAAAGCTATTTAGATTAAAAAAAAAATCCAGAAACAAATAAACCCAAAACCTGAAAATGACATGTGTTGAGATTCACTGAAACACGGTGGTTTAGATCCATCAAAATATTTTTTTATTTCTGTCAAAAAAAAAAAAAAAAACAAAAAACTGTTCTGTGGGAAATATAGGATTTTCATTTTATGTCTGAACAAAAATAACCAACCACCTACAGTCAGGGAATTGTTTGCTATAGGTCCCATGGGTAGTCTCTCCAAAACATTGCAATCTCCTACCAGAAGCATGGCATCTCCTAACAGTGCCTTCTAATCTGGTCATTGTCTCCTGTGGAGTCCACATAGTAAGTAGGAGGTTTCAGAAACAGTTGGCCAGAATTATTATTGATAGGGAGATTCTTCTATGCTTTGGATTTGAGTAGAATGAATATGTTATTTCAGCCGTGAACATAGAAAATCCCCTAGCTGAAGGGCCAGGCATTGTTCTCAGCTCTTATGAAGTTAATGGAAAAACTTCTCTTTGGATGGGGAAGGGTTTTCACCTGTGGTTTTGAGATCAGCAAGGTAGTTTATACACCAGGCTAGGTGCTGTAGTGCTCTGCAGAGCTAACTGGAGCTAACCCAGGACAATAAAAGGTGAAACAATTTACATTTTTCTCTTTTATTGTCCAAAATGTAAGAGGAAAATAGCATTCTGTGAAAGTGAATACATTGAATGTTGGTTAAAAAACATTTTTTAAGCCATGAGCCTTGCAAAAAACCCAACTAACTAAAAAAACAAAAAACCAGAGGCCAAGGCATAGACAAATTTAAAGAAAGAAAATGAGGTAGAGGGGAAAAAGTACTAATCATTTTTACAGCCAGTGAAAACATTTGCAGTTACAGGATGAGTTTAAAATCTCCCAGGTGCTCTGGAAAGATTCCCGTCAGATTCATTTTTGTATCAATCAACATCTGAGGGAAATTATGATAAAACCTGCCCACTGTAAATATACTCTATAACTTTTCTCTATCGTAGAATCCCAGAGCAGCTTGGATTGAAAGGTAAATGAAAAGATCACCTGGTCCAGGTTTTCTGTGAAAGGGATCTGAGATGACATCCTCTAGCAGCCTGTCCACTTGCATCTTGAAAATCTCCAGGGATGGGGACTCTGCCATGTCCATAGAGAGGTTGTTCCAGTGGCTGATTGTTCTCACAGTAAAAAATTTCATATACGGAGATGACAACTCTCCCCACGCAAATTGTAATGAACAACTGTAATTGTCCCCTCCATGTAACTCCTCGTGAAGAGAGAGCCTCCATCCTCTTTGTGTGCCCTTTAAGTATGGGAATACTGTGATGAGGTCTCCACTGACCCTGCTCTTCTCAGTGGAGAAGAGTCTTCCTTCAGTCTTCCCTTATACGGCAGGTGATCCCACCCTGCTTTGATCATGTTTGTGCTTTGGACTCAGTCTGGTTTGTCCATGTCTTTCTTGAATAGTGGAAGAGCTGGACACAGTACTCCAAATGTGACTGGACAAGTGCTGAGTAGTGGGATGATCACGTCTGTCTCTGCTAATAAAACCACTGTGAATGCAGTCCAAGACCCAATTTGCCTTTGTTGCTGCAGAAGTACACTGCTGACTATTGTTCATCTGGTTGTCTACTGGGATCACCAGGTCCCTTTCAGCAAGGCTGCTCCCGAGCCACACAGGTCTGACCTGCACTGGGCTCTTTGGTGAGGTCATGCCAGGTAGAAGAGTTTGTATTTGTCTTTATTAAACTTCATACAGTTGTTGCTTGCCCACTGTTCCGGCCTGTCCGGGTCTCTCTGTAAGATGGCTCTCCCTTCTGATGTGTCCTCCTCACTACTCAACATGGCGAGGGTGCTTTTCAATCCCATCATCTTGATCATTTATGAAGATGTTGAACAGCATGAAGGCCCCATATCAATCCCTGTCTGACCCCACTTGTGACAGGCTGCCAGCCTGGGTAAAAACCTTTGATCACCACCCTATGAGTGTGGCCTGTTAGCCCATTTCCTACCCATATCACAGACCACCCATCCAGTCTTGCCAGTTTGTCTCATAGGTAGAGTTTGTCTAGTTTGTCGTTACAGGATTATTTTTACTTTTCATTGAAACCTCTGTCGTTGGTTTTGCTATTGTATATCTGCATACCAGATTTGCCTCCAGAACTCTGAAGTCAAAAGGTGAACTCTGACATCTATTTCTTGATTCATAATCCCATATCCATATGGAGAGATGTTTGTAGGTTTTGGTTTTTCTTTTTTTCTCAGTGCTGAAATTGTTAGGTCATTGTGCACATAACACTAGACTTTAGTACATAGCATGGTGTCTGTATTTTGCTTTGCTTTTAAATGTCACAGTGCCTTCCTTGCTAAAAACATACATAAATCTTGGTTTGGTGCTGCATACTGTGTTATGCAAGACATTTTTTTAAAAAAAAACAACAAACCCGTTAATTAACTTTCTCAGCACCTTTTTTTTTTTTTTTTTTGTAAAAATGAGAATTGCATTTGTTCAATGTGTAGAAAATAAGAATAGAGAACTCTATACTGAAAATGGAGGGGGGGAAATATAAAGGCACTGCAGAATTCCAAGGCCCAGCATATAGACAGAGAAATAAGATGCTTGTGACAACAGAAAACAAAACTGAAAACAGTTTTTTTCTCTTTCACCTGCATGATAAAGTTGTCATGTAATAAATTGATTATTAGCAATCTCTTCTTCAGGGCTCAGAGGAGACCCATCTGCTTTACCACAGTAGATTAAAACATTCCGTGTCTTTCTTAAGAAAAATCCCCATTGTGCCATAGTAGGATTTAATATTTGCCATTATCGTGTAGCTGTGATTGTAAAAGGCAGCTGTTAAAAACCGCAGTGTTCATGATGGCACATTTAAAATAGGAAAGCTGAAGGTAAGAAAACTCCAGTAGGGATTTTTCTTTCTGGTTTTTTTTTTTTTTTCTCCCATCTTAGAAACACCCCTTCACAGCTTGTCCCCCCTCTTTTCCCTCTCCTTGCCAGCATCTTCTATGACCTCCCCTAGGTCATATGTAGGATGGAGGCAGAGTTATGTGAAATAGCTCTGAATACAATGGACTTCTCATAATGCTTAAGCCCATTCTTATCTCCATATCCCCATACTGCAGATTGCCGCAGAAACAAGGGAAATCATCTCATTGCCACTTCCCTGCAGTTGTGTCGTATCATTACAGCTTCATGCTAATCTGCCCAGGCATAATTCCCTGAGTGGAATGGGTCCTGACTTCAGAGGTCTTTCAGCACATAGTAGGGTTGGCCTGCTCATCTCCAGTTTCATGGACGCATGCTGGCCATTGTCTCCTGCTGACTTGCCCTCATCTCCTCTCTCCTCACCTTGGTTGTCCCTGCATGGGAACCTTCCACATTTCTGTTTCATCTCAGTGTTAAGTTCTTCCTTTCTTATGTTCTTCCTTTCATTCACTGGCTTCCCTCTCCGTACATTCATTCCCTTTCCTTCCAGCCTATAACTGATCTCTGTTTCTCAAAAATCTCAGCATCTTTCCATAGGAAGTGGGCTTTCTTTCCCATCTCTCTCTTTTCTCCTATAGAGTTCTAACCACCCAGACCCTCTGTACTGGGAAGGGGACTAGTTTTCCCAGATAGGACCATGTTCTTATTTCTGCTGCTATCTGTTTTCTGGAAGGACACCATCCTCTTCTAACACAGGGAAAGAAGAGATAGAAAATGGTAATCTTTAAAATTATTCCTCTCTAAACAGTCTCAGCCAATTACGAAGGCTGCAGCTACTGTGAGATCAGCTAATAAACTCCTTGAACAGGTCTCTGAAGTCTGTATGAGAAGCGGATGAGTCACAGTTGCACCAGCTGATTGCAAATAAGTGGGTGGGAGGGGAACGGGCCCTGTACTTTCTACTGGCAAGGTATGAAAAAAGAGCGATCAGCAGGCCTGGGAAATGAGCAGGGGTGAGTTTGCAGTGACAGCTCCACAGCAGGGAGATGGAGGCAAACCCAGCACTTGTCAAAGAAATAAAGCCTGAGCTTTTAAGTTAAATCACACCTTGAAAGCAACCCATCCAAGCAATGGAAGTGGGAGATCAGCAGAGGACTGTCAGGCTGTGAAGCTCTGTGTTTTAGCACAAGTGGTGTAGGCTTTAGTCTCTGTGCCTTGGTCTGAATACTTGTATGCAGCTCCATGAACACCAACATTTGGAACTGGAATGCACTGTGGTTTGAGTCAAATCAGAAAACACATCCAAGCTTCAGAGTTTAAGATCAATGTGATGAAACCATTTGCATCCATGGCCTGTTAGACAGAGGCTCCAGAGGCAAAAGTCAGTTCTGAACCTGGGTCTGAGCCCAAGATTTGGTGAAATTATGTCAGAGGGTCCTCGCTTCCCCCCAGGACCTTGCAGAGGCTAAGGTGCGTTGTGTTTCATTTGCAGCAAAACTGCAGCTTTT
>VXBO01005612.1:566345-578105 GCA_013400135.1 Rhinoptilus africanus | reverse complement strand
TTTTTTTTTTTTTTGAGTGAGGAAAACCCAGAATGAAGGAAACAGATTTTGTACACCTCACTACAGCAAAACACCCTGCCTTTCCACTTGTCACTGGTCGGCCTAGGGGCTGCTTGCGTGTTACAGCGCTAGATCAGAAAAGGTTTGTCAGTCCTGCGAAGCTAAGCCTTGGCCTGTAGTTGCTTCCTGAGAGGCAGGGGGGGAAGTACCGTCTGTGCGGACATCTTCTGCAAGCACTGCCTCACGGATGGATGAAGCTTCTTGTGGGTTATAAAAGCGTGCATCAGTTTGCCGTGTTCCACTGAAAAAGGCTGTTTGTGCAACTTGTATTTTTGAAAGATAAGTACAGCCAGAGGGATTTACAGGATTAGTATTTACAGATGGTAATGTTGAAGAGTTATGGGGAGGGTGGGGCACAGGGCTCAACAGACGTGTCTCTTACACTCTGTCACTGAATGTAGTCTTAAGAAAGTTAGTTTTGCTTATTTTGGAAATCTCACCCATGCTAGACCAGGTACAGTGTTTTCTGCTCTTTCTGAGAAGATAATGCACTTACTGTTTGGGGCACTGGGGTTTTGACTTGTCGCCTGACCTTTTGAGGTATGCATATTGACTTGCTGCTTTCAGTGTGTCATAGGATATGCAAAGATGGATAGAGTCTTGCAGGTGGATAGACAGTGGTGGATGAAGAGTCATGAGTCAGGTTTAACATGGGGCCAACAATGCATTTCATATTGGGAAAATAAGCAACTATGGACAACTCATACCTGGAGGGTGAAGACAGTATGAGAATGTGGTCTTTCAGTATGAAAAAACAATCCAAATTGACCATTCTAATTAAGACCCCCAACGTTCTAGGGCATGTTAAAACAATTCAGCTGGACACATCATCAATAACCAATTATTTGCAGCTAACATTAGACCTGGAACTGGCATTTTGTATCTTAATTAAAACAAAGCCATCTTTATCAATAAGCTATGACAACTTTGAGCAGACATTTCCTAGTGAATGTTAATCCCGCAGTCTCTTTTGATTAGTAGATGGGATTACATTAAAATCGATCCTCCTCCCGAGGTCCATTTGTGCGCTCACTCTCGGTATTGAATTACGTAGTTGGCCTCGTGCCAGGCACAGGTCCCCCATCGGGACAATGAAATCACAGCCGCAGTGATGCTCATTTGTGTTTTACAGTATGCCATTTATTTATTACAAAAAGCTTCGGAGACTTAACGCCTTGGTGAGATATTATCTTAGGCCTCGGATCTCTGTCAAACCTTATTATTCTCTTTTCAGCTTGGTTTGCACATAACTGGCTTTTCAGGATAGGAGGGGAATGGGTAAGGAAGAAAAACAACCTCATATTTAAAATCTGTCTCTAGTGAGATATCCCCAGATGTACAGGCTGATCTGATGGAATTGTTCAGTTTCAGCCTGGGATAAAACATCACTGGAGGGCTTCAAAGAAAGCGTGTGGATCTTGTAAAAAAATGAGGTCTTCTGGTTCATAACTGAGCTTTAGACAGCCAAGCCCCGAAAGAAGCTGTCCCTAAATTATGCTGACCTGTTGTCATTGTTCTTTGGGGTCCCCATGAGCTGGTGGGAGTCAATGACTTGGTTCGTACTGAATTTAGGAGCAGAGAAAAACTCCGGTGTCTTTGTTTTCTGTTTCAACATTGTTTCTTAGAAATTTAGAGTAATTAAAAGCTATGAACAATTCTTCCTAGGGAAACTGAAAAAGCTTCATAAAAAGTAACAGAGAAGAGCTGTTGACAGTCTGGAAAGTGTAAGAGCTGGACAGCTTTCCATTTAACTCCCTCCCACCGTTTCCATCTGTAGCTCTTGTCATCAGTCAGTAAGCCAGCCAGGAGACGGTGATAGCTAAATGGTGTGCATTCCCTTAAGGTTCGAGATAACATCTTTCCTTTCCTCTCTGATATCTTTGAATAGTCAGGTTTTATAAAGTGCGCTGTGTTCCTTGACTCGTGTGGTTGTGATCTGGAAGCTATCTTCCAACACCTGAGTGGTTCACTTGGACTTATAGGAGCATCTTGTGAGAGTGTGAACAAATCTCTTAAGTGAGCTGCTAAGCATAATTCTGAGCCTGCCAAGACTCAAATGTGAAGTGGAAACACAGATATAATTTAGGCAGGAAATAAAAAACATTATGGGATTCCTTACCGTGTTGTAAACAATGTTCTGTATCACTTTGCTTATGTGATTTGGCATTTCTAACAGAATTAATGCTCTGTGGAAGCAGTAAGAAGGACACCGTGCCTGAGTGGAATGGAAGTAATGTGGGATGCGCGTGACTGATGTTCCTTGAAATGAGGAATATAAGAGATTTAGGATAGTAGACTAATTATGTAGCTTGTTTATTTTTCAACAAAGTTTTCATTACTACAATTGGCGTCAAATGGAGAAGAGAAATCACTTATTCACTGTCTTGGGTCTCTTTATTTTTAGATCTGCAGGTTTGTCTTTGAACACCTAAAGATGTGGTGGTAAGGGTTTCAGAGGAAGATGTACACTGTACCTTGTTATATTTTGTATCAGTGAAGCTCCGGTGAATAGTGACCTTGAAGCCATGTTCAATTTCATTTATTTTTCTACTTATTGTGGTAGCAATACCCAGGGTATATAACTTATTACTTTTGATTGTGCTTCAGCCAGTAATTCACCTGCACACACACACACACCCCACCCCACCCAGGTTGTCCAAATATATTAACACATCATTGTGTGTTTCTCAAAACTGCACAAAGATTTGGGAGGTGGAAAGTAGGTGCTAAATGTTTTATTGTTTTGTTTTCTTTTCTTTTGTTTTCTTTTTTTTTTTTTTTTTTATTGTGATCTTTCTACTAAGCAAAAAGCAGCCTTAATTAGACTAGTTAAGACACAGAAATGCTAACAAGCTTTACCAAGTGAAGCTGATGATGAAAATTCTGTCTTGGAATGACAACACGAACATGAACATATGTAGCTTTAAAACAGTCTACTGTCTTTGTAGTGCACTGAGGCAAGAAACTTCCAGTGCAAAACTGAAAAAGAAACATAGGATATCTTCAGCAGCATGAGACCATCCTTGCAAAGCTGTGGGGAACTTGCACAATCCAATTTCTTCTGTTTTATTTGGGCACCTGCAATGTGAAAAATGGCTACTTCATGCTGCTGCTTTCCCGCAGAACATTGTTCTGTGTGTCTCCAAAGACTCTGTGGTGTAGATTTAAGTTGTGTTTTGTTGAGATGCTGCCTCATCTGAGTCTGTTCAAGGTAGTCCATTTTATCACGTGATACCTGACCAATAAAAGAGGGATGGTGAATTTTCCTTTGCATTTCAAAGTATTTTTTCAGTCTCATGTGGCCAAACCTCTTTATGCAAAGGATTATTTTGTTTCATTTAATTTTCCTAGGTGTTCGTGGCTTTCTTCCAAGGCAAAGAAAGCTTGTGCTGAGCAAACCAGATCTGTTTTTTGCCTACCTGACTGCATGAGAGCTCGAAATTTCTTCTTACTGCAGCAAGTTCCTACTGTTGTAATGAGCCCTGGAGAGCCTTGGGTTTCCATGTAGTCAAGCTTCAGGGCTGAGGTCCCCGTGCTTGTATTACCAGAAGTGACTGTTCACCCATAATGTTTCAAATACTGTTTTTCATCTGAATGATTTATTTTGGGGACTGGGAAGAAGCTGCAGATCTTTTTCACTGTTACAAAATCAAATAAAGTAGTAGATCTGTGCATGCTGTTGAAAGCAAACAGAGCTGTTGCTTAAATTTGTTTAATTTTACTGGAAATGTGAGGAAACACGTTTTGGGAGCAATCAATACAGTAGTGCCAATGCAGTATTTGACAGACAACAAGAAGAAATATCACAAAACAAAGAAGAGTGATTTGGAGTGTACTGTAGGTAGAAAGGCCTAATCCCCTCAGGATTTTCTTGCTTGGGTTTAGGCATGGATTTGCACTATTAACCTACACTCTCTCTACCTTGGGTGTTGTGCCTCCAAAATCAGGATAGGCTGCAAGTGGACTTGAGTTGATATGCACCCAGGTTGACCTCAATATCAAGTTTTGTCTGGAAAAGCAGATTTTGTTTCCTTAGATGTTGCAAACAAGTTTGCTGTACAAATCCTTCATACACAGCCAGTGAGACCAGTTTTTTCAAGTTGTCCTGGAAAAGCACATATAAAGTAATTCATAGTGCCTTTAATTCAGTATTGTTTCATTAGTGGAAGGATGATTTTACTTGATTTCTTGTGTTTCAACATTTTAGTTAAGCTCTCTGGTTTCGCATAAAGAATAGATTAATATCTTCGGGATTTCTTAACCCAATAGACCACAGTAGATGATTCCCTTAGATCTTTTTTACGGTGTCTGAACTACAGTAATGCTGCTCTTCCTCCGTCAGTGATGCAAATCATTAATGACCCTGTGGTGGGCCAGGTTGATCACTGCTCAAGTCACTCCTTACTGCAGGTCACTGTCCTCTGTTGATCAACGCAGAATGAGGTGGCAGCACTTTGGGGCCAATTAATTGCCAAAATGACTCTAACGATATTGGTGAATAAGAGATAAAGAGTTCAGGGCCTGCTTTGAAGTAAAAAATAAGTCTGATTTGCAATATGAATATATTTGCCTCCGCTTATGAGCACGATGAAAATGTAAAGGGTTTCCACTAGTTCCGGGTATTTTAAGATGTTGAAACTGATCTCCAGGCATGGAAGCAGAGAAGGTTTTTCTTCATACCTGCCTTCCCCCTGCAATAATGCTAAAACACCCGAGTTGGACACAGTCAATGATTCCAGTCAATCATTGTGTGCAGATAAAGTGGCTTCTTGAGAAATAAATCTGCTGACTTAGAATGGCTTGCTGGTACCTAAACTAGAAAAATATCACCATGAAATATAGTTTCTCAAGACAGGGACCCTCTGAAGTCAGAGCAAGGTGTTTATTGGCTTCAATAAGATCAGCATTTCACCTGACAGTTTTTCAGAATTAACCCTTCTCAAGTTTACTGCTGTATCACCATAGCTGCTTCAAGAACAGTACCCACAGATGGAGGGCGAATAGCTCTGTAGCAATTCCATATATGAAATTTTGTTTTTCAGTTTATCTGCATCTAGCAATTTCTTAATTATAGTACCCAGCACTTACAGCTATTTACCTCTTCAAAGCACTGCACAATTATTAACAAATTAATTGCTGCTTCATTACCCTGTGAGATACCCTGATAGTTATCTGATTTTCTGATCCTCCAGTAAAGGAGTATAACAATACTGGTTATAAGACTAGGTTAAGTATGATGGAAAATTCAAAGAAATTCTTGCTAAGTGGGGACACAGAGACCACCCATTATGAATTCTTCCACTGTAAAGGTTATTCAATGCTACAGTATTGTGGCAGATGACTTGGACAGAACAGGAAGAATGAAGGGAAGTTTGTCCAGTCATGGGAGCAAAGAATCACCTTCTGCTCATATGGGAATCCACTGTGGTGGGAATGTGGCTTAATAGGCAGAGAACTGTCATCTTTGCAAGCCCCTCCTGAGGAATGGGAATGGAAATGCTATGGATGAAAGGAATAATGCCTGAAGTATTCCAATTAGAGGGACTGCAAATGGATAGAAAATCTGAACTGTCTTCTTTGGGGAAAGGGGAGCTTCCATTTCATTGATATTCTTTCTTTGCCTTCTACAAATTTAAGTACTTCCTTCTAAGAAAATATGATCTAACGTGAGGATTAATTAGACTGTTAACCACATTTATCTCCTTTACACAAGAGATCATTCCCTGATGAGGGGGAAAAAGGGGTGTTTTATAATGAGTAATGAAAATATGGCAATTTAGGGAATTAACATAGTGTAGTGGCTGACGCAAATGTTTTTCTATTTATAAGACTAAATATGTTCGGCTGTCAGAGCCTCGAGAGCTAAATGCTGGAAATGATGGACCCCTAGTGCCAAGGCTGTACAAACAGGCAAGGGGAAGAGTTGCTTGCTGAGGGCAAAGAAGAGATCTAAATGACATGGGAATTGTTCAGTGCCTAATAAAGCTCCAATTTCTGTGCCCCTCTCACAAAGTCTACAATTTTTTAAAATGCAAATGTGCCTATTTAAATGTATTTACTATATTTAGGCATCTTTAGGGCTTCCTTTGATAACTTTACTTGGACTTTTTTGGGATTGAGGTGTGTGTTTAGCCTGTGTGAGTGATGATGTGAAGTGTGTTTAGACTGTTGGCATGAAAAAGCAGCTTCTTTAATTGCTTTCTTATGCTTTCTGCCCGTGTTGTCTAATGGGTCCCTGCTGATTTGGGTTAACAAAAGGAGGGATCAGAAATCACTGGTTGCCTTGTGAAGGATGCAACCACACTTCTCTTGAAAAACATAGATTTGCTTTATGTCCATTTGACCTCCGAGGCATTGGGAGAAAGCAATACATTCCTGTTTGGGTTTGGATGGTGCCCTGTCAATTTGATGCTGCGCACACAATTACATTCTTCCTGGTGATACAGTTCTGCAATGTGATACTTTTAGACTTAATCTTCATTTAAGTTTCTTCCATAGCTTGTTCAGGATCACACTTCAACATTTTTAGAACCTCAAAGATACTGGAGATCCAAATTTTTCAAAGGAACAAGCCACCTTCCCTGACAAAAAAGTACCTGGAAGTTACAGAGGGTGGAGACTAGCAATTACTTTCTTAGGTTTCATTGCTTTGAGATTATCAGTTCTTGTGTGAAGCTGTGGGTCCTCTTGTAGAGGACTCTTTGTCTCCTTAACTGTTCTTCTTTTGTTCATTGCTCTCATTTCTTGATGAATGTATTCCACTTCCTTGGAACATTGTGTTGGTTTTATTTTAAAAAACAGGCTCTGCATCTCTTCTTCCAATAACATATCTCTTCTCCAGCTCCTAGACAGAGGTTTTGCTAGAGGCAATGAGTCAATGTTTTGGCCACTAGATGCTCTTGCCAGATTTGTTCCTTGTCGTTGCAATAGGATTGACAGTATGTGTCTGGGCTTTATTTTTTTTGGGGGGGTAATTATTTTTATTTAAAGGAATGGATCTTCCTATCTAATAAAGCCCTCTAGCAAAAAGGATGGCTAACCTGTGAACAATGCTTATATATATGAAATTATCTCATCCTGAAAATGTAACTAAGATTCTGCTCCATGGGGCTGGGAATAAAGTCCTCAAGTTTTTTGTTTATTCTAGCACTTTAAAATTTAGCATTTAGAACCTTATTTTAAAAGATTAGTGCAAAATTGTTGACTAAATTCAGTACATCCTCTTTATATAACCCTTTTGCTGGGCTGGATTCCAGATTGTCTTGATTTCATATGTTTTATATCTCCTCAAGAGAGATTAACTCTGTGTTAATTACCATATTAGGGTCAGCTAAGTTAACAAATATGATTTGTGATTTATGTAACTTTAAAAGCACTTTACCTGCTAAATTTTTTATGTAGTGTTTGAATACATTCAGGAATTAAGTAATAATAAAAAATAATAACAATATTTTCACATATAAAGATAAATATCCAGGCTTTAATAACTGACTTTGTTGGACTTTGTATGAGGGAGACTACCAATACCAATGGGAAGGAAGCATTAAGTCTTTACTGAGGTTCAGTGTCTAACTGGAATACTTTATTCTGATTTCAAACAGGTTACTGTAAAAATGAAGGGTTTTAAAAAGAGTTCCAAAACTATGAAACTTCTTGGAAATAATGACAAACTTAGAAACAATCAGCTCAGCGGACAGGCTGTAATTCTGATTTTCCTATTTTAGAGTGAACTGGACTCCACACTCCACCAATTCTGTTGTCTGCAATGGGGAGAGTACCCAGGTGCACACATAGACACTTAAATTTGTATGTCTGAATATGGAACTAAATCCCACATGAAGAGGTTCTTGAAATATTCCCCATCATTGCATGGTAGTACATGCTTGATAGTCAACTGTTTCACTTTGTGTCAATGTTGTTATTGAGTGTGTCTTCCACATTCACTTTCAACACTATTTTGTGAGTATTTCGTGTAATCTTAGTAGTATGATGTGACCAATAGTCACATCATGACTACCTTGTACCGCATCTCTCTGTGTCCCATTGTGTTGCTGTTTTTCAGTAGTGTTGGCAATCTGTAGTACCCATGTTTTGCATCATTTGATCCAAGTAACATTCCTGTGACTCCTTGTCTACCAAAGCCTCCTTAATCTGTGATACTTCACTCAGATGTTCATAGATTTGTAGAATCATAGGTTGGTTTAGGTTGGAAGGCACCTTAAAGATCATGTAGTTCCAACCCCTTTGCCCTCAGCAGGGACACCTCCCACCAGACCAGGTTGCTCAAAGCCCCATCCAGCCTGGCCTTGAACACTTCCAGGGATGAGGCTTCCACAACTTCTCTGGGCAACTTGTTCCAGTGTCTCACCACCCTCAGAGAGAAAAATTTCTTCCTGATGTCTAGTCTAAGTCTACATTCTTCCAGTTTGAAGCCATTACCCCTCATCCTATTACTACATGCCCTTGTAAAAAAGTCCCTCCCCAGCTTTCTTGTAAGCCCCCTTCAGATACTGGAAGGCCCCTATAAGGTCTCCACTGAGCCTTCTCTTCTCCAGGCTGAACAACCCCAGTTCTCTCAGCCTGTAATATGCTATAAAGAAGTAAGTTCCTGAAGTTCTCAGATGACTTGGATGTACCACACTGGAGAACCATAGCTTTCCTGGGACAGGGACACTATTTTAATATAGATCCTACTCTGTGACACGTAAAGCTCACTAGAGCTTCAGCACTGCATGTGAACATTTTATTTTTTGAGAGGCTGATGCATTTTTATAGCTGAAAGGACTTAATGGAAATGCAGATTGTGACCCCTCCTTGAAACTACTGCTGCTAAATCTCATTGTGCTTTGTTACCACAGACACTGACCATGGGGGAACCTGCCTTCTTCATAAGGCACTCTCAGTTCCCTGTCATTCAAAACATCAAATTTTGCCCTTCTTCCCTTTGTACGAGAGGTGGTAAGGTTGTATGGATATAGACCAGTGCAGAATTTATCCATTCTGTGCTGTTCATTCCTGAGTAAATATTACCACATTTAACCTTTAAAATGATGTTCCAGTGTTTCATTTAGAATGTTTTTTCTTTTTTTCTTTCTTTTGTAAAATTCCTTGCTATTTGGCTGTACTGTCAGACAGAAGCTGTTTAAAAACTGCAACTGTAGCAGAAGGTAGCACGAAGATCCCAGTGTAGATCCGTCTCTGAAGTGATAAACTGATGGGGTCCTAGTTGCTCCCCTAATCAGTCATGCTGTGTGCAAAATTCTGTATGTATTTCACCAAGGATCAAAAAAGAGAGGACATTTGATGGAAGCATTAAAGATTTTGAAAGACTTCCATTGTCTGCCTGTAATCAGTGTTATGCAAATGAGTTTCAAAAGTATTCAAAGGGAGATTTCAGGTCTGGAAAAAAAAATCAGGAGACTACAGTAGGGATACTCGCAGGTTGGTAGTGATTGTTCAAGTCCTTCAGCCACATTTCCACTCTGCCAATTCCAAAGGTGTCTGGTTAAATATGTGCTAAAGGAAACACGACAAGAAATAGGAGTAGTTGGTGGGCATTCGTGGAAAGAGGTTCAATACCAACAAGCGGCTGGAGCACAAATTGCCTCATGTGTTGGAAGAAGAAAATGTTTGGAGTAGTATGAGAAAAACACTATCTGAAGCACTTTCCTGGGATGTGTAGCTCTCATGCCTAAGCATTTCATTGTAGTCTTTGAGCCAAGGTGGTGCTATTTATTCTGTGGGTTTGGGTTTTTTTTTTATTTGCTTGTTTGTTTTGGTTTTGTTGTTGTTGTTTTCTTTTTCCATAAAGGGAGTAGAAACATAAAGAAACTAAATGACTCATCCAAAGTCAACTATAAAATGTGTCACAACACAGATACAAATTCCGATTTCTTGTATCACAAGGTTGCACAGTGTTCATTGAATCATTCTTCCACCTTGAGATGAGAGCAGGATGCCAGGCTATTTTGTATTAAACAAATGTCTATGCAACAGTGGGACTGTGAAATGGAAGTTTTGAAAGGATACCGGGACCACAGATTTGCAGAGCTGATCATGTTTGCTGTGGATCCAGCCAAGAAACAAACAGTGAAGGAGCTAAATAGACCAGGTAATTTCATCAAAATGTTTAGTGAATGGAACATTTATTAATGTTCAGTGAATAAAAATGATGCCTATAGTAACTCTGTCTCTTGACCAGTTGCACTGGCTGAAGCGACTATAAGAAAAACAGAAGAAAAACTCATATAGAGAGGAAAATTCTTTTAGAGTTCATAGGAGTTTTAAGCCTTTATGTAGTTTCATTTGGTTGGGAATTTGGCTACTTAATTCTTTGGAAGCTTTAGCAACATACAAGGGTGCCAGTAGTTAACCCTGGCTATATATGAAAATCCACTCTATGCTGGCAGGCAAGGGACAGACATTAATTTCATTTCTTCTCAGCTGAGTTATGAAAATGTGATGTTTCTGTACATAAACCTTAGAAACTCCAAATTACACAGAATAGTGACACATGTCTCTTCAGAGACATCAGGCAACCAACCCCATGCATATATATTTTATCTTCTGTCCAAGAATAGCTGAAACATTTTAGTCTTCAGTAGCATCAGACAGCTACACAACACCTTGGAGATCATCTAATGATGATGAAAAATGTAGTTTGTTAGACAGCTCTTCTGATCTGTTTGACCTCTATGGAATAAAAGCTCTTATGTGTAAGAGAGGAATTTTTCAGTGGAAAGCCACAAAGTGACCTTCCAGAAGCAGCAAAGGGCTGACATAAGTCTCACTGTTCAGTCTGTAATAAATATGTTCTTTTAATATTCTTTCTCTAATTCAGATAGTGGCATGATTGACAATTAACAGCTACTAAATAAAAAAAATTTTAAAAAAGGGAAAAAACCAGAAAATTCCTCTGTGGTTCTGGAACAGCATTCACAATTGTGAGATTTCTGCTGTTTTTCAGCAATTCTTGTAAGAGAAAGGCAGTGAATCCAGTTAGTTCTGGCCAGGCTTGCTGCAGAACCAAGGCTTTAGTAGAGACGTGATTTGATTTCTGACCGGTTTTGCTTCTGTAACTTGTTTCAGTATTGTTCATTTTTTGTCCGGATCAATTAAATTGAGGGTGCTCTTTTTGCTTTTGGATTGGAGCTAGCAATTTAAAAGGGTGAACCCTCAGCGGCAAGTACTAAAGCTCAGTGAAGCAAGAGATGAGACAACAGCATGGTGACTGGCTGCAATTTGAAGGATTTTCAGCACAAACGACAAAAACACCACTCTAGAACTGCAAGGTCTGCTTTTCAGCATTGACATGTGCTTGGCATGTTTGTACAAGTCTTCATTCACCATCTCTCTGTGCTTCGAATAAGCACTTGGGATATTTTCAGACACTTTAGCAGATGATGTGCTCAGATATGGAACAAAAATCTATTATCAGGCCTGAGGCGAGGATTGCTAGCCATGTTCACAAACAATAGGAATACAGTCTTCTAAACATTTAGATTTTTCCATTTGATATCATCATCTGAGCAACAAACATGGAAATGAAAGAAAGAATTGTCCTGGATTCACATTACATAACTCCACAGAATCACAGAATCACAGATTGACAGGATTGGAAGGTCCCTCTGGAGATCATCTAGTCCAACCGCCTGCCAGAGCAGGGCCACCCAGAGCAGGTTGCAAAGGAACGCATCCAGG
>VXBO01005612.1:529867-565957 GCA_013400135.1 Rhinoptilus africanus | reverse complement strand
AACCAGTTTTCTATCCACCTCACTGTCCATTCATCTAACCCACTCTTCCTAAGCTTCCCTATGAGGATGCTGTGGGAGACATACATACATGTCTTAGATACAAAGCCTTACATAAAACATGTGTGGATATTTTTGTGCGTGTATCTTTGTATATGCATGCACATCTTTTGGTAGACACGTGTCTTCTTTCAGTCTATAATAAACATATTTTGAATACATATCAGCCTCATCCGTGGGGTTCCTTGTCTTCCAATGTCTGTCGTCTGTTGACTTAGGAAATCCTTCAATGGTAATATAACTTCATATCCTCACTGCAGTCTTTAAGTACTCAGCTATTCCTTCTCCCTCCTGAGCATTGAAAAAGAAAATACTGTTTCTTATTAAAATGTTTAGCCACCTTTTTGTAGTGACAAAACATTCTGGGCTGCTGACAGGCACAGAGGAATGAAGACAGGCTTCACAAAATACCGCGTGTAGATACCTCCTGTGTGCACTTCTTGCTGCAGTAAAGTATAATAATGCACTCACTCCACTCAGCTGGAATTTTATATGTTTCAAAATACAAGAACTTTACATATTTTAGTGTGAAAATCCCTGGGAAGGAGGGACAGGAGTTGCTTCATTGCTTTCAGCTGTTGACTGGGTATAGCAAGATTAAGAATTTAATTATGAATTTACCTAAAACTGAATTACATTGGGTACTTCAAATCCAAAACAGCTCCCTGCTATTTCAGCTCTCATCTTTGCTGGTTAAATGTCTAGATGTATATAACTATATTTGTATGTCAGATTAACAGTGTACCTAGTGTCTGGGCTAAACCTGGGTTTCCTTTACTGAGGTTTTGATTGAACCGTCAGTAGTGAATTATTGTGTTTGACATTGCTAGATCAGATGCAGCCTATGTCTGAATATTGATCTCTTGCATCCAAAATAATGCACTAGAAAGGAAGAATTCACTTCCCCCCCCCCGCGCCCTCCTTTTTTTTGGATCTTTTCTAACTCATCAAACCAAAAGGCAGCATTTCTTCACGGTGGAGCGGGGATTTTAGTATGGGGAAAGAGAGAAACTACAACCGTTTTCTCATCCTGTAAACAATCCCGTTCACCCAAGTTGTGTCCTATGTCTGCAGGCCAGCAAAATACAGTTCCTAAGGTCAATTGTCATGTCTACCAGGGTTGAGGGAGGAAGTTTTCTTTCCTGTCTTGCTCCTGCAGCTCAGGATGGGCTAATATTTACATTTCCTATAGTTTATTGTTGTGGCTTGTTGGTATTGTGATTTTGAAGTGGCTGACTAGCAATTTTTCTGTCATTTAAAAAACCATGTTCCCTTCATATATAAGGGAAAGGTTTAAAGGATTTGAGTCAGTTCCCCTAAAATGTTCAGTTCTGGAGTAGTATCTTTATTGTGTGATGCCAGTTTGTCTAGGCTGGATGTGCAGATTTCTACCTCTCTTGTCCTGGCACTCTCCTTGACTTCTGAAGTCATACATATTCTTGAGACTGTTTCTACCACGGTGGTAATAAAAGTATAAAAGTACTCTAAGCTGAAAATCAAGAAGGAAGGAAAAATCAATTTCTTAAAGTTTAATCATGCCATGTCTTTTTTTTACATACCTTTTAAGTATTTTGTGTTTGAACTCAGTGAAGTGATTGTTTATTTCAATCTTTCATGCAGCAACAGGAAAAAATTGAACACAACTTCACAAATTGGAATGCTTTTATTGCAAACCATACGAAATTAACAAATTATTAGCATTTTTCCAGGCATGTTGTTCACTATGGAATTTTTTTTTCTTTTTCTTTTTTTTTTTTTTATTTTTTTGTGTTTCTCACTGAATCAAATATCTGGTTGTTAAATCTTCAGACGACAATTAAAAAATAAACAAACAATAAGAAGAGCAGACTCCACACATCAGAAGAAGGAAACAAAAAGATGCTCCTATAATTTTGTTTGCAGTCATTTTCTTATAATAGAAGACTTTGTACATCCTCAGCTTCATATTCTCCTTCTCTGACTTGTATTGCTCCTATTTGAGCTCAGTGGTAATAATATTGAATAGGTAGCTGCAGATTATAGATCTAAGTTCAGGAATAGGGGAATCATCCACATTAGATGACATTTTCAGTTTTTCCTTTATCCTTCTACATTTAATAAAAGAAATAAGTTTCTCTTTGTCCTTTTTTCTTTTTGGAAAAAAAAAAAAAATCTCTATTTTTAAATAAATGCTGCCCAACTAGGGTGTGATGTAAGTAATCAACTAAGCAGAAATTTTTTATATCATAGATCCTGACTATATTAAAAGAGAAGCTTTCACATGTCGGTGAGCCACATGATGTTCGCTTGGTGCCAGAAAAGGCAAGTTCAACACTTTGCTCTGCGGTCTACAACTCTTAGCACATTAATGTCCAGTCATTACTCTTGATAGGATGCCACCAGTACACTTAAAAATCGCGTGGGAAGGCTATTGTCCCCTGACCACATCACAGATGCTTTCAACTCAGGTAAATGAATAAACGCTTTACTGTACCAATCTGAAATTGCGGAGTGTTCTCCTCAAATCAGCATCAAAATCCATTGCTGAATAACTTTGCATCTAGGGATACCTACAAGACGTACATTTACATGATGAAATTTTGAAAATTTGCCATGTGCAGGTACACAGTAGATGGAATGGAAATGTACACACCATACTGTTCCCCTGCACACAGAGTAGTCTTGTGTATGTTAGAGGTTATGTGATCACACGCCTGTTAGGCGAGTAGTTACTACCTGTTATAACGAACATGAGTGGCTGTGTTCTGTTTTGAAAATCATGTTTTATTTCCAAAATGAGACTAATGGTGATATATTGACTGCACTAAAACAGCTCATTGGTGGATCTGTTTGGAACAAATGCCAGTTCAGCTGACTAAATTACTTTAAATTGCTAATGGGAGACTTTTACAATAAAAGAAAATAGCTTCTATTGTTCCCTCGACTTAGACTATGAAACTAGACAAAAATCCATTGAAACATTAATCTCTGCCATGACTGCTGCTGGCTACCAGTTGTGTTGATGTCCTCTTAGGAACAGTGAATAGCTCCTAAAACGGCTATATTCGTACTTCAATCTCTTCCTGGCACAAAAATTATACAGAGGGATGGGAGTGAGTTCTGAATTGGTGGATTGTTTAAAAAAAAAAAAAAATAAATAAAGGATGTACCACAGTATAATTTGTTTAACAGATACTTGAAAAAGCAGATGTGCAGAGAGTGTATTGAGATAAATGAGGTGTTGAAAGGCTTAGGCGTTTGCTTGCTTGGCACATGCATACTTCGGTAACAGAAGACTTTCAGGCAGGTTGTATACAGGTGTTTTCCATAATTATTAGTTACTTAGATTATTAGTGACTTGCTGATGTTGAAGTACCAGGGTGCTTCATTTTAAAGTACTCTGTGGTGTGGGCACAGGGGCTGATTTTCTAGACCAGCTGGGCTTCCACAAATTGCAGTTAATGTGAGCTGCAGGTGTTCAGAAACTCTTTAAAGAAGAGGTAAGCAAAGAGTCTCCAAAAAACTCGGATTTGCCTGCAGTGCTGGTGCAGCTGCAGCCCCCGTGACTCCCCTCACATTTAGAGTTAAGTAACATCAAAGCTCAAGTGCCATCCAAGAGATTGTAGGAATTTTAAATCCCTCTATCCATGTGGTTTGCTCACTAGACAAGACAATCTGAAGAAGAAATTAATCTTACATTTCTCAGGAGAGAGGTCTGTGAGTGTTGTAGAGGGTTTTCGGTTTTAGAATGGTTGTCTCTTGATTTATTTAAATTGTCTTATTTTGTATTTTAAAAAAATAAACACTAATGACTGCAGTTGGAGCCAATATCTCTTGCATCTTCTCCAAATTCTTTGTTTTGATTTCACAGCTACTGTTCTCTTACAATTTTAAAACAAAGTTCTGCCGAGTAAGAAAGTGTAGCTACTAGCCAGTATTTTCAGGTTTCACCTTCTCTCAATATTCTTTAAATTAGGCTCAAACTATAAATGCAGAAAGTGATTTAAGACTATGGAGAAGCTTTTCAGATAGAGCTGACCCTGTCTGATTATTAATTGCTCCACACATTGCTGTGGTGTATGAGCACAGGTATGCACTTAAGTTTGCAATCCTGATGGTCTTTTTCTCTAGTCTGCCACATACCAATGTCATGAGGTCTTTCAGTCTCATTTCTTCCACTCTTACTCTTGCACCTAACTTTGTAACATCGTCAACATGGGAAATATGAGGCAAGGAATGAGAAGGACACATCAGCTTGGGCATCCTCCAGTCCATCACCTTTATATCTTGACCCCTGGACCTCCCAAGCCAAAGACCCCTGTGACTGTTGTACAACCAGTACTCATCTCCATCCTGGGCTCCCCTCCTCTCTTCCCTCTGTTCTCTGCATGTGCACTGCTTCAGTTACCCTTCTGTACCCAGGCCTGCGGGATTAAGAAGCACAGAGAGGTTTGGCTGGGTCGGTACATGCTGTGAGTCTCACAGTCATGAGCAACTCTGTGTAGGTGTTTGCCAGGGGGCTGCCATGAAAGCTCAGAGAGCTATAGAGCTTCCACCTACTTCCCTTTTAAGATAGTACCTACAGCTCCTCTTGTCTGTCTGATTGTTCTCAGGTTTTAATCTCAACATTGCAGAGTCCTGGGGTATAAGGACATCAAGGAGGTGGACCTGATAGCCTTTTTGTAACACGTGAAGATTTTTTTTTGCAGTTATGACTGCTGAGTTATGTTTTGAATTTTTGCTCTGAAATATTTTTCCTCCTGAAGAAAGGGACACAATAGCTTTGTTGATGACTTTCTCTACAGTTGATGATGTTTTTGTACATATGCCAGCAAATATGGCACTTCTTGGTACCCTTTCCCCTTTTATCCTTCTTGTTGTAACAACACCGATGTGTAGTCTTAAATACCCTGATTTAGCTATGCCTCCTGGGAGGGGATCATCCTTGTGCTGTAGATTTATAGTCATTTTAAACAGGCACCATGATTAGATCAAGCTGTCTGTCAGCACAGCATGGCTGCAAAGGACTGCAAAACTTGGTCATATAATTAAAGACTAATTTGGGTTGGAAGGGACCTCTGGAGATCTGGTCCAACCCCTGTCCAAACAAGAGGTGCCTCTGAGGGTATACCAGGTTGCACAGGACCATGTCCTGTTGACTTTTAAATATCTCCAGGGATGAATATTCGATCCCCTCTGGCAAGTTCCCAGCATGCAACCATCTGCAGGGTGAAAAGTATTTCCCTTATCTCTGATCGTATTTTCCTTTGCTGCAACTTATGCCCAGTGTCATCTAAGCAAAATATTTTTGCTGATGTAATCAACTAGTGTATTCTCGTTTATGAGGTAGTTCTTGATTATTTATGCAGATTTCTCAGTGGACAGAGAATATTGTTGAAGTTCTGTATTGCAGAAAAAGAAGACAGAACTTTGAGGTCAAGGAATTAACTTGCTTTTTGTGTAAATCCTGAGTGCTCTGAATGTTACTTTTGTTAGGTTAAAATTGTAATGGACTCACAGTTTCCAGCGGCCGGAGCAGATCTTTGGCTTTGCCCATATCAATCAGGATAACATAGAGGTTAGCACCATGAAAAATCACTTCAACCATTGAATGCTTAGACCAGACCCACCAGACCCACCTAATTTCTCATCTGTGAACCAAGAAAGCTCAATAAATTAGCCTGATGGTGTTGATGCTAAAACAGCGTATGAACAAAAATACTTCGATAAGCAGAGAAGGAAATAAGCGAGGTATGATGCTGCAGATCTGAGGAAGAAGATGAGAAGTCTTACCTGTGAATGGTCAAGATGGGAGTTCTTTAATAGATAAAAGTGACTGTTTTTGAGGTGTTGCTACAAATCTTGTACATTACATTGCAGGTTTGGCCCTTTGTATGTGTAATTGAGCATAGCTCTATTGACTCCCCTCCATCTCCACTGCTTCAGGCTAGATGAGCATTTTGTCCTTAGTTTATTTTCATTTTTTATTTAGTGCCCATAGCATAGTGATATCACAGTTACTGGGTGGGGAATAGAATGTCCTGAACAAATATCAAGCTGGAGGAAAAAACTGTGATGAAATATTTTCCTATCAGAAAATGATGCTTTTATCAAAAAAGGTAGTAATTTTTACAAGAAGGTGTTGATTGTGATGAAATTTTGTTTTAAGGGGGAAAAATAAAGAATAGAACTGAAACATGCTGAAACACATCAGCAGTGCCAAAATCATCTGTTTCAAAAAAAAAAAAAAATTAGATGTTTCTTTTCACTCCAAAGTAACAAGAACAAAGTATATTCTGTACCTCTCAAAAAAGAAGATGACAAAAAGAAGAAGAAGAAGAAACTATCTCCCAAGATTGTTTCACTGAAAGTCTACCATTAGGAAACTTCAAAATTCAGCATTGGTTCTTATTCAACCCCCAATCTTTATCTCTGAAGAATGACCTAATATTGCTTTGTTTGGATCTAGTTTATGAACAACGTGGTCAGGGGGACTGCTCAGGGTCCTCATTCAGCCATGTGCTTGCATCTCTAAATATCCAGGGAAATCCGGGCCAGCAGGGAGGCTCTCCTTCCTGGAGATTTACTCCATGCTTTGTAATTTCATTAAAGGTCCTCCAAAACAATTTATCATTTATATACATAGAATCATAGGCTGATTTAAGATGACTTCCATAAGTCACATAGACAAAACTCCTGCTTAAAGCAGAGCCACCTTAAAAGTCATGTCAGGTTGCTCAGGGCCTTTCCCAGGTGAACTATGAGTATCTCCATGGATGGAGATCCCACAGCCTCTCTGGGGACCTGTTCAAATGTTTAATCAAAGTATATACATAGAAATATACAAACATTCATGTTATTTATCAACATGGTTTTGAACTTCAGAATTAAATACTTCTGTATTTTTTATAATTTTACTTTAAAAATTTGAAATCTATTTTTTCCATATTTTGCCTTTGTGTAACAGAAGTTGAACATTTCTCTATCCATTTGCATCTGAAATCTGGAATTTCAAGAAAACAGGCAAATATTTGGAAATAAATAACATTTTTACCATTTCCTCTTTTTTGTCTTTGTCCTCTCACCTCTTCAGGGTGTGGAATTTATCACTAAAAGAATTAAGTCTTTTACAGAAAATGTCTCCAGGTTAACCGTGTAAATAAAAGAAATAGAAAAAAACACGTCACAAATTCTTTTAGTTTGGAGAGTTATTACAGATAAAAACAGGTTAGTATTTCCCATGAAGTTTTGGAGTTTCTCTGAATGATAAACCAAGCAAAACTTTGCTAAAAACAGTTGAATCCTTCCGATTCATAAGAAGAGTCTTGGCATCTCATTGCAGGTTCTTAACAACTTTGGTAAATATTTAAAGCGTACTGTTTAAAAATTAATACAGCGGCCATCCCTGGTGAAATGAAATAATTGAGCCTCTAGGCGCCATATTCATAATACTGCTAATTAGAATGATATCAGAGAAATGCAGACCAAAGAATAAGCTTCTAATACTGGCTCCATAGGACTTTATAATCCATTGGTCTATTTGACATCCTTTGATCTTACCTCAGCTGCTGGAAGTACCCAAGCACTGAAGGAGACACTGAGAACAACAGGACTGATGTTTTACTCTGCAATCACCGTCTATGTATATTCTCTCCCTTTTCATGAGTATTACCTGTTTTCTTCTGGAAATTTCCGGTTCTTTTTTATTGGCTTGGGAATGTGTTCCATTTCACTACTTTATACAAAAGATAAAACCTCTCTAGGCGTGGAGGATGCAATAGCTTTGGGTGGTGCCTGTATGGACTCCACTGGTGTCACTTAGTGTCACGGGCAGATGACCTGGGACAGGTTTGCCTCATAATCACCACCTGCACATGCAGACACTCTGTGAGGAGGGCAAGTTGTGCCTCACTGTGCAGATGGCGCACATACCCGGTGACCACAAACACCCAGCGTTTGGGGTGAGTTGCAATGAGTGAGGTACCCAGTCCCACTGAAGCTGTGTCTCTCCTCTGATGACAATATTTTCCCCATTGTTCTCAAGTGATCATCAGGATATCTTTCCATCTCTTCTCCACAATGCCCTCAGTGTTGTAGTACGTATTTTGTGTTGCTGGCTGGGGACACGCTTGCCCTGGTTCCCCACAGGAAGGAGCAAAACCTTGTCCTGCACCCCCACAGCAGTGCTCCCTATAGCCCTGTGCCTCCAAGCAACTAACTCATCGCAGCAGAGAGCTCAATCTGGCAGCAACGTCAACTTGCATTAAACAAAGGGAGTTGCTACAAGAGTTATGTTTATCCTCTTGGCCAAAAAAATCCCATTGTTGTGGAGGCTTAAAATCCCCTCCAATGAAAGGTTTTTCTGCCCCTCACCCCTCAATTCTTTTTTGATTGTGAAGTCCTACTGTCTAAGATCATAGAAGCATAGAATCACAGAATCATAGGAAGGTTTGGGTTGGAAGGGACCCAGTGTCTCACCACCCTCACACCACCNCTATGATTCCATGAAACATTAATAATAAAATAAAAAGGAAAATAATGAAATAGATACAGTATATAGAAAGCCGTATTATGCTCCCAATATGATGTCACCGGTAGGCACTGGGGAAATCCCAGGCTGGACTTAGTGATGGGTGGGAACAGGAACACCCAGATTGGGATCAAAGGCAGATGAACAGACAGGGTCCTCCTCGGACATCAGCCGTTGAAGGAAGAGATAGCTGACCTTTTGATCTCACAGCTTTTATACTGAGCATGGGGCAGATGCGATGGAATACCCCTGTTGGTCCCATTTTTGGTCACCTGTCCTGTCCGATCCTCCCCGCAGGTGATACCCCTCTACACTTTTCCGCTTCCATCCCTCCAATGGGGCAGATAATGAAGTTAGCTGACTTTGGTTGTTATAGCAATAAGTATAAGCAAGAGCCTCGCTGCATACCATTCCTTGGCACAAACTGTCTTATCACTCTGAACAAACCATTTTAGACATAACATGCTGTTAATTTCAGAGAGTTAGAAGAGGCCTAACTAAGAAATAATATTACTGAACAGAAAGCGGGTTCTATTTTACCTCAAACCAGGACAGTCTCCCTGGAGCCTTCTCTTCTCCAGGCTGAACACCCCCAACTCTCTCAGCCTGTCCTCATAGCAGAGGTGCTCCACCTTGCCTAAGCAAGAACTGGCTTGCAGTAAACAAAGCAATAAATACTTCATGTCAACAGTACAAAAGACTTGACCCACGATGATTTCATCTGGCTGCCCTATAGTATTTTGTGGAGATGTGGGTCTCTGTTCTTCCTGCAGCTATGAAAGAGTGAGGAGAGACTCCACCAGCAGAAAGGATCCTCTGCTTCCCCAAGCTTGTTGAAGCAGGATTTTTGCTAAAAATATGCAGGTTTTCTTGTGTAAGATGGGTGCAGTTCTCTGGGAAGCTATAGTGTCTCCCACCACCTGAATTTCCAGTCTCATCTCTTGGCTTTTTTCTGCCATGGTAACATTCCCGCTGTGCAGTCTGTTAAATAAAGGCTGGGTAGTTGGAAGATAACTGAACGTTTGTTATAGCAAATGAGGCAATAAACGTCTGAGGTTATGACGGGCAGAAAAGTCAAGGTATTTATCAAATTGCCCTGGGAAATAGCTTTGCCAAGCATTAAGTAATAAACTTTCAATTATCCTTTTTATACTCCTACTGCAGAATGCTTCTCAGATCCGATTTGCTTTTGTTGGTTCAAATAAGGTGAGAGGTGAAGTCGTTTTGCTCTGTGAGCAGAGAGGAGATGCATGTCTCAGTATGTGCTATGTACTCACAGCTGTGCCTTTATGGTTTTCTGTTACTCTCTTTTTTTCCTTTTGTTCCTGGTTGTCTTTCTTTTTCTTTTTTTTTTTTGCCTGGGGATTTTCCCCAACCCTGGATTAACTGACCTACATGCTGATATTGAGGATTTTAGGATAAGCCACTAAATGGCTCTTAGAAAGGTACTTACCTTTAGATTTGAAAAGACGATTATACTTTGTTATTGTTGTTATCACTGTAGCATCATCCTCTGCCTGATATGAAATTCCTAGCTGTATATTGGATTCTCTTTCATAATTCTTGTGGTAAGAGAGAAGGATTTTCCCTTCTGCTGACACCTGTTTTGACATGCTAACCATCAAAACTCAAGTGATGCTTAACATTCAACCTGTCCTTGATTTCAGTGAAAGTCGAGTTAAGTCCAGATGAACTTTTCTGTAGAAGCAGAATTTCTGTGCCAGTTGATGAGGAAAAATGCCCAAGGAAGAAAATCCTTAAAACCTCAATAGTCAAACAAAACTAAAGCTCTAAGGTGGTTGCTTAGAGCATAAAGAAATATTGGAAAGACAGTGAAAAATTCTTGCAAGCAGCTCACTACTGAGCAAAGAAAAGGTCAAATCAGAGGTAGGAAATAGTAGGAAATTAATAGTTAACAAGCCCAGAAATTCATGATGCCATTGTATTGTATGCCATCAACAGTGAGTAGACACTTTAAATAGTTTATATTTTGGTCTCTTTAAATAGTTTATATTTATGTCTTTGTTTCTGAAAATGCAGTGAATGGGGCACAAGTCACAACAAATGCAGAATAGTTTCTATAATGAAAGAGGCAAATAGACTGGTGTATTCAGCTTGGGGAGGAACTGCCTGGGAGCCAGGGCATTACTGCAGGGGGCTGGAAGAATCTGCAAGGAGGATGGCTCCTTGCTTTTTCTGACCCTCTTGGTCTCTAAAAACATGTTTCAGACCTAGAGGGACTTTTAGTTTGTCATTTATGACTGTGCTTATTGCATTCTCTGTTCAGCACTTTCCTCCTGATCTGCTCTTAGCAAATATTTCACTGCCCACACGTAGTTATAGAATAAGGATGATAGTGCAAGTTTACTCCCCAGGGGAATATGGAGATGTAGTGCTGCTGAAGTTCTCATGTGATGGGTTTTGCAGAACCACTAAGTTTTGTCACTGCTATATTTTCCCTACTATTAAGAATAATGACGAAATAGTGTTTTATACCAGAGTGTTTATGCATAAAGTTTGCGTAAAGTTCAAAAATTTATTCAGAAGAGGCCACACATATTCAGTTGCTACTGACATATCCCAGAATCCTTTTAGCCAAGATTCAATTTTTTTTGAGAAACGGAAACATCTTTTTCTGCTTTTCAGAGTTTATATTCTCCCCATCTTATTTTTATACAGAACTGTTATAATTTTTAAGACCCGCTATATCTGGAATAAGCTCCAGCACCTGGCTGCTTAGCCAGCAGTTCACAAACTAGCCTTGTAAAAGTAGCCTCTTTGAAAACCTGCTTGCTAAAAAGCTGGCTTCGCACACTTTCTAGTGTACTGAATTCCCACTGAAATCCAGTGTGTTCTTTTATACCTCTGAAATAGCTGGTGATTTTAGAGGGAGTCTGTGATGTGCTGGTTCTGTAGAATTACAACCTTAACAGCTGTAACATCACTAAAAGGCTTATTCTGGAGAAAGACCGTGTCGTAAATGAGGTGTTCAAAGACTGAAAGTTCCAGCTGCAGCTTGCTAACTGTGCCTGCTGCCAAAAAAATTATACTCCCCAGGAAAGTCCTACTCTCTGCACATTTATGGTTTTTCTTTTAAAATACTCAAATTTTAGAAAGCTTGAAAATAAAGGGCACCGCTAAAGATTTTTGTTGGCTTCTAAAGTGATGGAGTTTCAGATGATGAGGTCCCTGACAGATGAATGACTACAGTTAGATCTCTGAATGTTAAGGCACTGTCATACTTATGTCTCCTCTGTCCCTCTATGGGAAGTTTTTTGCCTCACCAGCCAAAGAGAGTAAGGGTGGGAGGTATCTGAGGTTCACTTCAAAGTTCAGCTTATTAAATGAAATGTTGATGAAAGTGGTATCTTGATAAAGAAGCGTGTTGGAAACTCACAGCACACATATCTTCTTCAGCCTGTGCTCCAGCAGACAAACTTCTGGTGGAAGGCTGAGAGTGACAGACAAGGACTGCTTAGAGCATCAAGACTAAACTTGTCAAAGCCAAAGCCAGGACTTTTAATGTAGGACTTGCCAGGCACGGCATAAGGTGGGGATATATAGTAGTAGATGAGTGTTGACTATGTTTATACCATGTATCTCCACTCTGATCCTTAGGGTGCTTCCTGCAGTTCCCAAACCCGCTCCCTTTCCAGCCTTTGCAATTAGCATTTTTGGGTTGAGGTGAAAGCACTCCTGGACACTGCATTTGGGCTGTGGTTTGCTCTTTACCATATATTTATGCGTGTTCAGAAGACGCTTTCTGCTCTGGGCCACTCAGGGGACCTCGTCAAAAAGGTGCATGTTTTGAAGCTGCCATGTCCCATTCAGATGGGAAATAGGAACAAAGATGCTCAGCCCAGCCAAAATTATGTCAGTCAGGCCATATACAGAATTGTCAGGTACCAAGAAACAGAATTGTCAGGTACCAAGAAAGCCCTATGACTGAAAACTCAGGTAAGGCACTGGATGGGGTGGAAGAATGATAGTGATGAGACTGGTTCCTGACCTTAATTTTGGCATAGTAGGGCTATAAATACCCCAGACACTTCGTGCTTCTGGATTTTAAATGTTGAGAAATTTGGGCATTTTGTTATGCCTAAAAAAAAAATCATAAAAAACCAAATTGGAGTTTAGTTTTTGTGCAGAAGATTCTACTGGCACAGCATGTTGATTTTTCTTCAAAAGGGGTTGCTTCTTCACAGCCACAAGGCTGTGGATGTTGTCTACCTAGACTTTAGTAAAGCCTTTGACACCATTTCCCACAGCATTCTCCCACAGAAATTGGCTGTCCATGGCTTGGATGGGAATACTCTTCACTGGGTGAAAAACTGGCCAGAAGGCCGGGCCCAGAGAGTGGTAGTGAATGGAGTTAAACCCAGTTGGCAGCTGGTCACAAGTGGTATCTCCATTGGCTCGGTATTGGGGTTGGTTCTGTTTGATATCTTTATCAACGATCTGGACGAGGAGAAGGAGTGCACCCTCAGGAAGTTTGCAGATGACACCAAGTTGGGCAGGAGTGTTGATCTGCCTGAGGTTAGGATTGCTTTGCAGGATCAATGGGCTGGATTGATGGGCTGAGGCCAATGGCATGAAGTTCAGCAAGGCCAAGTGCCGGGTCCTGCACTTGGGTCACAACAACCCCAAGCAGCGCTACAGGTTTGGGGCATAGTGGCTGAAAATACTGCCTGGCAGAAAGGGACCTCGGGACGTTGGTGGCCAGCCGGCTGGATATGAGCCAGCAGTGTGTCCAGGTGGCCAAGAAGGCCAACAGCATCCTGGCCTGTATCAGGAACAGTGTGGTGAGCCGGACTAGGGAAGTGATCATCCCCCTGTACTCGGCACTGGTGAGGCCCCACCTGGAGTACTGTGTCCAGTTTGAGGCTCTTCAATACAAGAAAGACATCAACATGCTGGAGTGGGTCCAGAGAAGGTCAAGGAAGCTGGTGAAGGGTCTGGAGCACAAGTCTTATGAGGAGCGGCTGAGGGAGCTGGGGTTATTTAGCCTGGAGAAAAGGAGGCTGAGGGGAGACCTCATCACTCCCTGCAACCCCCTGAAAGATGGTGGTAACGAGGTGAGGGTTGGTCTCTTCTCCCACGTAACAGGTGATAGGACAAGATGAAATGGCTTTAAGTTGCACCAGGAGAGGTTTAGATTAGATATTAGGAAAAATTTCTTCCCTGAAAGGGTAATCAAGCACTGGAACAGGCTGCCCAGGGAAGTGGTTGAGTCACCATCCCTGTAAGTATTTAAAAGACAAGTAGATGTGGTACTGAGGGACATCTGAGGGACATGGTTTAGTGGTGGACTTGATGATCTTAAAGGTCTCTTCCAACCAAAATAATTCTATGATTCTGTGATTCATATTTAAAGCAGCATTTTGTCAAGTTCCAAGAGTTAATTACATATAGTTACTCTGTCTCTGTAAGGCTTATTAAAATGTGTCTCCCATCTCAGCTTGGTACTCTCAGAACACTCATTACACTTGTATGAGAGAAATACAAAACAAAAGGAAGAAAATGCAAGTTTCACAAGTTTGTATCAAAATCAGATTCCTGCTTTTTTTTTTTTTTTTGGAATCTGTATGTCTAATGATGGATCCATAAAATACTTCAAAAAATAGTGTTTAATTTTAGAACTGTTTTGATCTTTTTCTTAATGTTGTTGTAAGGATTTGACTAGGGAAAGTGTATTGTTTGTTTCCGAGCACAATTTCAAATTTGCATTGAGCTGAAAGGATCAATTATAAATTCCAGCTCGAACTGTGAATCTTCTGTTGCTTCTCTAAATGAAATCAAGTGTTGTGTCAGGGATATTTTTATCCCTTTGACACAGAAATCATGTTTTTCAGAAGCCTCGACTGCAGAAATAATGCCTTATTATACAAGAACAGAAAAGGACAAGATATTTTAAACATTTAATTGGAAATATTCTCCCATGGTATAAGTAGGCAAAAACCACCCTTGATCTCAGTCAAACTATACCGATATTCACTGGCTGAGCACCTGATGATGATGAGAAATATTCCAGATACCATGTTGTTCACATTCTACGATGTTTGATAATTAACGTTCTTTGTACTGTATCAGCCCACAAACCCATTCAGCTTGACAGATTCGTGAGAACACTTTTTGTAATTTGTATTTTTTTGTATCTCCTGATCCTAATAGTGACACGTAGTCATATGCAAAAATTTTGAAAATAGACATATTACTGCTTTGGATGGGAGTAGGACCTTTTCTGGAGAAAGTTTTATTGATGGCCAAATTTGGCATGTTTCGTAAATGAAATGCAGAATTTAAGTTATTTTTTACTTCTACAGACAGAGACATTTTTTTTTTCTGGCTTAGTATGTGCATGAAATAAGATTATGTGCAATAAGTAGATTTCCGTACAATCACATCTTATGGCTTGGTATATCCTTGCTTTGATCATGAAAGTAGGAAAAAAGCTTAATTTGCTACCATGAAAAACAACAAAAAAAAAACCAATTCCACAAGTTATTGCAAGTTGTTCTACCTAAATGAGAAACATCTGGAAAGAGGGTTAAATGTCAAAGTGTACGCTGTGGCAGAAGAGTGTACCATGTTAAATGTGTTTTAGCTTGAAAAGATTTTACTTCTACAATACTGGAGCTGAAGCTGCTTTTGAATTTAACAGATATGGTATCAGAGTTCACTTGATGTTTCAGATGCTCAAAATCAAATTTGTGTGACAATCTAGACCACTAAAATAATAGTCTTTTGCTCTCCCTAGTGCACATCGTGCTGCTATTGATAAAGTCTTAACACTGACCGCAGATGCAACTTTGGATTAAGAGGACAGATATAATGGTTTCTATTTTTTCATTTTTCTGGTATCCCTGAATAGGTATTTAACACTTATAGACAGAGTACAAAGCTATTCTGTTGATGCCAGCATGACCAGAATTTTACCCAACATCGTTACTCTTATTGCAATCAGTATATTCAAGGAATCACTGGGCTATTACTCAGTGTGTGATGTCGTCTTTGCTGCCAAGATTTTATCTCAGAAGACACACAGATGGCATGTTTCTGCATATAAACACAAAGTAGAAAGTGCTGGAGCAGCCTAAAACATGCTTATCCTGCAAGAGTTAGGTCCTACGCACAGGACTCAGCGACTCTGCCTCTCCTTTGCAGGATCAGGGGGAGATTCTGGAGCAGGTGAAATGTTTATCCTGGCCCACAATTGAATTTATTACCTGGCAGCCTGTGTGTTGCTCAGCAGCTATAAAGCATAAAGCACGCACTTGGGAAATGATCTGCCATCTTCTGTCTCTGCTGTCAGGACATTATGGAAACATGACTGTGTTTTCCTCATGACAGAATTGTAAAATGGCTTGGATGGCCTGTCTTCATCTGCTTCATAGTGATATTTATTCAAATGCAGAAGAACAGAACATTTCACAACTTGCTATTTATGGCCTGATGAAATCCTGTGCCTGCCATAGCCGTGCGTTCTGTCTGTTTTCCTCATTTTCAGTGCTGTGTAAGAATTACATTTCATAGGTTTTGGGCTGTTAATTGGACAATGACATCTCAGAAATCCATGATGAATGTTTATTCGATACAAAAAGTTCAAGATTATGATTAAAACTCTGAAGACTTGTTGTGACTTTGACATCACAAGTTTTCAGATTTTAAACTATTTTTTTCAAGAGATGGATCTTGTGAGGCACTGAAAAGTGATGTTCATGATAACATGAGCTGGAGAAAATAAGTCTTTATATTTTCTTGCACACAAGGACAGGACATCACTCTTGGGGAAGAAGTGGCTTGAAGTTTTGTTACTTTGTCCTAAAAATAATTCACATTTCTTTGACCCAGAGGAGCACCAAAGTGCTCTCCAGCATACACATATTTCATTTCTTTCTATGAGATGAAGAAAGCAGCTATTTTATAGCATCAAAACTGAAAATTGGTTTGAAACAGACAATATGGCAGTGGAAAATTTATTAGATGGAAAATTTATTAGCCAGAAAATGTAATTCCTTATATTGGGAGTTAGGTGAAGGGCAATGGAATTACTCCCTGTGAGTGGACAGGACTCAGTTTCATGATACAATTCCTGTTGCATCTAGGGTATTTTTTGCTGTTATTTAATCTTATCTTTCATTTCCATAGAGTCATTACAAATTAGTAACATATAAAGAAGATACACAAAGAAAATTCCTTTTAAAATTACTAAGAGTCATTATTCTGATGTTCACACACAAAGTCCCTACATCAAACTTTTGGATCCATTTTTAAATTCTGTGATTTATTTTTCTGTTTGAGGTATACAGTCTGTAGGTCAAAGTTGTATTTAAATGCCTAATAATAGTTTTTTGCTTGATATGTATATAGTTGAAAATTTTGTTTCCTTTAAGGGGACTGTTTTAAGTTGTGTCTTGGAGAACAGCGAAATCTAGCAATTCAAAACTTATGTGTCTACAGATATGTGTCGCTGTCTAGTGGTATTTCTGAGAGGCACGTACCTACTTGATTGATATCCACATTTCCAGAAGTGGGATTTCTCATCTGTCTTTAAGAATTTTACAGCAGAGATAAGCACTGAGATTCCCCTCCTGACGTGTGGAGAGAAAGGGTATGACTCATTTCAGTGCAAAATGGATGTAGGAAAATAGGTCAGAGGAATCTCTTTCTAAAGGTGCCTTCTTTTTTTTACTTATCTAGACAAGCAGCCCATATGTAGAGATAGACAATGTATGTACCTAAAATAGGTGAGATGAATTTTGGTTGGAGAAGGGGATACATTCCCACATTGAGACATATACATTTTGTTGTCAGTGCTCCAAGTGTTTAAGCTTCCATTACAGCCAAAAGAGATGCAGTCACTAAAGTCTAAATCAGTTCAACCTGTGTGACAATTTCGGGTTAAGTTCAACCATTTTCTATGCTTTATTTGTTTGTAGACTTTAGAGGGAAGATTCAGTTGCCTAACCATTGCCATTTGAGATGCTTTAGGATATCCCATCTGGCATTAAGCTGCTGCTTCAAAAGGAAACAGGACTCCCCTACATAGTCGGTAAACTACTGTTTGAGAATAGATGTTTTAATTTATACTTTAGGGGGTATCAAATGACACTAGATCTCTATGTTTAGGCATTAGAATCTTGCCCTAGATGTGTAATTGCTGGTGAAAATAGAGCTTTAATAAGTTCGTATCTTGTGTCATGGGTGAAAATAGCAGCGGTTTGACATTCTGGCTATGCATCTGAGTCTGCAAGATGTCCGAAATTACCCTTTTCCCAAAATATCTTACATAGATAAAAACATTTCCAGGGGTCAAAATAAGAGGCAAAAATGCCATTGCTCCTAAGAAGGCAATAAGAAGACCTTGGATGCTCTTTGTTCATTGTGTCTTGTTGATTTTCAGATGAAATTTGATATGTTTGCTTGCACAACATGCTAGTGTCTAAAATTCAGAGTGACACAAACATGAAGCTAATTTCTGCCCCACTGTAAATTTTGGAAACAAAATTATTCTTCTAACAAAATCCTTGCAGAATTTTTAAAACACTTAGATCCTATACAATAGAGGTAAAATGAGGTCACAAGAAATCCAAGAAATTTGCTGGGTTTTGTTCATGTTTCATTAAGCTGCATATAGCACTGAGTGCATTGTAAGTTCTCCTAATGTTAGAATCATAGAATTATAGAATTGCCTAGGTTGGAAGGGACCTTTCAGACCATCTAGTCCAACCATCAACCTAACACTGACAAAAACCATCACTAAACCATATCTCTAAGCACTATGTCTACCCATCTTTTAAATACCTCCAGGGATGGTGACTCAACCACTTCCCTGGGCAGCACGTTCCAATGCTTAATAATCCTTTCAGTATAAGAATTTTTCCTAACGTCCAGTCTAAACCTTCCCTGGTGCAACTTGAGGCCGTTTCCTCTTGTCCTATTGCCTATTACTTGGGAGAAGAGTATGTTCTACATATTGATTGTACTTCTAATACAAAAATTAAAAAGGGGCTTAAGCATTTGATTGTGGGACACCTGGAATGATTCATCTGTTACCAAGAATCAGGATATGAAAAACCTGCAGGAACAATGCAAACATTTGTGCTAAATATGTACAGGGAACACCTCTCTGAACAGCGATGTTCACATGATGGTGACTTTTATTTAGATGTTGATGTACCTATTTTTGTGTATAACTGTATAGTTAACTACATTCACTTGACTTCAATTTCAGGCACACCTCACTTTCTTGTTTTAATATAGATGCTTGATCTGTGCCTGACAGTCATGTCACGTCTTGCTCCAGCAGCTGTTAGTGCCTCTCCTAAGCTCAGTCCTCATTCTTAAGAGGTCTTGAATGTTCCCTGTGAGATATGTAAGTACAATGAGTCCAAAAATTTATCAGGGTCAGGATTTGAAGGCAAGTCCTCTGTATAGAATTCAGCTACTTAGGAGATAATATAAATAATTTTTGAGATGACACTTTATTTCAAACTAGTGAGAAGCAATGATCTGATAAATTATGATGTGCCAGTGGAAATCTTAATAGCTTTGTCTTTCTGGTTGTCATAAAACTCAAAAATTGGGACGTGTCTCATCCTTTTTTGCTAAAGATTCCTTCTCCAGAATAGAAGTGTTTAATCCAAAATGCTGTTCACTTTCTGCTTGGGCGATGAAATTTCCTCTGCTCATCAACAACCTCTCTGGTTATGACAAGGTATTTTATTCCTACTGAATTCCTGGCCTGGAGTACATGAAGTTGTTTTGGTTTGGTTTTTAGCGCAGCAGCTTGGGGTTCGATTGTGCAGTTGCAGTGTTGTACAAGATATGTTTTGGTTATATGTATTTTCATCAAGATATTGTTGTTCCTGAAATTGTATTGTATTAGTGAAATGTGAGGAAAATAATCAAAGTGACACCTTTGTTGTCTGCAAATAGGTTATAGCGAGTACATGGTGTTGGGTACATCATTTGGCTGAGATTATCCCACACAATATGAAAAGGTCTAGCAGGAAACATCACAATTTCTTTTTTTTTTTTCAGGCAGTTACACATTCCCATCTGTTTTTTTCTGAAACTTTATGAAAATATCCAGCTGGATCAACGGATACCAAGTAGTATCTTGATACAGTGTATATTTATTCATTGCATATCTAATGTTCTGAAGACATGAGAAAGAGCAGTAGTAACCTTTCTGTCCTTACCGAAATGACAAAGAAGGATTTTAGGGTGGGAAAGCCACGTAGCTGGGGGTATTCCTCCATAATTTCCAAATTTGCAATATTTTGCTTTAGGAAGAGTTCCTGTGTGATGTTTTCCTAGAATCTTTTCCCATGTTATGTTTATTTGAGTATAAATGTATAGGGAGTCTTGGAGTTTCCATAAAATTACAGTATTTGGTCTGGGTGCTGATTGAAATTGTGTGTCTGCATTAACTAAAACAATGAAAAATTAAATAGGGTTCTGAGATAATCATCTGTAAACCAGCAAACTAGTTAAAACAGTCAGCACTGTTATATTGTAAATAGCCCGGTACCCAAAACACACTTAGTACCGCTATATGGCAGTGATCAAGAACAACAATGAAATATTCCTTATGTTTTCTAAGTATTTCTGCAATATGCCATATTATGCCATATACTGTCCCTGTGGACACAGAGATTTGACAAAGGATGTTTAAAAAACAAACAAGCCAAAAAAAAAAAAACAGGCAAAAAAACCCCATTTTACTTGTCAAGAACAATAATCTGACAATAAAATTCGGGAACACGGCTGGGTGGAGGGAGAACCTCACCACAGTGTTTTGAAGATGTGATTTCCTTACAGCTTCACGCTTACAGAGCCTCCAGATTTCTGTACCTGATGGGGTTTCTCATGTGAATGACCATATGAAATGTCTTCTACCGCTACATTCTTTGCCTAACTTTCTTCTGTGAGTTGCTAGAGATTGGTTACTAAGCAAGGAAGAACCAAGTACGGTTTTGTTATGTGTGTTTCTGTATTCCCTTCATTCTCCAATGACCGTTGGAGGAACTGCTGCCCATAACTTTTATATTTTGCAATAATATTGATGTTTAAATTAGAAGATTATAATGCCTTTGATGTAATTGTTCTCTGCCTCAGCTTTTGGAGTGATCATGAGGATAAAACTCTGCTGCTTCCAGCTTTGCTATTGGCATCTTCTGACAGGGTTGTCCTGTGCATAGTCTTGTCTGTGTAGGAGGAGTTAGGAGAGAGTTTGGACGCTTGCTTAGATCAAGAAAATATTGAAGAAGTCTTTAACACTTTGCTTATAAGGCACTCAGTTATAGATGGAAGGAGGAAGTTTGTACATAACAGGCCTTTCCATTAGTTGTAAAGATGATCAGTCACCACAAAAGGCCACAGTAACCATTTGGAACTAAAATTGAATTCCTTCCATTACTTCATTATCAACCCCACTGAAGACCATGAAGGAGGACACTGGTCATAAGATTTAGGACTTGCTCTGTGCTTACAATGTCAGAATAACAGCCCTGATCTCCAGGAAGACCCAGCCATGAGTGCTAAACTCCTCTAGAAAGAAGTGTGACCTCAGAAGCCCCATTTGAAAGGGGAAATTTTCTCTGCTCCCCATGCCTCAGCAGGCGATTCTCTCCTGAGTGTAGAGATGTTAGCAACATAGTTCTGTTTGGTTTTGTCAAGAAGCATCTCTTGCTGCCATCTGCTTAGACCTTACAAGCTGAGGGGCATGTCTAAATAGTGGACTCTATAACTTCAGGGTATCGGGTACCTTGCTTGCCTCAAACCAGCCTGGCTGAGCCCTGGTGGCCATGTAAAATTTGACAGTATGTGATTCATTAAAGGCTACAAAATGACTGCAGAAAGAGGGTGTTTTTCTGTTGTGCTGCTACCACCAGACTGTTACCTGCACCAGAAATGTGCAGTTTGATGCTGGTTTGTATACATCTGCAGAATGCCGTGGGCATTGAGTCTGCTCACACTTAATCAGGGCTAGGAAAGCAGAACTTCAAGGGACACAGAGATGGAGTGGCAGGGTAGTGGTGCTTCAGCAGCTGCCTTTCATGAATCCTCTCTGTCTGTTGCCCAAGTTTGTGTGGCTAGAAGTACTCCGGCACAGGCAAAGAGGATTTCAGGGAAATAAATAACACTGAGTTGAATATCTTTATCTTGTTAGAATATCTCCTTCTTCTTCAGGCAGTGTTTACTTTGTACCTACTCAAGTTAGTGTGTTAATGACAAGACCAAAGCCAACTTTTAGATGCTTTGGAGAATCAATGATTTGAACCATATGAAGGGTTCCCATTTTCCCCAGCTCTCCAAAGGGAAATCCAGCTCCCTGGCCAACTGAACATCAAGAGCTCAATATCTATCCTGCAAGCCCTCACTCATTAGACAAGGGTCATTAGCTCCGTGAGATGACCAAGCAGCACGCTTGCAACATGACAGGTTTCAGTCAAAGCTTGAGGGACAGGTGTGCTGAGGCTAGAAGAAGAGCTAAGGCCTCCAGGAGAAATTATGGCCCTTTTTATGAGGCAAACTTTGTAGCTGCATAAAGCCATCCTTCTGGTGAAGTTTACCAAGGTGCTGGCCTGAATTTGAGAAATAAATGCTTTTCCTGTCATTATGATAGATTCTGTTAGCCTCATTTTATTCAGCAGCTGTACCTCAGGCTCTGTTGTGTTGGCTCCATGTCTAGCAGTGGCTCACTTGGTTCTCTCTTTTTTTGTCACCAAGCAATGCCATGACAATTAAGTCAGCCTTTTCCTATGTTTGTAAACTGTTTAATTTAGCTCTTGCTCCACAGCAAAACCTGGTGCAGTTATTTATATCAACATGGCCCCAAGCACTTAAAACAAGTCAACATTCTGATTATGGCTCTGCATATTTTATTGCCTATATTTAAATCATGATGTTCTAAACCAGCACCTGTTCCTCCGTTACCGCATTCCAGTTTAATAGTTGCTACCTGTCCAAAGAAACATCATGATGGAGAATGGTCTACAGATTATTTTCTTTCAGTAGTCATTGTTCCTTGGAATAAACATTTCTTTCAACGTTTGAGTGCAATTTGTTAAGTATTTTTACAGCTGAGGATGGCTATAACATTTTTATGTGTGTGAGCCTTAAAGTAAAACATCATGCTGTATTAATTTCTGTATCACAAATATTCCCTCTCCAAGTAGTACCAAGACCCTGGTTCTGCTGATACTGCTCTGATGGTCTCTGTCAAGTTCTCTTGCCAATATCATTGTCTTCTCCCCACACTGCCCTCGCCTATGGATATTTTTGGTGATAATAATCCAACCCATAACCTCTTGTCAAAGTTTCAATGCTCTGAGCTCATCTTGCCCAGCGTGTGACAATATGACACTACTTGTGCTGTTCTGAGANGTCAGGAGGATGAGGCCAGGCTCTTTTCGGTAGCGCCCAGTGACAGGACAAGAGGTAACGGGCACAAAATGGAACATAGGAAGTTCCACCTAAACATGAGGAGGAACTCCTTTCCCTTGAGGGTGGCAGAGCCCTGGCACAGGCTGCCCAGGGAGGTGGTGGAGTCTCCGTCTCTGGAGACATTCCAAACCTGCCTGGATTGAGTTCCTGTGCAATCTGCTCTAAGGTGGCCCTGCTCTGGCAGGGGGGTTGGACAAGATGATCCATTAAGGTCCCTTCCAACCCTGTGATTCTGTGATTCTGTGATTCTCTTTTGCCCCATCACTGCAAACACAAAAGATCTCCTTACAAGCATCGGTAGCTCCACTGATTCCACATGAAACCTTAATGCAGCTGCTGATGTTTACTTTGTTAGCAATTTCAGAAAAAAATATTAAATAAAAATGCCTATGTTAAAAGCCTCTAACTTGCTCAAAACTTGGATCAAGAGATCAAGACATCAGAGAACCTGACTTGCTAAATATACACATATTTTCTTGAACCGGCAGAATCCTCTCTTTTTTCCTGGGTTCCCTTATCTCCTTTATAGCAGAACTGAAATCTGAAAAAAGGAAGAGACTTCTAGAAGTTCCAGATTCATTCCCTGAATGTGGCTGCCCTGAGCACTGCAAGAGGCAGAAGTGGTTTTGTAGATCAGTGTCTGATCATAACATGATGCATATGTGTTAAGTAAGGAGAGAATGGAGAGTCCGCAGACAAAATTATGTTTGGCATTTCCTGTCTTCTGAGTGATGAACATCTCTCAGTCCAGTGATACTCTGAATATTGATCCCAGCTAGATGTCTACATCTGTATCATAAAAGGCAAAATATTGTAAGGGGAAAAAAGGCAAAATGTGGTATTACTAACTTTTGAGGATTGGGGTTTTTATTTGTTTGTTTTACTTTAGGCTTTATAAACACATAAGGCAATGATGTCTTTACAGACACACACATTTTGCCTCTCTCACCCTTTTCATGTGTGATTCCACAGACACATTCAAAACCCTGTTTATATGTGCAATTTTGATATGAATGACATTCATCTAACTAGATGTGGACTTGGTTCATGTGGCTACACCTGAGCAAGCGACCTTCTGATCCCTTGGTAGTCAGAACTAGGTCTCAATGGCCACATGAATCTTGTTGAGCGTATTCCTTAGATCTCTACTCACTATAGTGTGACTCTAAACATCTCATATGTATGAAGGCATTTCTAGTTAGTGAGATGAATCTCATGGGCAAGTGTCTGTGATTAAAATTTTTCACAAACAAGGATAATCAGTGTGATGAATGTAAATTATGTGCTTACTTAGAATGTTCTCAGAACATCTGAAGTCTGGAACTCTGGAGTGAATTTGATCAGGCAAAATGCAATATAAGCATTCAAAATCTGACAAGGACAGCTGAGTTTACCCTGGAATTTGCCTGTGCCATGAAATTTTTCATGACCAGAAATGGAAATGCAGTCAGAACAGCCCCAAAAACCATATAACCATAGAATCATAGAATCATAGGGTTGGAAGGGCCCTCTGGAGCTCATCTAGTCCAGCCCCCTGCCAGAGCAGGGTCACCCAGAGCAGGTTTGGAATGTCTCCAGAGATGGAGACTCCACCACCTCCCTGGGCAGCCTGTGCCAGGGCTCTGCCACCCTCAAGGGAAAGAAGTTCCTCCTCATGNTATATATATATATCTATATACACATCTTGAGGGCTCTTTTATGAGTACAGGAAAATAACATGTATGTGTCCTAAAGAGCTCTAGTTTCCCATATGAAACCAACAAAAAAGCCCAGACTGAGAAGAATATCACTCCTTTTATTGGTGAGAGGAACACAGTCAAATGTGAGAACTGGTTAATTCTGTCTCAGTGTCCTAAATAGGCTTCAAATAACTTGCTGCTTTTTGATGCATTCTTTGTTTCTAAAACTAACAATGGGAATATCAGAAAAAAAAAAAAAAAAGGATTCAGGTAAACGATGGGAATAAATAACAAAAGCTGCTCAGGATTGAAAATGATACTGTTCTTGGGAGTCNCTCAGAACATCTGAAGTCTGGAACTCTGGAGTGAATTTGATCAGGCAAAATGCAATATAAGCATTCAAAATCTGACAAGGACAGCTGAGTTTACCCTGGAATTTGCCTGTGCCATGAAATTTTTCATGACCAGAAATGGAAATGCAGTCAGAACAGCCCCAAAAACCATATAACCATAGAATCATAGAATCATAGGGTTGGAAGGGCCCTCTGGAGCTCATCTAGTCCAGCCCCCTGCCAGAGCAGGGTCACCCAGAGCAGGTTTGGAATGTCTCCAGAGATGGAGACTCCACCACCTCCCTGGGCAGCCTGTACCAGGGCTCTGCCACCCTCAAGGGAAAGAAGTTCCTCCTCATGTTTAGGTGGAACTTCCTGTACTCAAGTTTGTGCCCATTACCTCTTGTCCTGTCCCTGGGCACCACTGAAAAGAGCCTGGCCCCATCCTCCTGACACCCACCCTTGAAGTATTTATAGGCATCAATAAGGTCACCGCTCAGCCTTTCACTGTCATAGCTGTCACTATTTCACTAGCTGTCATTACTTAGTAGCATCTCAGTAACATTCAAGTTCCTCTGTTATGCATTTGGATTCTTGGTGTTGTCTCTATTGACATGTCAGTTAGTGCCCCAAAACAGTTAGCTCCTTTACTCACGCATCAGGCAGCCATGTGGCTCTTACAAGAGAACGCATCTCATCCATCTTCTTACATCCAGCACCTGCTGCTGGATCCTTTTCAAGGAGGGTCTCGGTCAACTGGCTGTCATGTCTAGGTGTGACCTATCCAGAACACAGAATTGACCTTTAGGTGTTGCCAAAAATTTGAATGAGGTCAGGCATCCTGATATGCTCCCAAAGACTTAATATAGACCAATGTCCATGCAGTCTGGCTATCAGTCATGTATGAACTTGAGTAGAACTTAAAAAAAAAAAAATAATTAAAATATATATATATATCTATATACACATCTTGAGGGCTCTTTTATGAGTACAGGAAAATAACATGTATGTGTCCTAAAGAGCTCTAGTTTCCTATATGAAACCAACAAAAAAGCCCAGACTGAGAAGAATATCACTCCTTTTATTGGTGAGAGGAACACAGTCAAATGTGAGAACTGGTTAATTCTGTCTCAGTGTCCTAAATAGGCTTCAAATAACTTGCTGCTTTTTGATGAATTCTTTGTTTCTAAAACTAACAATGGGAATATCAAAAAAAAAAAAAAAAAAGGATTCAGGTAAACGATGGGAATAAATCACAAAAGCTGCTCAGGATTGAAGATGATACTGTTCTTAGGAGTCTGGAGTTTTAGCTCTCAGTAGTACACAGAACTTTAAAAGCTCTTTCTTTTGAAGGTCATAAAGAAGAAATACAAGTTGGGGAAGGAAGAGGTAGAGAAGGGGTGAAAAAGAGAGGATTATGTAGCAGTGGGAAGCTAGTCCAGGTGAAAATTTGTATTGTCTCTTTTTTCTTCCTGTTTTGTTCTCCCTCCTGTCTGAATTTTCCCTGCTGTTTCATTTTCTGCACAATACCAACAGCAGGTTATTATTAACTGTTGTGAGCAGATAGCGATTTGTGCTGAGCTGAACTCAGAACTGGTGTCCTGATAGGCACGTGCAAACAGAGGACGAATTGAGGTTGTTCTTCTTTTTTTCAAGTGGTCTGACCTAAATTTGCACAGCTGTGTTCACATTTAATCCTGCCTAATAGCTCAAAGGCTTTATATCTCGTAAGAGCAGCCTACTGGCACCTGACATGTATTCTGGCCCTTGTTCAGTTCTGCCCTACAAATCCTCTGTCACAGCCTGGTGGTTTTGGTTTTTTCCCTAGTAGATTTATTCCTCCATCTAAATACCCTTGAAATGACCAGTCTATGAAGGGTATAATCTAGATCATTGCTTTTCAACCTTCTTGGACTTGGCGACCTGTGCAAATTGTCAAATATGGATTAGTCCCACAAACAGAATGTGGGAGGAATTTGAGTTGTTGACTTGTTTTCCTAAGTGGCTTTCTCTGGATCCCTTCTGTACGCTCTATTTTAACTCATGACTATGTAGACCATATATTTGAAGTTACTGATCTAGACTGAAGGTTCTCAACTATGAGGTGCAACTGGTTTTACTCATAACACTAATTTTCTTGCCAGAAGTTGAAAGGATATCTACCCATAGTGAACCTGGTACCACTGGTACTCTGAGAATTCCAGCTGTGCTGGCAAAAGGCAAAACATAGTGGAGTTTGTAAGTGCAAAAAAATTAAATACATAAAATAAACCATCTCCTTTCTTATTTGCTCCACTCTGAATACTTTCTGGGTTATGACTAATTTTTTAATGGATCATTTATTATTTGTCTTCTGTGTCTCTAACTCATACCATTTGGGCGGTAGCAATCAACGAACCTTGGCAAAAATGATTAATGGTGTGGCACACTTTAAGAACATATGTCTAATGCATCTGACAAAATTGTGAATATTAATTTCCCTGATAATATTAAACAGCAAACTTTTTTTTTTTTTCTTAATATTGGAAGATTATTTTCAGGGCTTGCATCCAAACTGAGTTAGCTCTTTAGAATATAAAAAAAATAAAATATGTGTCTTTAACATTTTGAACGAGGCTAAATGCGTATGCAGTGAAAAAAAAAAAAATGCTTAATGAATATAATTGAATAAAACTGTGTGCCTGGCATTATTTTTCACCTGTAACACAAGCATTTAATTTGCTTACATATTGAAGAAAAAATACAAAGGATTACAACAGACTAGAAACCTAAAAACCTTAGCAAAATAGCTGCAAGAGATTGTTGCTATCTTGTGCTGTGATAGCATCTCATTCTGTAAACTATACTGGGTAATGTTAGATGAAAGTAAACTGGAGATCTTACAAAATAATCCCTGATACTTACATGAATAAACAGAACATTACAAGGTTTCTCATGCCTAAGAATAACATGATTTCTGTAGAATACTTAGAAACATAGAATAGAATGGTCTTAAATATTTCCATGGATGGGGCATACACAACTTCCCTGGGCAACCTGGGCAAGTGTCTCACCACCCTCACAGTAAAGAATTTCTTTCTAATATATAATCTAAATCAACCTCCTTTCAGTTTAAAGCCATTACATCTTGTCCTATCACTACACTCCCTGATCAAGAGTCCCTCCTCATCTTTTCCGTAGGTCCCATTTAGGTACTGAAAGGGAGCCTCTACTCCGGGTTGAACATCCCCAACTCTCGCAGCCTGTCCTCACAGAAGAGGTGCTCTAGCCCTCTCATCATCTTTGTGGCCTTCCACTTGACCTGTTCCAACAGGTCCATGTCCTTCTTGTGTTGAGTGACCCCAAAGCTGGACGTAGTACTCCAAGTGGGATCTCACCAGAGTGGAGTAGAAGAATCCCCTCACTCGCCCTGCTGGCCACGCTTCTTTTGATGCAGCCCAGTATATGGTTGGCTTTGTGGGGTGCAAGCACAAATTGCCAGCTCATGTTAAGCTTCTTATCAACCAATACTCACAAGTCCTTCTCCTCAAGCCTGCTATCAATCCATTCTCAACCCAGCCTGTGTTTGTGCTTGGGATTGCCCTGACCCATGTGCAGGACCTTGCACTTGACTTTGTTGAACTTCATGAGGTTTGCACAGGCTCACTTCTCAAGCCTGTGCAGGTCCCTCTGGGTGGCATCCCTTCCCTCCAGCGTGTCGAGAGCTCCATACAGGTTGGTGTCATCAGCAAACTTGTTGAGGGTGCACTTGATCCCACCATCCATGTCAGCAACAAAGATGTTAAACAGCACTGGTTCCAGTGCCAGACCCTGAGGAGTGCAGCTCGTCACTGGTCGCTACTTGAGACTGAAGTCTTAAATGGTAATACAAAACCAGACAAACAAAACAAACAGAAAAATTACAAAAAACCAGTGACCTAAAAGCTGTGGATTTTGTAAGTTCATTTAGAAAACAAACTCACAAGCCTTCTGATTGATTTCTAAATTGTGTATGTAGATAATCTATTAAAATTTTATTGTATATATTCCTTTCTTTCAACTTCATTACATACTGTTTGAGTGAGGCCAAATATTGAATGACATGATAGCTGTTTTCCACTGAGTGTAGATATTTTGATTTATCAATCTGATAAAGTTCTGGTACTACAATGTGAGAAACTGGATACTAGTCATAGTTTTTTTGTTACTGTTAAAGCTGTAGCAAAAGGTGAGTCTTGAGGGATCACATACTTCATTAGCTTTCCATAAGTCAAGATAAATGCTCTGGCTTGTTGGCTGTGCTATAGTAAGATGAAAGGTCTAACTCAACACGACAAAGGAACATAAAACCATGCCTGAATTACTTTGCTAAAGTATAAACATGATCTCTGGTGTTTTCCTCAGGGTTGACGCAAGTCTCAGGAAAAATGAAGTTTTATAATAATCCAAGTAAAAAAGTTTACATTTCAGTAATTATTTAGCCTCAGCAGTGCTGGGAAACAACAACAAAAAATGTTTTAGGAAAAGAAGAAGTATTCTGAATAAAATTCAATGACACCTCTACCCTAGAACAGTCTAAAAATATATTACTCATAGGAGATCCAGGTTCTAGGCCCTGTAAAGTCAGCGATTTCTACCAAAAAAGGGTAAAATGTAAAATATTGTAACTACTTATTTAATAGTTTTTCTTAACAAGCCTTGTAATTTCTTTGTATCTTTAGTATTATATTTAGATTGGCTCCTTTTAAAAGTGTAAAGGAGATATATTGCTGTCACAAAAAATCTTAGAAGTGAATCACTGGCTTCATTCGTTTTAACAAAATGAGATGTTAACTTTTGAAATCATTGTTTTGCTGAAGACCTCACCTCTCCCATTTTACTGATGCACTGGCAGAAAAAAATGACAGGTTCTTTAAACTGGAGAGAACAGTTAATGACAATGTTGTAATAAAAGGACTTACTGACATTTGTGACTGCTTTCACTCAAGCAATTAATGTATGCTCAGAAAAATCTACTGAAGTGCAATCACTGCCTTAAGAACGGGGATCCATACTGAGATGAAGACTGTAACAATTTAATTAATAAAGAAAAACAACAAGAAAAAAGAGACTTGGCCTACTGAATGTGCTTTTTCTTCGAACATTTTAGTCTTATAGTGTATTTGTGTGTGTTTATAGTCCTCCTTTTACTTTATTCCTCTGTTTCTTATTTAGAATTTTACAGTAAGTGAAGTAATTTGGGGAGAGGAGAATAAATTTATCTCGCTGTGACTTTATTCTACACACTTAACCAAGGAATTCTGAATTTATAAATAAATAAATAAATAAATGCACAACCAGCAACAAACACCAGCTTCCGAAGAAATTCGCAATAAAATAAAAGATGCTTTAAAAGCATTAAGGACAGTGGTGTTATCCTGGAGATAGTGTGTGCTGTGTTTCCTTAGAAGCAGTTTTCTTCTCCTAAATGACTGTTTTTATGTTTATGAGTCACTGCCCTTTATCACTGTTTTGTTCTTTTGTCCTTGGTGGTGGTGTGGGGTTTTTTTTTGTTTTTCTTTCTTTTCTTTTTTTCTGGCTTCTATGATGGAGATGGGCCAGAATGGTGAAAGCACTAAATAAATGTCTTGTTTATTTTTCATTCAGAGGTAATTGCACAAATGCTAGAAAGTTCATAAACTGTCAGAGTATGTAGCGTCCTGTCCTTTTTTCACCCTGCTCTGTCCCCATCTCACTTCCTCTTCTCCCTTTAGTTGGGTGGATGCTGATTGCTATCTCAGCAGGGAATCTTCAGGCTCATTTTTAGCTTCAAAGTGTTTAACAGTTGTGTGTGTGTGTGGCATGTAACTAACTGATCACCTGCTGTCAGAGGTCTCACTCAGTTGACTGTATCTCTAAAATGTCGTTTGTAGTCAAATAGTCAAATACTGTGAGTCAAAAAGATTGCAGAGAGCAATGGATGACAAAGATGAATAAAGCTATTGCACTTTGGCCAGTATCCGATGTTGAACAATCTCCAATCCAGAAGATATCTCCACTGACAACAATGGAGATGCAGGGAGTGAAATCGAGCCTTCCTTTAAAAATGCAAGCGAGACAGTCTCCAGTCTTTAAACATATTGATTTTCATAGGGCTCTATTTGTATAAAGGATTTTGATCTTCAGTTAGTGTCTCCTTGCTACAAGTAAAATGACAATTGAAATTGCCTGTCTCTTGCTAGGACACCAATGCTCTTTGGAAGGACAAACTGTCAAAGAGATGGTCTAACTCGTAATGCTGGTGCGTGTAGGACAGCACAGCAACACCCAGTGACAATGGCAGCACTTTATGAAGAAATCCAGTGCTTTGGAGTGATGAAAATGATCATGGGGAATGCTTTTACAGAAGCATATGGCCAAAACACGTCCCATGTTGATTTAGTAGTTTCACATGGCTATTTACTGGTGTTGTCTTCAGTTCTCTTCTGCAAAAAGCAAAGTTTGACTTAAAAATAGACATTTTAGAAAAAAAAACCCAAAACAACAATGCACTGAAGCCTTCCCAAGAATCACCTCTATTTTAATTTGAACTGCTTATTAGATAAATTGATGATACACTAGTACTGGCAAAATTCCCTGTTGGCAACATTCCCTACTGTGTTTACAATACTGATATAACAGCATCCTTCACTTCAGTATTATTTTTATGGACTATTCCACTATTTACAAGCCAAGGTTGTCCAACACAGTGACCAGTGAGCAAGGGGTGGTCAGAGGTCCTTCACAATTCCTGCATTTTGAAAGGCTGTGATCACATTCCTCGAAGCAAGCACGTGGTACAGCAGTGAAAACTTAGTGCATTGTTTTAAGCACTTGTGTTTTCTTGATCAAGGGGTGCCTGTAGCTGTTTTGTCAAATTTCATAGCTTCTTTCATTGAAGCATGATGCCCATGTCTCTGAGCAGGTTTTCTTTGAACCTTGCTAAGTGCCATGATGATGATAAGGTGCAGCAGAGGCCCCTCTTAGTACTTGTTGGGGGTTCCATGAAGTGCCAGGCCCTGCTGCTGGGGGCTCAGTCCCTATCACCATCTGACATAGATGTATGTGCTCTGATCCTCTGTTGTTCTGGTGGGGTGAATGGAAGTCCAACCTAGTGTAGGCGCTATTTACTCTTTCATTCTGGTGATCAGTGAGGGAAATAAAGTTAGAGAAACAGCTTTTTCTTTTGCAGGACAATTATTCCACATTTGTTTTGAAAAGCATGCCAAATAAAATGTAAATACAGTGAAGACCTGTCTGTGTATTTCCATGCATTTAATTTTTCATTTACTATAGCTAACCTTAGCCTCACATCATTCTTTCTATCCTTGACAACATTGGTGCTGGTCTGAACTGGTTGGCCATCCATTCATACCTCTCCTCTTTAAACTGGTATCTTCAAAAGCATGGATTTCCCTTTGATCCTGAGCTTTTGGTTGAGGGAAATATGCCTCAGCACAACATGCAGATTTACCCAGAGGCAACTCTTCCAATTAGCACCCTCCTCAAGGCTAAATAACCTGTCAGAGTGTTGCTTTGTGATACGGTGTGGTTGTCTCTTGGCTTCCCACACACGATCTGCTTTGCTTTGATACTGTACACTCAGACAAGCCTATCACACAGATAACCAGGTGGATATGTGATACACATGCCTTATAAACAGTATACAACTGCAGAAAGGCAAAACAAGAAAGGATTAGTCTCACTGCTGTTCAAGTGGAAGGGGAAAAAAAAGAAAAAAAGAATAGCATATCGTCAAATGGTAATGTTTGAGTTTAACTTCGCTGCTCTTAACTCATGGCCTGATACAAGTTAACGTAGAGTTCCTTACCTCAGAGATATATCAGATGGATAACTTAGCAATTGTTGTCATTTTCTTTCTCACAGTTATGGACATATACTACATGTATTGCATACACCTTAGGTCCCATGCTTGTCATTCCAGAGTCAACATCTGCAATGTTTGTTTTTGAGGAGCGTGAATGAAAAATCAACAACCTTTTAACTTTGGAATGAGGGCTTTTTGAAAACTAGTAATGCTTGAGAGGATAACCAGGAAAAAACCCCATAGTTTAAAATTATGGGTGTAATAAGCCAGTCAGTTGGAAAATTACTGATCAGAACTGAGCATTAAGACTTATCAGAAAGCTACGGCCTAATGCTTATCTGAGGACTTCGTGTATCAAACCCCTCTTGATTCCTGCTTCATTGGAGAAAATGAATAAATCTTTGAGTGCCATGGAAATTACTGGTTAGCAAATACAGATAAATTCTCCCCTTTGCAGTCTGAGCTGGATGTCCCCTTAAAGCCCCCTATGTCTCAGACAGGGAATTATTAGTAGCCCTGATAAGGATCTTTCTCAGATATTGTACTTGACTGCTGTTAAAAAGCTACCAAAATGATTCTTAATAAGACGTTAATTAACCAAATCTGCTCTCTATCCTCTCAGCGATGCTATAGGCAATGGCCTGCAGATTTCCTGGAGTAGACTTGCAGGAAGAAAAAGAGGAAAGGGTAATAGAAAATACAGAATCTGTCCAAAAGCTGTAAAAGCCCTTAGCTTGCCTCTCCTGCTACGTGGGAAATGTTAAGGGTTTACACTAGTGTATTAAATATTGCTGGTTTGGAAACTTACTTTTGCAAAGCTTCCTTGAGTAAGATATGACCTCGTGAGGTCCCTTCCAACCTAAATTATTCTGTTATTTAATGAACGTATGAGTTATTATCTGTACATGGCTGTAATGCTTCAAAATCTTGGTCTGACTGTTGTGGACTATTAGGTGCTTTGATTGTCAGAATTTTCCTTAGAATAATCTCTTCCATTCATTAGTCTTTAAATTATTCATATTCCCTCAGAAGCTTCCCTTCTGGGACTTTAGTTAAGTCATAAGAAGGGTCAAAAGCAAGAGAATTCTGAATTCTGCTCTCATCTGCCTAGGGTGTTTGTCTTTTTGGCTTATGCTTTTACAGAAATGAGCTGCGATGACCCTGGATATCTGCCATTTGGTAAAATGGGAATAAAATATCAATTTCCTGCACAAGAGAAGCAATAGAGTTAATTAAAATTTGCTTTGAGAATCTTGCACGTAATATGTTATTTACTTTTTGCTTCTTATACTTTCCATAATATTATCAATCTGTCCTTAGGCTCAATTAGGCTTTTTACCTCTCTCAATCACTGCTTTGAGCTGGCTTTTAGCAAGTCTTCCTGAAGATGGAGAGCAATGATATTGTTGGAAAGTTTCCAGTTGATTGCAGGCGATTTCAAGCTTTGCATGAACCCCAAGATGACAAATAAAATGAAGTAATCCATTCATGGATTTGTTGAACAAAATACTTCAAGAATTTATAATGTCTGTATATATGTGTTGCTTAGGTGATGACCTGAAAAAATCATGTCTGAGGTCCAGGGAACGGTCGAGTTTTCTGTGGAGCTACACAAATTCCATAATGTGGACCTCTTCCAGAGAGGGTGAGTTGATGTTTCCATTAATTTGCATCTGATTATAGAGGAGTAGTTTATAGAAAATAGTTAAACTACAAAACAGGTTCCTTTCTGCCAAATGCAATTACATTTTATGCAATCTCTGGGGCAGGGAAGGATGTCATTGGGCTTTCATTGCTGTCAAGGAAGATCAATGTACATCACTTTCACTATGAAGTCAGACTGACTGACTTGGTTTTGTAATATCGTGTTGTAACAATCCAAATTATTTTAAGTATCTGTTTTGATATAAGCACGATAGCTGCTTTAAATGCTTTTGGACTGGTGTTGAGCCTTCACTAAATGACAGCTGCATTGAGACATCACAAAAACCTGTTCATTTTAGGGTCATGAATCTAATGACTATATTCTTTAAATGAATTTTATCTGAATCCCATCATTTCAGAAGGGCACATGAATACTCATGTTTGCCTGAAGCTCTGGTTCTGGTGCCCACATTGTTTCTTTCACTTCAACTGCTGGAGAGGGTGCAGCAAAGGGCTACAGAGATGATGAGGGGACTGGAACACCTCTCCTATGAAGAAAGGCTGAGGGAATTGGGTCTCTTTAGTCTGGAAAAAAGACGGCTGAGGGGGGACCTTATTGATGCCTATAAATACTTGAAGGGTGGGTGTCAGGAGGATGGGGCCAGGCTCTTTTCAGTGGTGCCCAGGGACAGGACAAGAAGTAATGGGCACAAACTTGAGCACAGGAAGTTCCACCTCAACATGAGGAGGAACTTCTTTACCTTGAGGGTGGCAGAGCCCTGGCACAGGCTGCCCAGGGAGGTGGTGGAGTCTCCGTCTCTGGAGACATTCAAAACCCACCTGGATGGGTTCCTGTGCAAACTGCTCTGGGTGACCCTGCTCTGGCAGGGGGTTGGACTAGATGATCTCCAGAGGGCCCTTCCAACCCTGTGATTATGTGATTCTGTGATCTCTGTAAGTTAGAAAAACATGTACAACTTACTGAAACTTTTGCCCCTACTCCTTTGCACTTCTCTTCCCAATAGCTTTTATACCACCCTGATGGCTGTGAAGTGCAGAAGCCTAACCAAATGTGAATTGTTACTCTGCGTATTGGAATCCACAGGTATTTTCCAGTGAGGAAAAGACGAGATACTGAAACACTTTTTGAGGAGATCAGAAGACTCAGATGGGTCAAAAGAATGTACTTAGTGGACAATAGTGGGCCTAGTGGAATATTAGTTTCTTTCATCTATGAGGACTGGTGTGTACAGTACACTAGATAATCTCTTTTGAGCCTTAACTTGGCATAGGGGTGGTTCACAGCTGATTTGTCCATCTCGAGCACCATTTCAAGCAAGAAAACTATGGAATTGTTTCAGGTATTGGGATGGATTAAGTAGAGCTGTTCCTATTTGTATACGGGCTTTTTGTTAATTGTTTTCACTGTGAGGAACTACGTGGAAAAAATGCTGTGAACTTGAATGGAGGAAACATTTTGTTTTAACAGCTGACATCTGTCATTCTGTTCTTATCTCCAAGCAAATATCCACCAACTTTATGTTAGGAAGCATTCTGACTATACCAAGTACTTGTGTTAAATAGGAAAAA